>VDFB02072274.1:36184520-36205896 GCA_007258455.2 Sequoia sempervirens
AAAGTGATGTTTTTAAATTTCAATCTTCACATAGGCTCCCTTATTGCTACACATGCATATACAAGCGTGAGCTGCAGCTATTCAAATATTAAGGATTTAATTAGCTATAAGATGGAAAGTTGTTGTTTAGACATAATCCATCATCTTTTACATATCTTTATTCACTCCTAGAGCTTAAGATAAATTTGTGTAAATGAGATAGAATGTGAATCTCTTATGACAAAGAAAATTCTTAAAAGGAGGGGGGAGAGAGAAAAGGGTAGGGGGAAAGAGAATGCAAAGTATAACATTTTGATCATTATAACAATGAAACGAATCTTAAGTTTGAAGCATTGATATCATTTAGAACATTTATGATCAAGAATGAATGTAAGTAGAGAAATTTTTGCAGACCTGCCTCTAAACCCTTCAGGGCTGTCAATTTTTCCACTAATCTATTATGCACAAAAGTTAAATTTTAGAGTTATGTCACCACTAAAAACACAAGAAACAGAGCTTTAAAACCAAATCCACACACAACACAATGTGGTATTCATACAAAGCCATACAAACAAACTAAACTCAGAACATTGGAATGGAAACAACTTCAAATTATGATGCAGAGCATGGATTCAGGGTATAAAGAATCATTTTACGGCACCATAGTGAAAAGTTAGCACTTTCTTTCATCTTTGCATATTGGTTTGATGCTTCCAAGCGATGCATTTCTTATATTGAAAGAGATTCATTACCTTATTGAGCTTCTCTTTGTTTAGAGAATAGTTTAATATTCTCTGCCGGGGCCAACCTGCGTGGCCGATTAGGCTCATTTAGCCCCTCCACCCTTACCCCCCTCCATCCCTCACATCACTCTCAATTCACATACCCGATCATATAACATTGTCATTCATTCATCCATTTATAACATATAACATTCATTCATTCGTCCATTAATAACATATAACATTCATTTATTAACATATAACATTCATTCTTCGGTTTTACATATTATCAAAAATATAGTTTGTCATGATATGATTACAATCACTTTTTGTTTCTTTTAAAGCTAAAATCTGAAGTGGAGTATCATTTTCTAAATCATTTGTCCCACCTTTAGTTGTTTTGCCCTCTGCTCGTGATCTTAATGTACACCTAGTCGTGTTCTCACGAAGTGGACGCCACTGCAAGGGGGGCTCTGCTGCAATAACAAAGAAATGTTAAATTGATATATTTTTTTTTATTATTGTTACAAGTATTTCATTAATTAAAAGAACATTAGAGTGGTTCTTTTTACCTGATGGGTCCACATCATGTTCCTGAACTTTTGTTATAGACTCATGCTCAACATGCTAAACACCCTCTAAATCCTGATTTGTAGTTGAAACACAGAAGGTTACATTAATTAATACACCAATTGAAATTAAATATGTTTAAAAGAACATTAGAGTGGTCCTCTTTACTTGATGGGGCCACATCATGTTCCTGATCCTAGCGATCATGCTCAACACGTTGATCAGCTCTACATGCTCCTAAAGTTGGAGACACAAAGGTTACATTAGTGTACACCAATTGCAATTAAATATGTTTTAAAAGAACATTAGTGGTCTTGTTTGCGATGGGGCCACATCATGTTCTGATCTTCTCTGCTTTGATCATTCTCAACATAATACGATCACCTCTACATGTAAAAGTTGAAGCCGAAGGTTACATTAATTAATACACCAATTGAATACATCCAATACTGGGATGCACACCATGACCTTCATCTGCAGGTTGTGCTCCACCCTCACCAGGTTGCATTCCAGTGTCATGTACAGTATTATCATTGCTTGTATGTTTAAAACAAATAGGCATGTAATTACTTTATGGTGGAAATTAATATTGAATAGATTGCACAAGTATTCAATTTTAAATAAACTTTATTGAGTTTATTTACCTGCGTGTTAGATGTAGTGGAAGATTGTGTTTGCCTAGTAAAGACTCTTAGGCATTCAGCCATGGCTCACTAGCCTTGCTGGAAGGAAATCTTCAGGTCCTCTTATGTGGGAACTCTGTTGAATTCAGAGCCCTGCATTTTTGCATAAGATCATGAATTTTGCTTTTATGGTGTGATAAAACCAAAATTGTTTGCAATTTATTATTTGGATGCAATATTTCATTTATTGATACTTACAATTCATGTGGCTAATTTCATATAACCACCAGAGCCAAGTTTGTGTTGCCTGTGTTTTTCTAGTATTGCCTTTGTTTCCTTCGATGTGTCAGGAAGCCTATGAAAGTTTGAAATACATTAGATTATGTAAAAAGAAAGAGTAATCAGTATATAATTACATTGTTGATAGTATCACATACCTTCCTTGGCCCGGTGGTGTCTTTCTTTTTTTCTTTTTAGCCTTCTCCTTTCCATCCTACACCAAGTCCTTCCACTCCCTCTCTGGAATCATGCGGGGACGCTCATACTTTTTGTCCTTCTCTAAATGTGACCTATATTGGTCCCTCACATACTTTAGATATGTACAGACTTTCTTAAGGACCTTAGTTCGGTTGAATGTTTTATCACCAAACAACATAACTAAACGATTAATGAGCTTATCTTTTAAATCTTGATTTTGAGCATTCTACTGTGTATATATGGTGGGCCCAAAGAGCTCCAATGTAATATCACTTAGATGTTTATAAAAAATATCATTTCCTACAAAATGATCATGGGATCAATAGTCTAAAATGAGTGATCAATAAGTAAATTTCAATTAAATTATATATAATAATAGTTAAAACATTTTAAAGTACCTGGGACCTTCTCTATCTTTATGAAAACAAAATCCTTAGTCACCACAAATGTGACTGGCAATGTTCCCGTACTAGTAATACGGGAAGATCCAGGAAATGCTGCTAAAACATCACCAGTACTAGTGGCCTCTGCATCCCTAGGTACATGTCCTGATGCATGTTCTGGCATGTGTTCACTTCTAGAGGGTGCAGTAACGGATGCTTGCATGGTATGTGTTTCCGACATTTCAGATGAAAATATAGGCACAACTGATGGGGCCAGATGATGTGATGTATGCGCAGGAAGATCAGGATGGACACTTGTACCAACCCCTACTCCTTGGGCAACACTTGCAATACCCTATTCATGGCTAGGAGCATTATGAGGAAGCAAAAAACCCTGTAAAAACAACACATATTTTAGTTCATAACATAAAATAGTACAAAATATAAAACCATGAATGAACTTATGTTATAATTAAAGACCTCATGACAACTTACTTGCAAGTTTTGTGCTCTCTCAGTCAATATTTTAACCCTCTGTCTTATCTCACCTATTTGAGGCACTATGAATAACAACTTAAGGATTTATACATTGCATTTTTTTGGGGTCTTTCTTATCATATCGAGAGGGTTTGCTAAATAAGTGATGCCATCATCACATAATATTGACTACACCTCCCTATGGATGCTCTTGTCTACTGCTGGTGCCTTTCCCCGATCAGTCGACTACAACAAGAATATTAAAAACATTATCAAAATTAACCCACACTATTGAATTTGACACCATTTTTCGATGGACGTTCGTTGGTCATTCGACAAATTTTTTGTCGGACAAGCGACGAAATGATGAAAATATTTTCGTCATTGTTTTTTCGTCGAAAGGCCAACAACGAATTAAACGTTGAAATAACAGCATAGATTCGTTAGTTGTCGGCATCATAAAATGACTCGAACTTTCGTCAGAATATCGATGAAAACTTCTTGTATCCACTGACGAATTACACCAGAAGTTCGTCGCCATTTCGACGAAATGGGCAAGGAGTAGCGTTGAAACAACACCAAAAGTTCGTCGAAAGTGCGAGGAAATAGGAAAGTAGCAGCGTCGAAATAACACCAAGCGTTCGTCAAAATTGCGACGAAATCGGCAAGTTGTAGCATCGGAAGAACACCAAAAGTTCGTCGAAAGGGCGACGAAATGGGAAAGTAGTAGCATCGAAACAACACCAAAAGTTCGTTGAAATTGCGACGAAATGGGAAGGACCTTCCTCACAGCTATAGCAACTTTGTCGAACCTTTTCGGCGATTGGTCGGTGGGTTTTGTCGAAATTGCGACGAAGCAATGCAATTTTTTTTTAAATATTCATGGAAATGTACCATCGTGGAGACTGACGACTAATCATACATACAGACTGCATATTGGTTTGATGCTTCAAACGATGTATTTCTTATATTGAAAAGTGCATTACCTTATTGAGCTTCTCTTTGTTTCGAGAATAGTTTAATATTCTCTACTTAACAGGGCCAACCACGTGACGATGGAAGCTCATTTGGCCCCTCCCCCCCTCCGTCTCACATCACTCTCAATTCCCCATACCCAATCATATAACATTAATCATTCATTCATCCATTAATAACATATAACACTCATTCATTCATCCATTAATAACATATAACATTCATTTATTAACATATAACATTCATTAATTAACATATTCACATTCATTCATTAACATATAATATTCTTTCTTTAGGTTTACATATTATCAAAAATATGGTTGTCACATGATGTAGTTACAATCCCACTTTTTGTTTCTTTTCAAAGCTACACATAAGTACGAGTGAATTATCATTTCCTAAAATTTGTCCCCTTTAGTTGCGGCTTCCCTCTTTCATTGATCTTAATGTATACTGGTTAATGCGCTCATGGCGTGGATGCTTTCACAGGTAAAGAGTGCACTGCAATAAGAGAAAGAAATGTTAAACTAATGTATATGTTTTGTTATTATTGTTACAAATTATTTTATTAATTAAAAAAGAACATTAGAGTGGTTCTCTTTACGATGGGTCCACATCTGTTCTGAACTTTTTTTATCGACTCATGCTCAACATGTTGAACACCCTCTAAATCCTGATCTACAGTTGAAACATGAAAGGTTACATTAATTAATACACCGATTGAAATTAAATATGTTTAAGAGAACATGAGGGTGGTCCTCTTTACCTGATGGGGCCACATCATGTTCCTGATCTTCTCTAGCCTGATCATGCTTAACATGTTGATCACACTCTACATGCTCTAAAGTTGAAACACGAAAGGTTACATTAATTAATACACCAATTGCAATTAAATATGTTTAAAATAACTTTAGAGTGGTCCTGTTTACCTGATGGGGCTACATCATATTCCTGATCTTCTCTAGCCCGATCATGCTCAACATATTGATCACGCTCTACATGCTCTAAAGTACCGGGATGCACACCATGACCTTCATGTGCACATTGTTGTCCACCCTCACTAGGCTGCATTCCAATGTCATGTTCAGTATTATCATTGCTTGAATGTTTAAAACAAATAGGCATGTAATTACTTTATGGTGGAAATTAATATTGAATAGATTGCACAAGTATTCAATTTTAAATAAATTTTATTGAGTTTATTTACCTATGTGTTGGATGCAATGGAAGATTGTGTATTCCTAGTTAAGAGTCTTAGGCGTTCAGCCATGGCTCCATAGCCTTGCTGGAAGACAATCTTTAGGTCCTCTTATGTGGGAACTTTGTTGAATTCAGAGCCCTACATTTTTGCATAAGATCATGAATTTTGCTTCTATGGTGTGATAAAACTAAAATTGTTTCAATTTATTATAATTTAGATGCAATATTTCATTTATTGATACTTACAATTCATGTGGCTAATTTCATATAACCACCAGAGCCAAGTTTGTGTTGCCCGTGCTTTTCTAGTCTTGCCTTTGTTGCCTTCGATGTGTTGGGCAGCCTATGAAAAGTTTGAAATACGTTAGATTATGTAAAAATAAAGAGTAATTATTATATAATTACATTGTTGATAGTATCACACATAGCAGCATTAATCGTTTGGGGAAAAAATTGGCAAACCAAAAGTTCAGGATTTTTTGAAAAAATCGGGAAAAGTTCGGGAAAAAATCGGATTTACAAAAAAACACAAAATTTAAAAGAAAAGCAGTCAAAAAATACCTTTTAAAAAAAAATTTAATGGCATTTCCATAGCATAGACATTGAGAGCAAATAAAATACAGAGTTCAATCCATGAATTATAGAAAATAGATTTTTGTTGGTTATATTCATATCGCTGATTACATTGCACAAAACATACTACAATTGCATAAATATCAGATGGTGACAGTTGTCTATGCTACCACATTTTTCATACATGTCTACCAAAGCATTTTATCAAACAGTTCACTGCCTTGCTGCTATGGCTAAAAGCCTAAAATAGGTGCTTTCAAACAAGCTATGGGTGCTTGGAAAAAATCTATCAATGCATAATAGTAAGCAATAGCATAGACAAGGCAGTGAACTATTTCAAAAAATGCCTCAAAGAAATGTGGTCTCATGGTGATGGAATGCCGTGACAATCCATAGAAATTTGCTTGTCATGGCATTCGTTATGGTATTCCATCACCATTAGACCTGACCCTGGCCCATTTCAAAATAGTTCACTACCTTTTCTTCTACATTTTTCTACATGTCTACCAAAGCATTTTATCAAACGGTTTAGCGCCTTCATGCTATGGCTAAAAGTAAAACATAAGCGAGTGCTTTCGAGACAAGCTATGGATGCTTGGAAAAAAATCTACAAAAGCATAATAGTAAGCAATAACATAGACAAGGCGGTGAATTGTTTGAAAAAATGCCTAAAAGAAATGCAGTCTCACGATGATGGAATTCCATGACAATCCATAGCAATTTGCTTGTCATGGCATTCGTCATGGCATTCCATCACCATGAGATTACATTTCTTTGAGACATTTTTTTCAAGCAGTTCACTGCCTTGTCTATGCTACTACATTTTTCATACATGTCTACCAAAGAATTTTATCAAACAGTTCATTGCCTTGCTACTATGGCTAAAAGCCTAAAATAGGTGCTTTCAAACAAGCCATGGATGCTTGGAAAAAATCTATCAAAGCATAATAGTAAGCAACAAGCCATGGTCTCATGGTTTTTTTTGCGTGAAAATCAACTCAATTTTATTCACGTTTTTTTGCAGATTTTAAACACGTTTTTTTGGCAATTTTGCAATTTGAAACGGAAAAGAATCATTGACCAAAAAGTCAACGATTTTTTCAAAAAATCAGGGATAAAATCATCCAGCCTGCAATTTTTTTTAAAATCATGATTAATCGGGATTTTTTGTAGATTTATGCTTCTATATCACATACCTTCCTTGGCCCGATGGTGTCTTTCCTTTTTTCTTTTCAGCCTTCTCCTTTCCATCGAACACCAGGTCCTTCCACTCCCTCTCTGGAATTATGGGGGACGCTTGTACCTTTTGTTCTTCTCTAAATGTGACCTATATTGGTCCCTCGCATACTTTAGATAGGTACCAGCTTTCTTAAGGACCTTGGTTCAGTTGAATGTTTTATCACTGAACAACACAACTAAATGGTTAATGAGCTAATCTTTTAAATCTTCATTTTGGGCATTCCACCGTGTACATATGGTGGGCCTGAAGAGCTCCAATGTAATATCACTTATATGTTTATAAAAAACATCATTTCTTGCAAAATGATCATGAGATCAATAGTCTAAAAAGAGCGATCAATAAGTAAATTTCAATTATATTACATAGAATAATAATTAAAACATTTTAAAGTACCTGGGACCTTCTCTATCTTTATGGGAATGAAATCCTCAGTCACCACAAGTGTGACCGGAAATGTTCCTGTACTAGTAATACGGGAAGATCCAGGAATCTTTCTAAAACATCCTGCCAGTACTGAAATTAGCCTCTGCATCCTAAATTTTTATGTCTAATGCATGTTTTGGTATGTGTTTGCTACCCGAAGATACATTCGCGGATACTGCATGGTATGTGTTTCGACATTTTCAGATGACAATATAGGCGAGATGATGGTCCCGGATGATGTGATGTATGTGTAGGAAGATCAGGATGGACACTTGTACCAACCCTTACTCCTCGGGCAACACTTGCAGTACCCTGATCATGGCCAGGAGCATCATGAGGAGGAAAATAACCCTGTTAAAACAACACATATTTTAGTTCATGACATAAAATAGTACAAAATATAAAACCATGAATGAACTTATGTTATAATTAAAGACCTCATGACAACTTACTTGCAAGTTTTGTAATCTTTTAGTCAATACTTTAACCCTCTCTCTTATCTCATCTGTTTGAGGCACTATGAACATCAACTTAGACATTTCTTCATTGCATTTTTTTTGGAGCTTCTTTATCGTAACGAGAGGGTTTGCTGAATAAGCGATGTCATCATCACAAAATATTGACTGCACCTCACTATGGATGCTCTCCTCTACTGCTGGTGCCTTTCCCGATCAATTCATTTACAACAAGAATATTAAACATTATCGAATTAGCAAAAACTATGAAAAAATTTAATAATAAAACATTTTGCACAAATTATCTAATTTGTTACCAATTACAATGAGGAGTAAACTTTGACCGGTAGAAACTTGCGAAGATACAGCGATCTATGCTAAGACTAGAGCCTTCCCCATATGATCAATGTCCCACAATGACAAAAATTAAATATAAAAAAACATTACCGAAATGAAACCAATAGACTTACGAAAAAAAACATAAGAATAAAATGGTATATTGGAGTCATTAATTGGAGGTTGGGTAAAATGGTACATAGTACATACCACCCCCATAGTAGCTGTGTTTGTAACTAAGCAATTCAAATTGTAATCAATTAGCAACTCTTCCCCTACAATTATTGATTTTATCGCACATACGAATACATGGTTTCCCTCGCGCGCCTCGAATATGCAATTGGGCTGCTTATTTGTTGACCCAGGTCGTGTACTATTTATAAACCCTACAATATTCCCTGATGCTTTTGGCCTTCCGTCAATGTACATAGCCACTCCTTTATTTTGATCTTTATCTTTTAGTTATATATAATTTGCTGACAGTGCATACCTACGCATACTTCTTGTATATCGAACCAGTTGCATCCAATCTTTGTAATTGTAGTAGGGTCCAACATACTCCATCAATTCAGTAACTTTGTTGTAACAAACCTTTATGCTATCCATGCAAAATAAGCTCAAACCATGTAATGACGATGGTGCTATGCGATATATCCTCTCGTTGACACAAAAATCGGTGTTTATTGGAGGAAGTTCCTTGGGTACCCATTGTTTATGTAGATGTTTGTATCTCAAGGGAACCTCGACGTCGCCTATGTTCTCATCATCATAAGAACATGACCCCCCTTCAAGAAGAAAAAATTCCACGCGTTTACAGAATTTTCTTCTAATCTTTTGACCTCTAGTTGATCTCCCTCTTTTAGACATACTACATGTCTCGTTTTCCTCTTCTCTTCTCGAATTTCCCTCGCTCGAGGAAGACGGATCTGATAAATACCTATTTGGTGGTACCTACACTCATAAGGATGTTGGATGAAGTTCTTTCATGGTGATGTGATCCCAAGGTGACATTATGATTAATCTATCATTTCATCGCTATAATTTTATAGGTTATAAGGTAATCAAGTCTTGATAGATTGCAAGCTATTGTTACTATTGGACAAATGTGTCCATCACAAATCAAATCTACTTAACGTTTTAACTCCCAAACTTTGTAACAAGTGTTAAATGTGACTATGGTCCACTAGTTACACAACCAAGGCCTCAAATGTATTATCTAATTGTAATCAAAGGACTTTTTCTCTTCATTCAAGTAAATAAACTTGAAGGGAAACACCACAAAGTGGTTTATTGGACACCTACATGACTAAAAATAGCAAAAAATTTACATTTAATTTCCATATGTCTAAGTAGTTAATGGGGAGGGAGTGTGTACTAGGCCTGGTTAAGTCATTGTAAGTTTACACTTTGGCAATAATTTTTTTTTAAGTCATATTAAATCTTCCTATGTCTAATTGCTAGTATATTTTTGGTATGTTTTAAGGTAGGATGATTGATGAAAGAGCCCAAAGACTAGCCTTTCTCCATGGTATCCAGGTACACATAGCAGCGGTCTTCTCTTATATAGTTGGACATGATTTAAAGAACTTAGCTAGGAATTATTCATTTAACCTAAGGTTTTCGCATAATGCCATCATTGGAAAAGTATGATCAAATTCTTCTATTATGAATAATTGGTCTATGTGCCTCTAGTAATCACTATAAATGTTTGTAAGGATAAAATGACTAATTGCATTAGGTAGGAGAGAATCAACTTTGAGTTCTTCAAAGATTATATTCCTCTATTCATAATTTTTAAGGGTTGTGTGTGGAGGAGGTTATCACTACCAAGAAGGGAGGAGACCTTTCCTTGTATTCTTTTATAATTTTCATTATTCTTATTTATTTTACACCTACATTTACAAATACACATACATATGCATTTACTATTTTCATTTATTTCTCATGTAGTTTAATAGTTTGATCGATTTCATATTATATGTGTTGAAGACTTTAGAATTTCAGTTACATTAATTTATGGATATGTTGTATGTATAACACTACAAAACCATATTCTCTTTGCATTTACACTTGCATTTAGAAATACACATTTATATACATAGATATAAATTTTTTTAATGATATGTTGCATTTATTGTTCTAGGAGAGCATTCAGTAATTGCATTTACATTTACATTTAAAAATATATATACATACATACATATGTGTGTGTGTGTGTGTGTGTATGTATATCATTTATATTCAGTGTTCAGAAACAGCCCATTAGGTCTGCACATGGATAAAAATTCATAAAATTAGATCTCCCATACATGTTTTGTTGAAACCTAGGCTTGAACCTCTCATTTCACATGTTTTTCTTCACAAAACTATTGATGACAACAGCTATACCTTCTTTATTTCTCATCCTACGCCCTATTCATGCATCCTACAATTATAATAGTATCCATGGGGCCTCTTACACAAGCTACAGTAATCACAGAAAGTGTAAGAGCCACTTTATATCATGTTTAGACTACGAAACCTTGAAAAATAGGGTAACTCAGATTATGATTTGTTGGTGAGCTGTATGGACAAAATCATTAGCACCAGCTCATTCTTGGAGTCTTTTGAAAGAGAAGTGAATTAGGTGGTAGTTAAGTACAAACCTTATAGTGTCAAGGTGAATGAGGTGATCAATTTTGATTGGCCAACTAATGAAGAGTACAAGGCGGTCCAATTAGTTGGTGACACGTGTGCTTTCTAGCCCAATGCTTGTTTGCTCCTCCTTTTTCTATAAGAAGGATTTCAAGGCCAGAAGTACGAGTTAGCAAGTTAGATATTTTTGGTCTAGTCTAGATGAAGTTGCAGAGAAAATTGTAAAGTCTGACGGTTTTAGGGAAAATGCAATTTAGGTTTTGAGTCATTCTGTAGTAGGTTTTGAATTCATGGGGATTTGATGTTTTATGAAAGTACTGGCATTTGAATTGATATGATTAATTCAAACTCATGTCTCTCCATTGTACAAGCATATCTGAATTTCGAATAAAATGATCAAGGGTTGTTTTGTTCATCTCACTGTTGTGGTGTGTATGATTCTTGTTTTAGGTTTTAATTCAAAGAATTAATTAAAATGTAGACCCTGGGATTGTAGGTGGATGTATGTATTGCAGTATAAAGCTATTTTATTTTCTATGTCTTATCTTATACCATTTTACGAGAATGCGGGTGCCAATGTACAAGAAGATCTTTGCAAACTAGGCATGAAAATCGAAGGTTAAAGAGAATGGGGGTGCCAAACTTACAGTACTCATTGCCCCTTGGTTGTCGATTTTCCCTAAGTTCCCTCAACCTCATCCTCGATGCTAGTATTGACCTTTTTTTCACTCCTCCAAACTCTTCCTCAGCGCTGATATTGACCTTGTTTTCACTCCTCCAAACTCTTATTCGGTGTTGAGTATTGACCTTGTTTAACTCAAACTCTTCCTCATTGCTGAGTATTGACCTTGTTTTCCTCCTCAAACTCTTCCTAGGTGCTGATATTAACTTTGTTTTACCTCCTCCAAACTCTTAGATTGCTTTGGTATTGACCTTGTTTTAACTCAAACTCTTCCTGGCTAGCATTGACCTTGTTTTCACTACTCCAAACTCTTCCTAAACGCGGCATTTGACCTTTCCTTCTCCAATTTGGCCAGGCTACAACTAGTTTAGTTAGCACTACGGTATGTTAATGAAGTTCAAAATTTTGGCACCATTTTAGCTAGGTTTTAATATTCTACAATACTTAGTTAAGTATATATTAGCTATATTTTACATAATAAATAATATAATGATTCCAACATTATAATTATATATTATATTCTTTAACAAAATTATTAAATACATATAAAATTATTATAATTAGTAATTAATAATAAGTATATTTTTATATAATACAAAATATAATTAATATAATATATATTTAATATAATAGTAATATATATTAATATGAGAGAGAGAAGCTAAATTTTGATTGGTTGTTTCATGTCAACAATCCAAGGATGGCATGTGTCCTTGGGGAGTTATGCTCAAGGTAGCATACCATTTGATTAAAGATATGATAATTCTCCTTTAAGACCTCTTCAGTAACCCATTGCACATAGGAGACAAAGATAAATATAAGGAAAGAAAATATAGAGAGGGAGATAATGACAAACATACAAATGAAAGGGAGACAAAGAGAGATGATAAGGAGGTAGAGATAAGGATGAATAGATAGAGATATAGGGAGGGTGATTGATACTTATCTCTTCTGTATGGCTCTCTATATCTCTATATCTCCCACTATCCTGTCACTCCTAGCCTCTTCCCCCCTCTATCTATTGAGCTGTGTCTCCCTCCCAACTTTCTCTCTCATTCCTCCCATCCTCTCTCCTACTCTATCTCTCTATCTCTATTTCTCTTTTTATCTCCCTCCTCCTCTCTCTATCTCTTTCTATCTATATCCCTTTCTCTCCCCCCTCTCTATCTCCCCTCTCTATCTCTCACCATCTGTGCCTCCCTATCCCCTATCCATTGACTCTCTATCTCCACCTCTCTTCCTTTCTCTTCCCATACATCTCCATCTCTCTTTCTCTTCCCATATTTCTCTATCTCTCTCTCTTTCTCTCCCCATATATTAACTAAGAAGCCATGCAAGCATACAATAGTATATGTTGGTAAAACTATAATAGTGTTTTATTAAACTATAAGTAACACTTATCTTTCTAATGTCAAACCTTCTTATAAAAATAGTGTTTTATTAAACTATAAGTAGATTATTGTCACCACTCTTCATTCAACATGAAATGCCAAATGTAGCAATTATTTGTTTGCTTTTGTCAAGTTTCATTAACCAAGCTATTTACTGGGTTGAATAAAGTTGTGTTATGACCCTTCTTCTCTTTAAAATAATTAGACAATATTAGTGAGATCAGGAAGGGGAGAAAACTAAACTCCTTCAAAATAGGGGTAGTTGTGGGTTTGTTGGTTTTCTTTGTATACTATATACTTAGTTCCTTTAGGATAAATAAGTAACTTTAGATCAGTTTCTTAGTTGTGTATCCTAACTAATATAGAGTAAGCTTTTTCATTTTAATTGACTACTACATAATAGTTTATGTGTTGAAAGAATTGTTTCCATTGGAATACAAATAATATTTAATTTCATGCCAATATGCTTCTTTCATAAAGATATTTGTTTGAAATAAGTGCTTCATAACCCATCTAATCAAATCATAATTAACCTATGAAAAATGCAATAGGAATTTTCTAAAGAAAAGAACACTTGACCCAATCATACGTGTATGGCCTTCAAAGAAAGGAGTGATCCACCTTAGCAATAACAACTACCTGATTTAGACCTGGGTATGTGCAAGATCATGATGGTCCAAAAAGTGGCAACATGAAAAAAGTAGCAATTTGAACTCGCCAAAAAATGCTAAAATCCCGAGTTGATTTTTTTTTGGGTTGGCTATCAGTACATTGCTCCATAACAATGCCCAAGACAAAGTACTAAAAATCAGATATCCGAATTGGTTTGGATATCCAATTCGTGTCTAATATCTAATTTGAAAAATATTTAAAAATGTAATATTTTGGTGGTATAAATCGGATATCCGATCTAAATCATATATCTGGTTTTTGCACACATATACCCAAGAGTAATTAGGAGGTCGAGGGTGGGAGAGAGAGAGAGAGAGAGAGAGAGAGAGAGTTAGGAGGAAGGGAGAGAGAGATAGAGAGAGAGGGGGAAAGGGATAGGGAAAATGAGAGAGAGAGAGGGGGAAAGGGAGGGAGAGAGAGATAAATAGAGAAAGAATTAGGAGGGGAAAGGGAGAGGGGAAGAGGGGGAGAGGTAGAGAGAGAGAGAGAATTAGAAGGGGGAAGGGAGAGGGGGAGATTGTTGAGGGTAGAGAATAAAAGGTTTAAGAGGTTTATGGTTGAGGGAGTTTAGGGATGAGGGTAGGAGAGAGAGAGAATTGAGAGAGAGAGAAAAGAGGAGGAGTGGGAGAGAGAGATAAAAGGAAAGAGAGAGGGTTAAGGGTAAGAGGGTAGAGGGTTTAGGGTTAAGGGTTTAGGGTTAAAGGGGAGAGAGATAGAGGAGTAGAGTGAGTGAAAAGATACCTAAGAGAGGGAGAGGAGTAGGAGGGAGGTAGGAGTTAAGAAGGGTAGAGGTAGAGTGTTTAGGAGTTTAGGGTTAAGGAGTTAAGGGTGCAAGGAGGTTTGAGTGTTATGGGTGGAGGGAGAGATAGGGGATTCCGGTGAGGGAGAGAGGGAGGTGGGAGAGAGATAGAGAGTAGAGGGTTAAGGGTAAAGGGTAGAAGGTAGAGGGTTAAGAAGAGATTGGAGGGAGGGAGATAAGGAGTGAGTGAGTGAGTGAGAGAGAGAGACACAGAGAGAGAAGGGGCGTAGGAGGTGAAGGACTTGAGGGAAGAGGGAGAGGGAGGGGTGGGGGAGAGGGGCAAGAAGAGGTGGGGTTAAACATAGAGGGTAAGAGGGTTTAAGGGTTTAGAGTTTATGGGTTAAGGGTTAAGGGTTTAGGGTTTATAGTAGAGAGAGAGAGAGAGAGAGAGAGAGAGAGAGGGTTTAAGGGTTAAGGGTTAATGGTTTAGGGTTTAGGGTTAATGGTTTAGGGTTTAGGGTTATGGGTAGTGATGGAACTTCAAAGTTTTGTTCTCTGTGTTCTATTTTATCCTGCCTTGTGTCTCTGGTCATCTATGGTGTTTGGGAAAAGCCTAAGGATGGTGTTTTACCTTCTTCTTCATGTAAAACCCTAGTGTTCATCTTACACCTTGGATGGGATCTATTTGGCTGTTACTTTTTGGGAAGGCTTTAAAATGACTTAAGCCCCATCGCTTCGTACGTCTAGGATGGGCCCCCTTTTGTTTTATTGTTTTATTTCCTTTGCCTGACTTTATTTTTCCTAAGTCTTTTGTTGGTCCTGTGTTCCCTCGTTAAAACAACTTATGTCATTGTTTGTTGTCGACCTAGTGATGTTCCCTTATTCCTTTAGGGGAGAGGGCCCAATAGTCGTGCATGCTAACTTTCTCAGCATGTAGCAATTGACTGGAATATTGTAGAACCTTCACTTTTTTTTTTGAAATATAGACTGGTCTCTTATTTATCTATAACTAAGGTTTGGAGGCGCGACTCATCATGCAACTCGCCACATCGGCAGATCTTTTGAGAAGTGTCTAAAATTTGACTTTTTAAAGGTTCGACCGAAACTTAATCATGGAACCCCCAATAGTTGAACAAAAAAATCATTTGTTGCTTGTAGAATATGATATTTTTATTTAAATTAAAATTAATATACAACCTAAGTGGACCAAATACTTATTGATAACCATAAATCTTTGATATCTCTACCTTTTATATTCAACACATGAACTAATAGTTGAACACAAAAAATCTATTTGTTGTTATAAAAACAACACATAATGATTTAAAATACAACTTATATTGAACAAAAATGGACCAATAGTTGAACACAAACTTTTTGAAAATCCTTCACATTTAATGGGAAAATACATGTTATTTATTGTGCTCACCTTTTATATTTGTGATAGGAAAAACTATTAATATAAAATTATCTAATGCTTGTACTCATGGAACTTCAAATTTTGTTCCTAATGTTTCACTCATGTCCTGCCTTATGTCATTGGTCTTTCATGGTGTTGAAAAATTTCTTAGGGCTGGGGTTTTAGCTTTGTCCTCATCTTAAACCCTTGTGTTTACCTAATGCCTTGGTTGGGATCTATTTCATTGTTACCTTTTTTGAAGGGTTTTAAAAACATCTTATGCCCCATCGTTCTGTCTAGGCCTGGTCCCTTTGGTCTTAATATTTTATTTCCTTCGCAGGTTTTATTTTCCTAAGTCCTGGTTGGCCCTGTGCTGAACGGTTTTAAAAAAACTTATGTCGTTGTTTTCCATCCACCTAGTAATGTCCCCTTGCCCTTTAATGAATGTTTTATTTTTTAGAAGGATGAAATTCACACTGCCATTGATCAAAATGCCTTCAAGATCAATGGTTGCTCGCCATCCCGTGATCAGGAATTATAGGATGGCGATATCGCGGGCGGGAGACACGTGTCCCATTTGGGGGATCAAATTTGCGCGACTGTTCATCAACTATCCTTTGATCTGAGTTGTTCCCCACCATCCCGTGATGGTGCTTTGGTTGATTGCGAAATCACGGGCGGGTGCCACATGGACTGTACAAGGTGGGGCCCAAGGAATTTTTTGTGCGATATATTTTAAATGTTTCATTGCTTCCAAAGAAAAAACATTTTAAATGAAATATTTGACCATCAATCAAAATGCCTTCAAGATCAACGGTTGCCCGCCATCTCGTGATCGGGAATTGTAGGATGGCGATATCATGGGCGGGCGACACATGTCCCATCTGGGGGATCAAATTTGCACGACTGTTCATCAACTGTCCTTTGATTTGAGCCATTCCCCGCCATCCCACGATGGTGCTTTGGTTGATTGCGAAATCACGGGCGGGTGCCACGTGGACTGTACAAGGTGGGGCCCGAGGAAATTTTTGTGCGATATATTTTAAATGTTTCATTGCTTCTAAAGCAAATAATTTAAAATGAAATATTTGACAAGGCCGCGGGGAAATTCATTAAAAATGAGCAAAAACGGAGAAATTAGGGCAACTAGTCAAGTCAGGAGCAGGCTATGCAACATACAAAATGGTATGCCCATCCATGGCCTGCCAACAGCCTGCCTCCGTGCAGAAAATAACCTAATTCATAACCCTCACATTTTTTATTTTTGAGCCCACATAGAACGGTTAAACTTTTATATATGTTTTGTTTAATATATTTTATAAATTATTTATAATATAAAATATTTTTTAATATATTAAACAAATATATATAAACTCTTTAATATTTTTATTAATCTTGATTTTTAATGGTATGTTAAAAAATCATATTTTGATAGTTGAATACATTCAAAATATTTCTAATATATTTCTAATTTAAAAAATATATTGTTTAATTTTTTAAATATATATATTTTTTAAAAATATATTTTTATTTTTTAAATATATTATACATACAAAATTACATAATCAATAATAGATAATAGATTTTGGTGAATATATCACAGGTATGTTAATATGCTTGAAAAACTAATTTTTAATTAAAAAATTACTAATATCATTAAAAGGTAGAGTTCTAATTATAAAATTTAACGATAGAATTGTTAACATTTGAAATAGAAAATTTAAATATTATATTATAATAGTTTATAATATATTTATATAGTATTTTGGATAATAGAAACAATTTTGATTGATTTAATATTTTCTAAGTTCATTATTGAATTTAAATCTTATAAATATAGTATATATCTTTAATCAATATTATAATTTAAAATAATAATCGATATTGAACATCTTAGCTTTTAGTATAACTTAAATATTAAAAAATTTAATGTATAAGTTTATAAAATATAATATATATATATTTTTTAAATAAAGATTTAAAGATTATTATATATGTATATTTAAAGATCCATAGAATTATCTTTTTAACTATGAAATTAATGATTAATTTCATTTATAATTTTATGTTATCTTATCTTTTTAACAATTTTTTGGTATCCTACCCCAATCTAAATCCCAACCCTACTATTAACCCCAATCTTAAGCCTAACAATAACCCTAAGTGAACACTTATCCTAATTGAACCTTAACCCTGATTTAGCCCAAACCCTAACCTTAACCTTAACCCTAATTAAACTCTAGCCCGGATTGAAATTTAGCCCTAATTAAACTCTAGCCCTAATTGAACCCCAACGCTAACCTAAACCCTATTTGTTCCTAACCCTAGTATCTCACAAATACAGGATCGAGACCTTGCCAACTCTGGTAAACGTTATTGGATAGTGATAAAAGCTACCTTATCTTTCATTAAGGTAGAAATTTTTTGTTATATAACATGCACCTTGAAAATTAGAGATAGGCACTGCAAAAAGAAGGTAAACACTAATGAAAAGGGTCAGTGGTATTGTGGAAGATGTGATATATTAAACTTTCCCTAAATGTGATTATAAATATACACTTCAATGCAAAGTGCAAGACCATACTTCATTCACTTGGATTACAACTTTTGAAGAAGTGGCAGAAGAAATTATGGGTGTAACAACAAAAGAATTGAACATTTTGAAGCATGAAAAACAAGATGATGTTAAGTTTTCAAACATTATACAAAAGGTCCTTTTCAACAAATACATATTTAAACTTCAAGTGAAAAAAGAGACTTATAATGATGAACAAAGGATTAAATGCACAGTCATAAAAACAACAAAGTTTGATTATTCATATGAGAGAAAAGCTTTATTAGACTCAATTGCAAAGCTATAGGTTTCATAACATTCAAATGTTTGAATGTATATAATGTTAACAATGTATTCAAACATTTGAAAAAAAAATAGTGGATATATCTAAGTTAGTTAATGCCATTTTGTCATGATATACTTCTTTGATGCTGTCAATACTAAATCTAATGATTGATGAACATTTATGCTTTTAAATTTATTGTTCTTGGTTGATTGTTGTTATAGACAAGTTCGTATGATTTCAAATTTGAATGTGTACCCTTATATATGGGAATTGAGATAAACAATGACCTGAAACAATAATGAAATCAAATTGATTGGCACCAAATTCATATTCTAAGCAGAAAGTAGCAGCATTTTTCAAGTCAATAGGCATCTTGATAAAGATAACTCTTGATGTGTTTTACATATATTATTAATTAATATAGGTATGCTGGTTAATTAAATTATTAACTATATTTTATCATGTATATATTGAATTGTTAAAAGATCATGTAAAAATCTTAATACTAAATATATAGGAAAATGGTTTAAAGTACATATTTTCAAAAATAAAATATAGTGTGTAATTTAAAACAGAATATAATTCTTACTGTATTTATATTATTATTTATTGAATATTTTATAAATTTAAACTAAAATTATCTTTCCCCTCTCGGCTCTCCCTCTCTCCCCCTCTCTACATATATCTCCCTCTTCCCCATCTTCTATCTGCCTCCTCTGCATGCCATACACTTTCTTCCTCCTCTCTCTCTCCCCATCTCTCCGTCTCTTGCTCCTCCCTATGCACCCTATCTTATGCTTCATATCTCAACCTATTTGTCCTTTATCTTCCATATATCTCTATATCTGTAATGTTTCTCTTCCCATTTATCTATCTCTCCTCAGCTCTCTCTCTCTCTCTCTATCTCCCCCTATTTCTATTGATCCCTCTCCATCTCTATTTGTATTTCTCTACTTATCTCTTTCTCTCTCTCCCCTCTCTCTATATCTCCTTATATCTCTATATTGCCATCTCTCTCTCTCTCTATATATATATATATATATCCCCTCTATCTCCCTATCTCTATATATTTATTTCTCCCTCTATCTCTCTCTATATCTCTATCCATTTTTATCCCTTTTCCTCTCATTCTATATTCATCTCTACCTCTATCTATAGGGAGAGATACAAAGGTGAAGCATTGGACCTTCCCAAAGATCCACCAATCTCAACACTACTCCTAGCTATTTTGAGCATTTAAGTACATATTGTATGCTAGATTAGGAGGCATGTGTCAAAACTCATATTTATTGATGCAAAATAGGTCCAAAGTCACAAATTTGATGTAGAGTTAGTTATAGTTTTGTACCAAATTTCAAGTGCCACATAGAGCAAAGATATTCCAGTTTTTTATATCATGTCATCAAATTTGGCACTTGAATTTGGCACTTCATCAAGATTTGTATCTTCATCAACATTAACAAAAGCAAAGGTATGTACTTGAATCCCTTGCATTTAAATTTTCTATATATATAAACATTTTAATATTTTCCCTCAAATCCTTAATATATATATTAGTGTGTATTTATTTATTGCAATAAAGAATTAACTTAAGTAACACATTAAGAATTTTAAGGATTTGTGCTTGGAAAAATGCATAACAATTTTTTTTGTTGGATGTCGTGTTGTATAGTTTAGAAAAACTCAAAATATGAATAGGATTTTAAGGCCATATATTATGGTAGCTTACAATGCAAAATAAGGAAGGAAATATATTATCAATTTTAATCTACAATTTAATACCATATGAAAAATCACATGTAATATTATCTAAAATTAATTCTTGACATATTAATTTTATAAAATACACTTACCATTCAATAAACTTCTCTCAAGAAAGAAACCCTAAGTGAACATTAATTGAACCCTAATTGTAGATTCATAATTATAATCATAACCCTAATTGAACCCTAATTGTAGATTCATAACTCTAATCATAACCCTAAGCGAACACTAATTCTAATCAAACCCTAACCCTAGCCTTAAAGTTATCATATAATCTAATTATCTCTCTTATCTAAATTTGGGTTGAATTATTTTTCCTTTATTTTTAATTGCATATATTTTTTGATTATTAGATCTTATTTTATGAATATATGCAAATATAATTTTACTTCTACATTCATTCTATGCCTATTTTTTTCATGATATTTTAACATTCATTAAATTTTGGAATATTAGATCAATCTCACACATATAAATATGAAACCTCAAAATTTTAAAATAATATTAGAAGTTTTCCCACTTCAATTTATCGTTTATCTTCTTTCCCATTGAAAAGATGTTTTTTAGTAGTTAGATACTTATGATTTCTATGGAGGAAGTGCCTATACTCATTAAACACCTCCTTTCCTAAACTTGTTGAACGACGAGATTTCATCTTTGGACCACAAATTGGACATGCAAATTTTCCCTTTGTTTAAAGACCTGCAAGATGATATATAATTGGATTAAATGTCATTTTTTTAAATTATATATAATGAATACATTATTTTAAAAACATGCATGATATTTACCTCATCAAATTAAATATTGTTAAAGTGTAGT
>VDFB02072274.1:36215928-36524249 GCA_007258455.2 Sequoia sempervirens
TCCATAGCTTGTTTGAAAGCACCTATTTTAGGCTTTTAGCCATAGCAGCAAGGCAGCGAACTGTTTGATAAAATGCTTTGGTAGACATGTATGAAAAATGTGGTAGCATAGACAACTATCACCATCTGATATTTATGCAATTGTAGTATGTTTTGTGCAATGTAATCAACGATATGAATATAACTAACAAAAATCTATTTCTATAATTCATGGATTGAACTCTATATTTTATTTGCTCTCAATGTCTGTATGCTATGGAAATGCCATTAAGTTTTTTTTAAAAGTAGTTTCTCGAATGCTTTTTCTTTAAATTTTTGTGTTTTTTTGTAAATCCGATTTTTTCCCGAACTTTTCCCGATTTTTTCAAAAAATCCTGAACTTTTGGTTTGCCAATTTTTTCCCCAAACGATTAATGCTGCTATGTGTGATACTATCAACAATGTAATTATATAATAATTACTCTTTATTTTTACATAATCTAACGTATTTCAAACTTTTCATAGGCTGCCCAACACATCGAAGGCAACAAAGGCAAGACTAGAAAAGCACGGGCAACACAAACTTGGCTCTGGTGGTTATATGAAATTAGCCACATGAATTGTAAGTATCAATAAATGAAATATTGCATCTAAATTATAATAAATTGAAACAATTTTAGTTTTATCACACCATAGAAGCAAAATTCATGATCTTATGCAAAAATGTAGGGCTCTGAATTCAACAAAGTTCCCACATAAGAGGACCTAAAGATTGTCTTCCAGCAAGGCTATGGAGCCATGGCTGAACGCCTAAGACTCTTAACTAGGAATACACAATCTTCCATTGCATCCAACACATAGGTAAATAAACTCAATAAAATTTATTTAAAATTGAATACTTGTGCAATCTATTCAATATTAATTTCCACCATAAAGTAATTACATGCCTATTTGTTTTAAACATTCAAGCAATGATAATACTGAACATGACATTGGAATGCAGCCTAGTGAGGGTGGACAACAATGTGCACATGAAGGTCATGGTGTGCATCCCGGTACTTTAGAGCATGTAGAGCGTGATCAATATGTTGAGCATGATCGGGCTAGAGAAGATCAGGAATATGATGTAGCCCCATCAGGTAAACAGGACCACTCTAAAGTTATTTTAAACATATTTAATTGCAATTGGTGTATTAATTAATGTAACCTTTCGTGTTTCAACTTTAGAGCATGTAGAGTGTGATCAACATGTTAAGCATGATCAGGCTAGAGAAGATCAGGAACATGATGTGGCCCCATCAGGTAAAGAGGACCACCCTCATGTTCTCTTAAACATATTTAATTTCAATTGGTGTATTAATTAATGTAACCTTTCATGTTTTAACTACAGATCAGGATTTAGAGGGTGTTCAACATGTTGAGCATGAGTCTATAACAAAGTTCAAGAACATGATGTGGACCCATCGGTAAAGAGAACCACTCTAATGTTCTTTTAATTAATAAAATACTTGTAACAATAATAATAAAACATATTAGTTTAACATTTCTTTCTTATTGCGGCGGACCCCCTTACGGCCACATCCGTCATGATAAACAACAACTAGGCATACATTAAGATCCGGCGAGGGAAAAACAACTAAAAGGGGAGATATTGATTTAGAAAATGATACTCCACTTGACTTTATGTAGCTTTGAAAAACAAAAAAGTGATTGTAATCATATCATGACAACCATATTTTTGATAATATGTAAAAACTGAAAGAAAGAATATTATATGTTAATGAATGAATGTGAATATGTTAATTAATGAATGTTATATGTTAATAAATGAATGTTATATGTTATTAATGGATGAATGAATGAGTGTTATATGTTATTAATGGATGAATGAATGATTAATGTTATATGATTGGGTATGGAGAATTGAGAGTGATGTGAGGCGGAGGGGGGGAGGGGCCAAATGAGCTTCCATCGTCACGTGGTTGGCCCTGTTAAGTAGAGAATATTAAACTATTCTCGAAACAAAGAGAAGCTCAATAAGGTAATGCACTTTTCAATATAAGAAATACATCGTTTGAAGCATCAAACCAATATGCAGTCTGTAGGTATGATTAGTCGTCAGTCTCCACGATGGTACATTTCCATGAATATTTAAAAAAAAATTGCATTGCTTCGTCGCAATTTCGACAAAACCCACCGACCAATCGTCGAAAAGGTTCGACAAAGTTGCTATAGTTGTGAGGAAGGTCCTTCCCATTTCGTCGCAATTTCGATGAACTTTTGGTGTTGTTTCGACGCTACTACTTGCCCATTTCGTCGCCCTTTCGACGAACTTTTGGTGTTCTTCCGACGCTACAACTTGCCGATTTCGTCGCAATTTTGATGAACGCTTGGTGTTGTTTCGACGCTGCTACTTTCCTATTTCCTCGCACTTTCGACGAACTTTTGGTGTTGTTTCAACGCTACTCCTTGCCCATTTCGTCGAAATGGCGACGAACTTCTGGTGTAATTCGTCAGTGGATACAAGAAGTTTTCATCGATATTCCGACGAAAGTTCGAGTCATTTTATGATGCCGACAACTAACAAATCTACGCTTTTATTTCAACGTTTAATTTGTTGTTGGCCTTTCGACGAAAAAACAATGACGAAAATATTTTCATCATTTCGTCGCTTGTCCGACAAAAATTTGTCGAACGACCAACGAACGTCCGTCGGAAAATGGTGTCAAATTCAATAGTGTGGGTTAATTTTGATAATGTTTTTAATATTCTTGTTGTAGTCGACTGATCGGGGAAAGGCACCAGCAGTAGACAAGAGCACCCATAGGGAGGTGTAGTCAATATTATGTGATGATGGCATCACTTATTTAGCAAACCCTCTCGATATGATAAGAAAGACCCAAAAAAAATGCAATGTATAAATCCTTAAGTTGTTATTCATAGTGCCTCAAATAGGTGAGATAAGACAGAGGGTTAAAATATTGACTGAGAGAGCACAAAACTTGCAAGTAAGTTGTCATGAGGTCTTTAATTATAACATAAGTTCATTCATGGTTTTATATTTTGTACTATTTTATGTTATGAACTAAAATATGTGTTGTTTTTACAGGGTTTTTTGCGTCCTCATAATGCTCCTAGCCATGATTAGGGTATTGCAAGTGTTGCCCAAGGAGTAGGGGTTGGTACAAGTGTCCATCCTGATCTTCCTACTCATACATCACATCATCTGGCCCCATCATTTGTGCTTATATTTTCATCTGAAATGTCAGAAACACATACCATGCAGGCATCCGTTACTGCACCCTCTAGAAGTGAACACATGCCAGAACATGGGTCAGGACATGTACCTAGAGATGCAGAGGCCACTAGTACTGGTGATGTTTTAGCAGCATTTCCTGGATCTTCCCGTATTACTAGTACGGGAACATTGCCAGTCACATTTGTGGTGACTGAGGATTTCGTTTTCATAAAGATAGAGAAGGTCCCAGGTACTTTAAAATGTTTTAACTATTATTATATATAATTTAATTGAAATTTACTTATTGATCACTCATTTTAGACTATTGATCCCATGATCATTTTGTAGGAAATGATATTTTTTATAAACATCTAAGTGATATTACATTGGAGCTCTTTGGGCCCACCATATATACACAGTAGAATGCTCAAAATCAAGATTTAAAAGATGAGCTCATTAATCGTTTAGTTATGTTGTTTGGTGATAAAATATTCAACCGAACTAAGGTCCTTAAGAAAGTCGGTACATATCTAAAGTATGTGAGGGACCAATATAGGTCACATTTAGAGAAGAACAAAAAGTATGAGCGTCCCCGCATGATTCCAGAGAGGGAGTGGAAGGACTTGGTGTAGGATGGAAAGGAGAAGGCTGAAAAGAAAAAAGGAAAGACACCACCGGGCCAAGGAAGGTATGTGATACTATCAACAATGTAATTATATACTGATTACTCTTTCTTTTTACATAATCTAATGTATTTCAAACTTTCATAGGCTTCCTGACACATCGAAGGCAACAAAGGCAATACTAGAAAAACACAGGCAACGCAAACTTGGCTCTGGTGGTTATATGAAATTAGCCGCATGAATTGTAAGTATCAATAAATGAAATATTGCATCCAAATAATAAATTGCAAACAATTTTGGTTTTATCACACCATAAAAGCAAAATTCATGATCTTATGCAAAAATGCAGGGCTCTGAATTCAACAGAGTTCCCACATAAGAGGACCTGAAGATTTCCTTCCAGCAAGGCTAGTGAGCCGTGGCTGAATGCCTAAGAGTCTTTACTAGGAAAACACAATCTTCCACTACATCTAACACGCAGGTAAATAAACTCAATAAAGTTTATTTAAAATTGAATACTTGTGCAATCTATTCAATATTAATTTCCACCATAAAGTAATTACATGCCTATTTGTTTTAAACATACAAGCAATGATAATACTGCACATGACATTGGAATGCAGCCTGGTGAGGGTGGAGCAAAAACCTACAGATGAAGGTCATGGTGTGCATCCCTCGGTATTGGATGTATTCAATTGGTGTATTAATTAATGTAACCTTTCGTGTTTCAACTTTAGAGCATGTAGAGTGTGATCGACATGTTGAGAATGATCAGGCTAGAGAAGATCAGGAACATGATGTGGCCCCATCAGGTAAAGAGACCACTCGAATGTTCTTTTAAACATATTTAATTGCAATTGGTGTATTAATTAATGTAACCTTTTGTTTCAACTTTAGAGCATGTAGAGCGTGATCAACGTGTTGAGCATGATCAGGCTAGAGAAGATCAGGAACATGATGTGGCCCCATCAAGTAAAGAGGACCACTCTAATGTTCTTTTAAACATATTTAATTTCAATTGGTGTATTAATTAATGTAACCTTCTATGTTTCAACTACAAAGGATTTAGAGGGTGTTTAGCATGTTGAGCATGAGTCTATAACAAAAGTTCAGGAACATGATGTGGACCCATCAGGTAAAAAGAACCACTCTAATGTTCTTTTAATTAATGAAATACTTGTAACAATAATAAAAAAAAATATATCAATTTAACATTTCTTTGTTATTGCAGCAGAGCCCCCCTTGCAGTGGCGTCCACTTCGTGAGAACACGACTAGGTGTACATTAAGATCGAGCAGAGGGCAAAACAACTAAAGGGGGACAAATGATTTAGAAAATGATACTCCACTTCAGATTTTTTAGCTTTAAAAAAGAAACAAAAAAAAAGTGATTGTAATCATATCATGACAACCATATTTTTGATAATATGTAAAAGCTGTTAATGAATGAATGAATATGAATGAATGTTATATAATGAATGAATGTTATATGTTATTAATGGATGAATGAATGAATGTTATATGTTATAAATGGATGAATGAATGATTAATGTTATATGATCTGTATGGGGAATTGAGAGTGATGTGAGGGATGGAGGGGGGCAAGGGGGGGAGAGGGGCCAAATGAGCTTCCACTGTCACGTGGTTGGCCCTGTTAAGTAGAGAATATTAAACTATTCTCGAAACAAAGAGATGCTCAATAAGGTAATGCACTTTTCAATATAAGAAATGCATCGTTTGAAGCATCAAACCAATATGCAAAGATGAAAGAAAGTGCTAACTTTTCACTATGGAAAAATGATTCTTTATACCCTGAATCCATGCTCTGCATCATAATTTGAAGTTGTTTCCATTCCAATGTTCTGAGTTTAGTTTGTTTGTATGGCTTTGTATGAATACCACATTGTGTTGTGTGTGGATTTGGTTTTAAAGCTCTGTTTCTTGTGTTTTTAGTGGTGACATAACTCTAAAATTTAACTTTTGTGCATAATAGATTAGTGGAAAAATTGACAGCCCTGAAGGGTTTAGAGGCAGGTCTGCAAAAATTTCTCTACTTACATTCATTCTTGATCATAAATGTTCTAAATGATATCAATGCTTCAAACTTAAGATTCGTTTCATTGTTATAATGATCAAAATGTTATACTTTGCATTCTCTTTCCCCCTACCCTTTTCTCTCTCCCCCCTCCTTTTAAGAATTTTCTTTGTCATAAGAGATTCACATTCTATCTCATTTACACAAATTTATCTGAAGCTCTAGGAGTGAATAAAGATATGTAAAAGATGATGGATTATGTCTAAACAACAACTTTCCATCTTATAGCTAATTAAATCCTTAATATTTGAATAGTTTAAAGCTCGAATAATGCTTGTATATGCATGTGTAGCAATGAGGGAGCCTATGTGAAGATTGAAATTTAAAACATCACTTTGGTATTTTTCCTTAGGCAATGAAATGATATTTTTAGTAATACAAACCTACACACCCATTGATATTTTTTGGCATTGCATTGAGGAAATTGTTTTCTCTTATACCTACCCTTAGCTAAACATGGAGGTATATAATATTGGTTTCTGGGTTTTTTCTGTAAGTAGTTAATTTCATAGAGGAAGACTAAAATATTCTTAATGTCTTGTCAGGTGTGAAAACATATGAATCACTTGCTGAAGGCACCATTTTGTATTCATCCAAAAACTGGTTTGTTTGTTTTTTTATGTTTCTTACATGTGTTTTTTTTAGGCTCTAGAGATGTAGCTCGGCTCTTTCCTTTGCACTTTTCATCTATTTTAATGATTACAATAGTTTGTCCTCATAATTTTTTATGTAGATATGTTTGTAACCTTATTTTCTACCAATCAATTTGCAAACCAGTCACATATTAAGGACCATTTCACTAACTTGTAGTCATCCATTACTTCATATGTTCCAGGTTGTGTTTGTGTGCCAATAAATCCTGATGATTGCGAGAACTTTAATCCTACAAGTGTACCCACTCTTTCTCAAGTAAAAGTCTTACCTTATTTTATAGTACTTTAAATGGTTAATTGAATGTGCTTCTTTAGATCTGAGATAGTTAAACCCTGGATTAAAATATGGTATTAGATGGGCAATATAATGATAAAACTAAGGTCCATTGAACACAAATTATGAACATAATTTACTGGACTATGAATAGTGTTACAATTATATTATTTCTCCTTTACCTACCTCTCCATTAATGAAAAAGATAGCAGATATTGGAAGTTCATTACATGTCTCATGTATGTGTTAGTATTTTAATTTTGTTTAAGTTGTTCAAGAGCTCGATTAGGTCAAGAATATGTTCTACAAGCTCTGTTCTCTTGACATTGCTCAGCATTTTCCCTACACATTTTCTCTTCAATCCAGACGTTTCTTAACTCCTTCCCTTGTTAGCCCTTGGTTGTTCTCAAGTGTAATGTTTTTTCTATGCATCTTGCAGTCTGTATGTATGATTAGTCATCTCTTATGAAGCATGGATAACCTTTCATGGAATTGTTGTTGTGATTAGACAATTGCCATTATGAGAATAATCATTTAATTTGTATGGAAGTAAGTCTTTTTCATATTATTTGACTTGGTATTGTAAACTTGTCTTTGCAAGATTCTCTAAGGGGGGAATAGCAGAACTGTGATGATAGGTAGAGTTGCACAACACCATAAATCATTTGGCATTATCAATATATTGCTTATAGAATACTCTATGCAAGTAAAATGGAATGTGCAATGACAATTGGTCTCAAATTCAAATCTAAATATAAGTACATTACACAAGAAGATGGTATCTATTCTATGATTTAAAGAACCCCAAAATAAGGAAATTAATAGGTTCCATCTGTTTACTTGCTCTTCGACACTTGTTTAATCGGTGAGACCCTCAAAATGTCTTGTTGATAACCAGCAATATTCAAAACTCCTGAAGAGGTCAGATCGGTGTGACATTGAATCTGTCTCGCCGACGGAAGTCATCAGCAAGACATGGACTATCAGAGTGAGTTTTCTATGTTGTGCTGATGATTGATCTCTCACTGATGGGTTGGCTTCAGTGGTCATCGCCAAGATTCTCTGCGATGACATGTTGTAGGTCTATTTAAAACTCTTAAAGAGGTCAAATCGGTGTGACATTGGATTTGTCTTGCCAACGGAAGTCATCAACAAGACATGGACTATCAGAGTGAGTTTTCTATCATATGCCGATGATTGATCTCTCACCGATGGGTTGGCTTCGGTGGTCATTGCCAAGAGTCTCCGCGATGGTACATTTCAACGAATATTTAAAAAAAAATTGCATCGTTTCATCGCACTTTCAACAAAGGAAACCGACGAATCACCAAAAAGGTCTGACGAAGTTGTTATAGCTGCGACGAAGGATTTGTTGTAACTACTTTCCCATTTCGTCGAAATGGCGATGAACTTCTAGTGTTGTTTCGACACTTTGGAAGAGGAATTGCAATTGTGTTTAGGTTATAATTCCTTAGTGGATACACAAAGTTTTTGTCAATATTCCAACAAACAACAAAGCCATTTTATGATGCCGACGACCGACGAATCTGGGCCGTTATTTCAACTTTTAATTCTTCATCAGAATTTCGACAAAAAATTGATGACGAAAATTATTTCATTAGTTCGTCGGTTGTCTGACGAATGTATGTTGAAAGACCGACGAACGTTTGTTGGAAAATGGAGTTAAATTCAATAGTGAGTGTAAGAGATCCCCCTAATCCCAAAAATTTATGGTTCACTAACAAGGATATGGGATTATCAAACATTTCTAATCTTAATAATCTGAATTGTGTGAGCTTGGGCAGTTTTAATAAACTGAATTTCAATTGTTTGAGCTTGGGTAGTGCCATAGGAGTAACACAATGACAATAAACTAGATTATCAACCTCTCCTTACGTGATAATTCATTCCAAACAATCAAGGAGAAAGTGAAGATATTTACCCTCAATTGTCAACATTTGGAGCCCACTAACAACATAAAATCAAGAGGTACAAGGATACTGGTCAGTCACTATTGCGGCCAAGTCAGAAGACTTTTGCTCACTTCATTTTTCTCTACACATTCTTTGAATGTTGACTGGAATTACCCCAGTCAGAAGAACCAAAGAAAAAAAAGGCATTTTTTGTGTCTCTATATAGAAAGCACAGCGCAGAAGATTGCATGAGGAAAGCAATGGATTTTGTAAATTCATGCAGCACCCTTGTTTTTTACTCAGTAATAGACGCAACCTCCATTGCTGTGCTATATGTGCTGAGAAAGCCAACATCCGGTCAGCTACCGCCTGGGCCACGGGTGTTACCGGTGATCGGCAACATACACCAGTTGGGCAAGAATCCCCACGAGTCTTTGTTCCAGCTGGCAAAGATCCATGGCCCCCTTATGACTCTTCACCTCGGATGGCAGACAACTGTCGTGGCCTGCTCGCCTGCCATGGCCAGAGAGGTTTTGAAAACGTAGGACCTCTCCCTCTCAGCTCGCACAGTAATCAAGGCCACCAAGTGTCTGTCATACAACGACCACTCGCTCGTGTGGAGTGATTGCGGGCCGCACTGGCGCACTGTCCGCCGCATCTGCACCATGGAGCTCTTCACCGTGAAGCATCTGGAGGCCCTCCACCACCTGCATCGGGCCCAGGTAAAGAGCATGATGATGGCCATCTACAACTCCACCACTCCTGTCGACATCGGCCACGCTGCCTTCATGACCAGCCTCAATTTGTTGAGCAACATGATATTTTCCAGGGACACGTTCGACTGGGCTAACTCCCACAAATCCCACGACTTTAAGGACGCGCTCTCCAAGATGATGGTCGTTGGGGGGAAGCCAAATTTGGCCAACTATTTTCCTTTCCTGAGGCCTTTCGACCCGCAGGGCGTGAGAAAGGAGCTGACTAAGCTTTTTAGAATTATGTTTGTAGTATTCGATGGATATATCGAGGAGCGACTGTAGAGCGGGAGAAGCGAGGAGAGAGAAAAGGATTTTCTGGATATTTTGCTGGAGAGTAAGACCGAGAGCGGGGAGAATTTCACCAAGTGCAAGCTCACCCGCTTCTTTTATGTAAGTATTTAAAACTAGCAAACAACAAATGGATCCGTTACCTAACACTAATTTATTCAAAGGCCCCCACATACCGCTAATGGAGAAATTTTGAATAGCTTCCTTTAAGATGACCATAGCCTTTAGGTATTTGTTATTTAAAGTGAGTACTTTTTTCCAATCTTAGTTGATAAGGTTACAAAGAGGGATCACACAATATTAAGTGTCTAAATGACGATCTTTGGGTTAGTTCATTTCATCTCGGCTATTACTTTAAATAGTTCAGGTTGTGGGTTCAATTCTTGATTTGCCTGCAATGTGAATGAAGGTCTATTGCATATCGTTCAAGAGGTTATAGGGGGCTCGCTCTACAAAGAGCTCTACTCCAGATCGTTGGGCTAAACTATCGATTTCTCTTGGTAGATATATAAGAAAAGGGTATCTAAATGATAGCTTGATGTTATCAAATGTTATAAAATTAGAAAACTTACTTAGCACATAGACACCATCACTTAAGGGGACTCACTTAACACATATAAAGTGAGAAATTAACTACCTTGAGTCTCGTTGCATTTTTTATCCAATTATTTAATTTTAGTTTTGAAGTTAATTTCTATAATTTCATTATTGTATTTTGTATTTCTAAATCAAAGATAAAGTTAAAAGTCTAAGCACATTGCACATTTAAGGTTTGATAACCAAAAGTTCTTACTTTAAATTTACAATATATTGCAAAATTGAATATCAATTTAGTATACATGGTTTTCTATACAATTTAATAAGGTAAAGATTTAGGTTATCTTCAAATTTGAATCGATTTAGTGTATAAGTTTTTTTTTTTTAAGTTAAAAGCAAATATTTAACTCATGGTTAGAACAAATAAATTTAACATATGAATTTTATTTTAGTGAATTAAAAAATATTTCTACTTCCATTTATTGTATTAACCTTTAGATTGGATCTTATGACCAAAGCTTTGGAGTAAATTAGACCTTTACAAAGTATGTTTTCTTAAAATTTAAGTTTCTAGTTTTAATTTTGAGATTTCCTAATTGTCTTGTAAGGTCATTCTCTTAACTATTTATTATAATGTAATAGACACAAAGATCTTATTTATAATTTTAAAAAATAGTTGTTAGCTAAAAAAAAAATTACTAAATAACATGTCTTTTAATTTTTTCTCTTTTTTTTTTCTTTAAGAGTTTTTTTAACAATATGATTTTGATGTTTGTTATGTTTATAGGACATGTTCACAATAGGTAGTGAAACAACTAGTACCACAATTGAATGGGGTATGGCAGAACTCATAAAAAATCCAAAGGAAATGGAAAAAGTGAAGGAAGAAATGGACAAGGTGGTGGGGAAAGAAAGAATAGTACAAGAAAGTGATATCGACAACCTTCCTTATCTTCATGCAGTGATTAAAGAAACCTTTCGTCTACACCCTGGTTCTCCCCTTCTAATCCACCATAGAGCCCACAACTCTTGTGAAATAGATGGATATGTTATACCTAAGGATACCCAAGTATTTGTGAATGTTTGGGCAATTGGAAGGGACCCTAATGCATGGAAAGAACCTGAAAGGTTCTTTCCAAAGAGATCTATAGACTCAAATGTGCAATATAAAGGGAAAAAATTTTGAATTGCTTCCATTTGGATCAGGGAGAAGAATTTGTCCAGGGCTCCCTTTGGCTCATAAAATAGTTCATGTAGTAGTGGCTACTCTCCTTCAATGCTATGATTGGCAACTTCCAAATGGAAAGAATCCAGAAAAGTTAGATATGAGTGAAAAGTTTGGACTCACACTACAAAAGGCAGAACATTTGGTTGCAATACCTACACCTCGCCTACCACATCATATCTATAATTGATTGCATCCAAGAAGGGGAAAAATGTTGTTTGTTAGGACTTACAACCCTATCAATTTCTTCCTCATTAGTTACTTTTGTATTAAGCTTTCATAGTATAAGAAACAAACACATATGTTTGTAAGTTTCCCCTTTGGCTAATTTGGTTTATCCCACATGCTTGAGAAGTAGGAGTTCCTTTAGGTAGAATTTGTATAAATAAAGGGTTTAATATCACAATGGATCGTCCATGAACTATATTGTATTGAACATTGTTCAAAGAAGGTTGCCCCCTTGATGAGGCATGTGATGTTCTGTAATGTGATTTCATCAAATTAATACAATATCATTTCTATATTTGTTTTCCATAGTTTTTGTGCTTGACTAATCTATTGTAGGGAGGAACATCTCGACTATTGTCAGAGCTCTTTCTAGAGTCATATTCTTTCCTAGCATATGTATTACAACTATCCATCATATGGTCTCACCTCATCCTCTTAGGATCTTGGTGTTTAAAAAGTGGTTGGAGAAGTAACAACACTATAGTTTTGCCTAAAACTGCCCCTTTTTTATTGTTAAAAGTTATTTCTTATTTCTAGGGTAGAAACTCTGCACTGAGGGTTTTAAAATATAAATAAAGAGCTTGATATTAGAATGGATCATCCACGATTTATATTGTATTGAACACTGGAATTAAATGAGACTTCCTCCTCAAAGAGACATGCAATATTTTGTATTGTGATTTCATCAAATCAATAAAATATCATTTCTATGTTTTAATTAATACATTTATTTTATAGGTTTTGTGTTTTTGGCTAATCTATTATAGGGAGGAACATCACACCTAGTACCAAAGCTATTTTTAGAGTCATGTTTTTTTCTAGCACCTCTTAGAACTATCCATTGTATGTTCTCACCTCACCCTCTTAGAATCTTGGTGATTATAAAGTGGTTGTAGAAGTAATACAACTTTATATTTCCTAAAATATACCCCTTTTTTTGCTTGCTAGTAGTTATTTTTTACTTTTAGGGTAAAAATCTATATTGATAGTTTTAAAATATAACTAAAGAGCTATCAATTTAGGCTAAGTTGGATTCCCCATATAGGTTTCTAGTGAAGGGCGAAGGGGTTTCCCTCCAAAAATGTGCCACCAAATAGCCATTACATGTGGCCTTGAGTTTTCACCTACCTTCAAGTATATTAGAAGATCCCATAGGCAATTTTGAAGCCTAGCCCAAGAAATCCATCAATTGTCTATAACTTATAATGCATTGGTAAGCAATTCTCCTTGAGAAGTTATTCACACCATACTTTATTCATCTAGATTAGTATATCTATGATCTCACATGATAGGCACTCCTTGTAGGGACCTTCCTTTTATCCTTCCTAAATTTTTATCTTGGCCTATTAGGAGTTAGAGAACACCACCAATAACAATTATTTCACACAACATTACCCACCTATAGTTTTGAGTCATATTGTGATTAGAAGAAATGGTTCTTGTTACTTATATCTATATTATGCATGATGGGTTTATTTCTTTGCACCAGATTTACATCAAACTAATATAGTTGAGCACCTAATCTACAACAAATAACTTTTTACTAAGTGGTAATTCATAGAAATTGACTACATTTCTAGCTCATATGGATCTTTTTTTTTAAATCTATAAGTAAAAAAGTGGATGTAGTTTTGAAAACCATCAAAGAGTTAATTTCCTTATTTCTATCATCTCTTCAATTTGATAATTTTAGTATATAACTCCAACATTTTTTTTTGCCACTTTAGCACCCTTGTTGATGGTGAAGACTTGTTCAAGGGAAATGGATGTCCAAATAACTACTAAATTAGAGGAATTTAAGTGTTAATATCATCCCTTAATAAATTTATCAATTTCCTTATTGGTCTTGAACCCTTCTATGACCACTCTAATCATATTGACTCTAATTCTTGCTCCAACATAATGCTTTATGAACCTAAACTTGATTTCCTTCGATTTGACGGTACCAACCCTAGTAGTTGGATCTATCACACTAATTAATATTTTAATAACCATGGTAGTCCTTGGAGGAACATGGTCCTTATTACCTCATTTAACTTGGAAAAATAACCAATAAGCATGTGCACACATATGGGGAACCAAGAAGTGGTTACAACCACTTTTTGGTCTATGGAAACAATAACATGTGTGCATTATGGTTCAATAGTGACATATATCCTAAGCTAGCCTCACATTTTTAATATTTAAAAAAGAGGAAGTTGACCTCATTTCGAAGCCCTGATGTGAGTGAGGAAAAGTGCAAGTGGGTTTGTGAGATCTCTAAGTGAAGGCAAGCTAGCACAATGTTGCCACAATATGCACAAGGTTGAGGAGATAAAATTTTTTTGTGTTTAGCAGTTTGATGAATAAAAAAATTATTTGTTTTCATTCATTTTTTGAAAAAGTTAGGAATTCAAAATCCCTCAACACCCCCAAACACTAATTCCACAAACTGTGTGGAGGGAATTCCTATCAAAGAGAAAGTAGAGCCTAATCCTCATGAAACACCATCTATCCCTAGACCTCTTCATGACACAAGAAAATTTATTAGGTCAAATTACAAAATCTCCAAATTTATTAATTTATTAAAAAATCCTAATGCAACTACTTGGCATTGGAGAGCCCTCACATCATAATTAGAATTTATCATTTCTTATATAGATTCCTTTAGTAGAAAAATAAACATATGATCCATCATAGGGAGAACACATGACAATTATACTTCACAAAATTGTCATATAAACAAGTAAAAGAGAAAAAAAATGGATTTATGTGCATTGTTTATTGATATGAAAATCAATGCACCCTTACATGGACACTACAAGAACTTCCCTATTTATTTTTGTCAAAACCAAGGAATAGGGAATTTTTTGGGGGGGATAGGTGGTGGATGGTTTTTTACCATCCCCATGCAACAACAGTGAGGTCCCACAATATTTCTTGAAAAAAAAATTGAGTTTGTTCTCAATGAAATCCCAAATTAATTTGACATGGGAGATTTCTAGGGCAGAGAAAAAGGATTTGTACATTATAGGGATGGGGAACATTATGCATAGGACCATGTACTGAGGCCCCTAGGAAATTCAACATGTGATGGTCTCTTCCTTTCTAAAGGAAAGTGTCAAGGTGGAAAATTTATGGTCAAATATTTCCATGGCACAAAACTTAATATAGCATAGTAGTCCATTGTCATAAGGTGTTGAGGGCGATACTTCTAGGTGTTGACACTCATATCACCTTTGTCATAATTGTGGATATGTTTGTGACTATGGATCGTACGATGTTAACGACACACACATTAAAGAGGACTCTATAGATCTTCAAGAGTATGATAGATAGGACCACAAGGTGAATACATTTCTTTTAGAAAATATCATGTTGACACATGAGTTGCTTGATAGCACCTACATTATTGACTGACAAATAATTTCCAATAAGGTCATGCAACTTATTATATTTTATTTTAAAACCTAAGATTAACTATACTAATATATTATGAATGAAAATAATTTAAGGAATTGTGTGTAATGAAATCTAGGGTCATAACATTCACCCTACATTTATCAGACCTTTAGCTCTTAATTATGTAGTCATGTTGAGTCCACATGTATGTAATCAGTAACAAAATTATAAATATTCAACATATAAATTATTTTATCATGTATCAATGGTAATCTTGAAACTAATATTTGATGATGAAAAGATGGATGTTGGACCTTCAACTTTAGCACCCATTAATCTAGTAATGGTTGTATGTCAAGGTTCACTGAGGTAAGTTTTTATTATTATTATTATGTTTTTATATAATGTTAGCTAGATTTTAGTCAAAAAATATTGTTCTATTTTCAGTTAATGACATCAGTTTAGACCCCTCTTGATATTGATGACACAATGGAGGCGGGCATTGTTGTACTATTTTTATCTTCAACACCTTTGACAATTGCATGAGCTAGTAATATATATTTCATTGTATATTTGTTGTTTTATCCCATATCATTTAGTGTAATTTTAATCATATTCATCTTCAATCTAATATGTTTATTCTTTCTTATCTTAGGTGGTCACAACTCCAATTCATGAACTTTCCCCTTAGATGAATGAAGAGATGAAGAAAATGATTGGGGTAGATTATTAGCTAGTGATAAGTGACTATTTACTTATTTCATATATATTCCATTTTTCTATATTAATGTGCATATTTTTTAATTTTGTTACTAGGTGTACATATAAAAACATTTAGAGAGGAGGTCTAATCAATGAGTTAAAAAGAAAAAATATTAGTTGTGTCTCCATCTTCTCAATAGATAGAGTCATTATATATTCCATCCTAGTCCAAAGCATTGACATATTATGACATTTTGTTGTATTCCTATTGAAATGAAGAAAAAATGTAAGCCCTAAGGTTTTAATTCTAGGGTTTGGGAACTTTTTCTAAATTTATTTTATTTATAATTGAGGTGGCGGGGGTTTGAAGGATTTGGACAAGATATATGATTTACTTACAACTTGAAAGGTGAGTCAACCTGCCCTTAACCAAATTTGAGATGAGCTTAAGGGTGAAATGTAATGATTCAATTGGCTTAATGATGCAAATAACTATTCTAATGCAAATACAACAGATCTGAGAAGTCACAGAGGAAATCAAACTACAAAAATGGACTGAGCCAGACACTGTGCGCCTGTGGTATAAATTTGAGCCTGATTTTAGAGGACATTTTCTCCAAGGGTGCCATTGTCCTTATTAACCAATTTAAGAATTTTTTTCGTGGTCCTTTGGTTCTAGATCAGAGCTTCCATTTTTGCTTCTTGTATTGTCAGATAATTTTGTAATTGAGTTTTCGTGAGTTATCAAGGTGTAGTATTTGATTGCAATAATGGATAATTGTCCCTCAAACTTCCTCCACTCTTCTTCAGACCTAAAACCTACACATTCAAAGAGAGAGGATGGGTTGTGTCATTTAGGGGCTTGCCTTAGTCAAACCCTGTGTTAGTGTTTCCACTTGCACAATGGCAATTTCAATGATAAATGGATAAATGATAAAAAGGAAAGATGAATCAACAAAGTGTTGCAACTCACCACCCTTCAATGGCTTCCTTGAAGGATTGAATTCATACAAATCTCCTCAAGGCTTGAATCTGCTTGCTTGAATTGCTTGGAGACCTACAAGGGTTAGCCTTTACAAACAATATGATAACATAAACATGAACAAAATCACATACACTTTGACATGATGCTTGGATCTTGAATTGTTGCAATAAATATTTAAAATATTTCTCTTGACTTGCTTGATAATGCTCTTGATCATAAGTTTCTGCTCAATAATGCTCACTTGTTGCTAGATTTTCCTTGTTAGTTTTTAAATGATGCAATAATTATGTATTTATATGCAATTATTCTAATTTCCCATAAAATTAAATCTCGATAGCCGACATTGGACATTTTAAATTCAAATAAGAAAATATTGGCATTGACATATTTGAATTTGGAGCCAAAATATGGGGACATAGGTGCCCTACGCACCAATGTCCTAGACCTATTTTTTGGGAATTAAAGAGTCGGGGGCTAAGTATTAAATGAATGCATTTGCTTTATACTTGCAAATTGTTAGAAAATTATTAAAATGAGCCACAAAATGCATAATTTAGGAAATTAAGTGTTCAAATGGGTTCAATTACTTAAAGGAGAGCAAAAAATAGAGTGAAATTGTCAAGGGTAACAATTTAAGACACTAAACCTATAAAAGAAATTGTATATATATGGATTTTTTGTACTCATTTATATTTTAAAAATATGTAGCATTGTATGCCAATATGGTTTTGTTGTACATACATATTTGTTTAATCGATGTATAGCATTGTATGCCTATATGGATTTATATTATATGTTCATCGTATTCATGACATAATGTATACACTATATAACATTATCATGATATTATATATATGAAAGAAAATTGGATAAGAAAAATGATAGATTTTGATTATTTTTGCCTTAAAAAAGCATTAGACCCCTGCAACATGCGTTAGTGATTCAAAAACAGAGATTAGATGGAGAAAATAGTTGAAAGAAGGCTTAAGGATGCAACCTAAAGCATAGGCACACCTTTGCAGATAGATTTGGGCTTCTGATAAAGTAGAGGTGCCACTTTGTGAGACAAAGACATGATAATTCGTCGTGCAGGAACAACCAATCGCTATGCAAGCACATCAGGTCTCTACGTAGGTGCCGAAATACAGAGCACAAGCATTGCAAGTCAGCACAAAAGCGTCATTGTTTTCTATGCAAGTGCAGAAAAACAGGACCCCGACCAACAAAATCAAAAATCCAAAATTTGAATCTAGATGTGAATTCTTTGACCTTTAAGGGTTCATTTAAAAGCCCAAAAATGAAGTGTGTAGTGTAAACTAGTGAACTTGCTTAGCCTAGGTAAATTTTAGATTGCTTTTTTTAAGTTGTGGGTAGATTTTATCTTTTCCTTAGTGTGATAGTTGTAGTTGTTAAGCAAAAGAAAGAAAAAGACAATGTTATTAGCACTAGTAGCTATAAAAACATAATGTAAAGCTAACTTAAAGCCAAACACAAGCATGAAAATTTCCCAAATAGAGTGTTGCAATATCAAATTGTTAGTAGGCTAATGAACTCGATGACGGAAAATGCGAGTGCAACTATCGTGAACATAGGCGCCGCAAGTTGCAACGCAGGTGCTAAAAGTCACAACGTAGGTGCCGGGATTTGGACACGGTGCGGCAAAACATAGTGTAAGCACCGAAATTCACGACGTGGGCACGACAATTCAAAACGAAAGTGTGATTCAATAGAGGCTAAGACCTGCACACTTCAAACTTCACACAAATGTTAGAATGGACATGGGTCCCATCGAGCATGCCAAAATGAAAAGGTAAAGAGGATAATAAAGGTAAATAGATAAAAATGCATAAAAGAGAAAAAATAAGATTTATACCTTCATTGCTTCCTCTTCTTCATGGATTGCGCTAACAAGATTGTACCCATATCTTGCAAATTTGCTCCAAATGATGGAAATGGATGTGGTTGCTCAATATTTTAGCATGATAATGGTTGGATAGTGATGGATTTGACAAAGATTTGGACAACATAAAATTATGGAGAATGTGGATTGAAATGAGAGACAAGGTCTCATTATATATAATTTTGGTGAGAGGAATCAATGGCTAGGATTGATTGGTTAATGGAGGGTTGAGATTGAAAGAAGGATAGGGTTTGGATCAAGGAATGAAGATTAATTAGCCTTGTGACAAGTGTCACAACATGAAAAGGGGTGAATTGTGGAGGTGTGCTCACACATGTGTGAGCACACATTGGGAAGAGAGGCATTAAATTTGTCTAAGAGGTAGGGTGGCTTGTGTAAGAGATAGGGTGGCTCATAGGGTAGCTTGTGTGAAAGGTTAGTGGGCGTAGGTGAGATGTAGGAACTTAAAATTAGGAAATAATGGTAATAATGATTAGAGATGAGGATTAGGGTAATTAATGAAGGATTAATTAGCTCATTATTATTGGTTGAGTGATGCAGGAGCATCCCAGGTGAACGAGTTATCTGCATCAACCAAAAATATTTGCAGTTTAACTTTTTAGTTTTAGCTTCTTTTGGTTCTCTGTTGGCAAGCCAACATGGATAGGACTTCAGAAATGGAAAAGATATTCAATGAGAAAAGAAAAGTAAGAAATGTATGCTCAGGAAAAGAAAACCAAAAGGCATAGAAGATTCGAGTGGAACGGCAGTGTGAAGAGGAGGGGACAGGACAGCTAAACCAAAAGACCATGCAGGTGGTATGGCAGGGGTCGCGCCATGCCACAAATTGATATTTTTGTTTTAGAAATTAAAATGACAGAAAGACTATGGAAAGGAGATAGGCCGCGCTATTTCTTGGAAAAGATTAAAAATTATAAGATATAAAATAGAGGGCGGTTGAGAAGCTGAAGAGGTAGATTTTAACCATCATGGAGAGAAGAGAAGGTGCCACACTAAGAAAGCATAATGGGCACAAAAAGTACATGGTGGAAAGAAGCTACAACACAAAGTACCACGTTTTCATAGGAGATATTGGTGCAAGCATAGGAAGCATGACCATGAGAGCAAAGGTCACTACTTGTAATTGACAGCAAGAATTTAATAAAAGGTAGAAATGAGGAGTAACAGGGAGGAATAAGTGTTGTGACTAGTGAAGAAGGCAGAGACTGAGAATAGTGGTTGTGCAAGAGTTGTAGAAGCACAAAATCAAAGGAGAATAAGTTGCACTATATGATAAATGCGCTTAAAAACTTAAATTGCAAACAGAAAAGACACAAGAGATTTGGGTGGAGGCCACGTAGCTAAGGGTAACTGATAAATTTCAGAGAAAAGAGCAAATAGAGGTTGCATTGGGATGCAATGTAGAGTCCAACGAATGTGTTGAATTCACAAAGAATTAAATAGTATGCAGAAGAGAGATCATGGAGGCTACGTGAGGGATATTAACAGAAGTTGGGCAAAAGTTTTGGGAAAGACAAAATAATAGGAGTATCAAAATAAGAGAACAGATATATGGATGTAAAGCATTGAGGAGGTCAGCTTGAAGGAAGCCAAATAAGGTCGCACAACATAAAAAATTGTGTAGAATGTATGTCGGTAACATATAGATGAGGTTCATGTAATAAGAAGATTGAATTGTTACACAACAGAGGTAAATTGTCAATTAGTAACGTATATTTGCTTGAGGCAAAGCAATGCATAATCAAATGATTGAGTGAAAGTGTATTTGAATTCAGTTAGCTTTTAATTTGTATGTCTTGATTGATTGTTGCGGATAAATTTTTCCTCCAAGATTTTTTGTGAGATATTAAATTGATTTAAATTTGGCAAATAGAATTATTAAATTGTGTGGTGAGTGATTGGAAGTCTGTAATCAAGGAATTGTGTGAAGTTTTGAATCTGAGGAGTACGAGTTGAATTTTCCTTCTACATCATTGAGTTAATAAACTAAGTGTTTATTAACTTGGGTGGAGTTAAACATTGGAGAATAGGATAATGAGGTTTGGAGTGGGGATGAAGTTAATTAGTCAAGGATTAACTAACTTAAGAAAGGTTAGGGAATTTAGAGAAATATGGGAAAAGGGGTAGGTTTAATATAATAAATGTGGATTTATTTAATTAAAGGTGGTGGAATGTAAGGACAATGGGGAAATTAATTAAATAAATGATAAATATTTAATTAATTAATTATTATTATTATTATTGGTTGGTGACCTCTTTTGAGTGGAGCTATGAACCTGTGGGGCCACAGTGGGGGGCCCCATCCCCGAGTGCATGCTCAGATTTTCCTCTTGCAGATATCATCTTCTTTTCTTCTCATCTCTTCTTCTCTATTCCACCCCTTCATCTTCCTTCTCCCCTCCTTTTTTTCCCTTACTCCTCTCTCCTTCCTCACTTCTCCTTCTTCACCACCACCCTCCTTCCTCCTCTACTTTTCTTCACCACCGCCTCCTTTCTACTTCTCCACCATTCTACCTCCCACCTCTATGCTTCTGTCATCCACCCCGTACTCTGTTTGCCTCTCCCTTTTTTCCTCCCATTTTCTCTTGCAGCCTCCATCTACACCTCCATTCCTCTACCTTCTATCCTCGTTACCACCGTTATCTCCTCTTCCTCCGTACTTATTCCTTCTATTCTTCCCACGCTCCTAGCGTTCCCTTCATTCTTGCCTTCGTCAACACCTTCCTCACAATCACAAACCCTGCCTGGCATGAAAGCCAGGGAACCGGGTCAATGCCTACGTATGTTCCTTCTCATCTACTGGTCCTCCTTGAAACTGTCACCGGCTTAGAGCGTTGTTGCGACTTGAACCTAGGATGCCCTATCAACGGGGCTCATGACTTACCGTCACGTTGTGGAGTGAACCCCTTTATTTAATTAATTATTAGGATAAGGGAAGTGGGTTAAATTAAATAAAACAAGTATTTATTTGATTGAATATTATTTTGGGTGTCTATAGTTGGAACTTCGTTTGTTGTTGATAAAATTGAGTTTCCTTGATTTCATAACTTGTAGGGCTTGAATGCATGAATGAACAATTAGTCTTCAAATATTCCTCTAATTTACTTCATATCTATAAATTGCATACATGAAAGAGGAGGAAGGATTGTGTCATATAGGGGTTTTCCTAAGTCAAAACCTATTTTGGTATTTCTACCTCCACAATGACTATGATGATGTAAAAAGAGAGCTTACCCTTGGTCAAGCAAAGGCTAAATGATAAACAAGTGATAAATTGACTATTGTTGTAACTCACCACTTAGATCTATTTATTTGATGTATTGGAGTCATGTGCTCATCACATTAAAGGATAAATTGATGCTTGATTTTAAGTCTTGCAAGTGTTAGTACTCACAAAAAAAATGAACATAAAACATGAACAAACTCATATAAAAACATGATGCATGGCTAACATGATGCTTGACTGAAATAAATGTTATTACTATTCTACTCTTGACTGCTCTTAGGATGCTCAGTTATGCTCTTGCTTCACTTTCCAGACTTTCTAGGATAAAAATGGTGAATGATTTGTATTTATATGCAATTCTTCTAATTTCTTGAAAATCAAATATCGATAGCCGACAAATGATTTTGGATTTTTAAATATTAAAATTCTCACACTGACATATTTAAATTTTATCTAAAAAGGGTTGGACAAGGGCGTTGGGAGCCCTAGTCCAGACCCATCCTTTTGGAGGCCTCAAACATCATGGGAAAATATTAAATGTCTATTTTCCAACCCATCTTTTAAATTTTCAAAGATGTTTATAAAACGGGCATATTAGATGCGTGATTAGATCCAAGCACATAGGGGGAGCGAAAACCTAGCGTGAAAGTGTCAAGGGTGACAATTTCAATGCTACAGTAAAATATTTGTCCATCCACTTTTTTACTTAAAATTATTGAACTAAAATCCTTGCTAGTCTAGGTGGACCTTATATCATATAGGCCTACTAAATCTCACTAGTGTCTAAAATTACACATATATGCCAAAAACAATCATATTGACTAGAAAACTCGATGTGAATTTTACAAAGAGTTATGTGTGTGATTTATTTTGATATTAAAAGATATTTTTATTTCAAAATAAATTTGAATAATTTTTCTTCAAGGACACACTTTTACAAGTTTGGGGGAAAATTTTTAAGGATTCAAGTAAGACTTATCTTTTTGTGGGATTTTGTAGATAATACCCATAATTCATTTCTATTTGGGTTCTCAACTCTTTCATGCCTCTTAACAAGTTTCATTAGGGCTCTTCTACTTATTTTTGGTGTTTTACTTGTCTTCCTTATTAGGTAATGTAGTTATACATTGTTTAAAATTGCTATTTTTGGTGTATGAGGTCCAACCCACTCTTTGATATGCATTGATTATATTTTTCTCAATAAATTTTTTACTATTAGAATTTGATGTTCCTTGGCCAAAAATATTCATTATGATTCTAAACTTAATATTTTTCATTATTTCAATGAACAATTATCTTCCTATTTCATGTAGGCTTTCAAAAAGCATTTTTCATATTTTATTAACATTTCTTCTACAAATACGTTTAGGAATCTCATCAACCATTGGTTTTAAAATGTTCTCATCAATTTTAATTAAAAAAATAGGTTTTTATGTAAAATTATAGGTGCTCTCAATGGTAAACTTGTTTCATGACATAAATTTATAAATAAGTTATGTTCATATTTAAAGTTTGGCATATTTATTATGTTTTGAATAGATTAATCAGTAGGTGTAAAATCATTGTTGTTAGTTTTATTATTTATCAATTAAATTGGTGTTTGAGGAATTTGTTCAATATCATATTGAGGTGACAAAGAGGATGTACCTTCAACTTTGGGATGAATTTTTTTTATTGCATTAAGTTTTTGCATTTGTTGTCTTTGTTTCTCTAAATTATTCTCTTCCATACCTTGAAAGGTTGACTCTATTTGAAATTGAGCAATTAGATTGTAATTATAATTTACACCGTCATTACATAGAAATAATGTAAAATGGAATATTGTTTTGATTTCATATTTATTTTCAATATAATGTATCATGGCTTTATAAATCCAAATATAATCCCATATAAAATTAAACCTCAAGCTGCCATAAATGATTAATTCTCAACTAACTATTATTTTAATAAAAATAACCTTTATTTAGGGTTGATGCAAGAAGTTGGGTCCACAAAAAGCTCAAAAAGTTGAAGTGTTTTTGTTGTTTTTCAAAAATTGTCACTCTTGGACTGAAAATTTGCGGCACTTATACAATGAATCTTTAAAAAAATCAGTAATATAAAATTTATCATTTTGAATCTAGTTTCCAAATATTTAATTTATTCAAATACCCAAATGATAGAAATTGAATTTTGATAGAGATGTATAAAAACCACTTTTTAAAAGTCTTTTTTTTTTACCATACCATTCACGTGTACGGACACCACTTTTTGACCCAAATAAAAGTATTTTGCTAATTCCTTTTGGAAAAAGATAGCTAACAACATGAAGATTGATGAGGGATTTTTTTGTAATTTTTTTCTGAATTTTTTTATTGGCCATAATTTTTGTTTTTAAAAATCAATGTGTACGAACAACATAATTGGACCTAAACTAAACTTTTTTTAATCTTTTTTTTCATTCTGTAGAGAATTGTCTCAAGATTGATGCCATATAATTTTTTTACAAGAAAATTAACCAAAAAAAAGCTATTAGAAAACAAAAAAAAATGATATTTCAAATTTATGGGCTAGTTTGCTTAGAAATTAATTAAAAAATAACAAATATAATCCAATCTTTAAAAAATTATATATTTGGAAACTAGACATCATGTTCTCTAATGGTTTTTAATTTCATGGGTTGATTCATAAAAAAAAGTTCATTAGCCATATTGCCAAAGTTAGACATTTCTTTTCAACCTGTTTTAATTTTTTAGTTGCAGGTCAAAGGCTAAGGGTCGGGTTTCCAAGCCTTTCCCGAGCCTAAAACCAAGGCAGGATGTAGGTTGGCGATTCAAAATTTAAAAAACCCGTACGTGTTACAAAACACATACGTGTTCTTTCTTTGCTTGATTATTTAAAAAATTAAATAATTTTTAGAAACACATACGTGTTTCTAAAAGGTATTTAATTTTTTAAATAAATGACTCATACGTGTTATAAAACATGTACACATTATATAACGCGTACGCATTTTTTAGTGTGTACCCAAAGCATAACGCATACACATTTTTTAGGCTCAAGTACCTAAAGCATAACGCATACACTTTTTTTTAATAATGTGTACACATTTCCCGCAACATTTTTTTTTATCGAAACTCACCCTCTTCGTGGACCCAACTTCTTGCTTTTACCCTTTATGTTTATCTAAATTATATCTATTATACTAAATATGTAATAAAATACCAACATTCCCCCTTATTAAATAAACCTAAACAAAGGAAAAAATACTGCAAGGATTTTACACAAAAAACCTTTTGGAAGCTTTGATGGAGCACCTCCACCAATTCTCCTCACTCACTCAAGAAACACCAAATTGAACCCATTAGTAGGTCTCCTGATTGTCAAATCTATAAAATATTTGTAAATAAAGACATGATCTATTATTCAAAAGTACAAATATCCTCCTATGAGTAGAGACAAAATCCATTGTCCACAAGAAAAATATCATCCAACTGTGAATCGAGACTTACTCAATTATCCATAATAACATAACTCCTTTTACAGATGAATATTATCTCAATTATCTATAGGTACTACTCACCAAGTTTTTGGATCAATACAAACTCAATTACCTACAAACCAAAAATAACTACCATGCCCCCTTGCTTCATGAAGGGACTCAAAATTAAACTGTTGTTGCTTCTCATGCAAAGTATCATCTTTGAGTGAGAAGCTAGCTTGAAATGATAATATACATCCAACCTCCAATTTTATTGTGTTTGGTTAGGGCCACTTCTAACCAAAAAGTGTGTGGAGGACCACTAGTTTGTGGTTAGAGGAAAAACATTTTTTAGTAACATTCATATGCATAAATGACAACTTTAACCCTTTTAGATGTGTTTTTAGATTTCAATATGACCTAATGCAAATTTTTAAATACATTTATGAGCTAAATCTAACTTGCAACAACTAAAATTAACCCTAATTATCTTTTAAATGAAAGTGCAATACAAATTTTGACTCTTTTCAATACTTCTTATGAAAATTATGTATGCCTAAATGATGAATTCGTACAGAATTACACTCAAATTTTAAAATGATATGTTTCGGATTTCAAAAGATTTAAAGTGCATAAAATAGTTAGATTCACCAAAACATTTGATTGGAAAGAGGGGTCTAGGTCTTAAATCACACTTCTTCCAATATGAAACATCTTGAAGGATTAAAAATGATCTCAATACCCACATGGCTACAAACTTAAATGAAAGATCCAAAATGGTGGACCAAGGTTTTAATCCTTTGTTTTTGGATGGGTTGAATGATGTGTTATTGACTAAATTTTATGATGTAATGATGTTCCTAGGGTAATTATGAAGATACAATAAACTATTGATATTTCAGAAAAAACACAAAACAAATAGACTGAAATAGTTTCTAGAAAAGTAGAGGGAAAACACAGGAACCTGGCATATACACTTAGGCTTGAAATAGCTAGAAAAGGATGTTGGGTGCCCTAGATTGTGTAGCAACTACTCAAGATCTAACTTCACACTTTTATTGCTCCTAATTTACAAGTCCCCTTCCGGGGTCACTATTGGAACTTTGTATGTTGCTAATAAAATCCAGTTCCTTTGATTTGACAACTTGTAGAGCTTGAATGCATGAATGAGCAATTAGTCTTCAAATCTTCTTCTAATTCGCTTCAGATCTATAACTTGCACACATGAAAGAGGAGGAAGGGTTGTGTTGTATATGAGTTTTCCTAAGTCAAAACCCATTTTGGTATTTCTACCTCCACAATAACTATGATGATGTAAAAAAAGAGTTTACCCTCAATCAAGCAGAGGCTAAATGATAAACAAGTGATAAATTGACTATTGTTGCAACTCACTACTCAAATCTACATTCCTTGATGTACTAAAATCATGTATTCATCACATTCAAGGAGAAATTGATTCTTGATTTGACAAAATAAATGAACATAAAACATGAACAAACTCATAAAAACATGATGTGTGGCTAACATGATGCTTGACTAAAATAAATGCTACTGTAATTCTACTAATTATACTCTTGACTACTCTTAGGATGCTCAATTATGCTCTTACTTCACTTTCCACATTTTCTAGGATTAAAATGGTGAAAATGATTTGTATTTATGTGCAATTATTAAATTTCATGAAAAATCAAATACTGATAGTCGACAAACGATTTTAGATTTTTAAATATTAAAATGTTCACACTGGTCCATATTTAAATTTTAGCTAAAAAGGGTTGGATAAGGGCGTTGGGTGCCCTAGTCCAGACTCGTCCTTTTTAGGGCCTTAAACATCGGGGGAAAATATTAAATGCCTATTTTCCATCCCATCTTCTAATTTTTTGAAGATGTTTATAAAACAGGCGGATTAGATGCATAATTAAATCCAAGCACATAGGGGAAGCTAAACCTTGTGTGAGTGTCAAGGGTGATGATTTCAACGCTACATAAAATATTTGTCCACCCACTTTTTCATTTAAAATTATTGAAATATAATCCTTGCTAGTCTAGGTGGACCTTATATCATATAGTCCTACAAAATCTCTTTAGTGTCTAAAATTACACATATATACCAAAAACAATCATATTGACTAGAAAACTCAATGTGAATTTTATAAAGAGTTATGTGTGTGATTTATTTTGACATTAAAAGATGTTTTTATTTCAAAATAAATTTGAATAAATTTTATTTGAGGATATATTTTTACAAATTTGGGGGAAAATTAAGGCTTCAAGTAAGACTTATATTTTTGTGGGATTTTGTAGATAATACCCATAGTTCATTTCTATTTGGGTTCTCAACTCTTTCATGCCTCTCAACAAGTTTCATTAGTGTTTTTCTACTTATTTTTGGTGTTTTACTTGTCTTTCTTATTAGGTAATATTTCTTTGTTTGATTAATTACTATAGTTGTAGTTACACATTGTTTAAAATTACTATTTTGATGTGTGAGGTCCAACCCACTCTTTTATATGCATTGATTATATTTTTCTCAATAATTTTTTTACTATTAGAATATGATGTTCCTTGGCCAGAAATCTTCATTATGATTCTAAACTTTAGATTTTTCATTATTTCAATGAATAACTATCATCTTCCTATTTCATGTAGGTTTTCAAAAAGAAAATCATGTTTTATTAACATTTCTTCTACAAATACATTTAGGAATCTCATCAACCATTGGTTTTAATGTTCTCATCAATTTTAATTAAAAATTTAGGTTTTTATGTAAAATTATAGGTGTTCTCAATGGTAAACTTGCTTCATGACGTAAATTTGTAAATAAGTTAAGTTCATATTTAAAGTTTGGCATATTTATTACATTTTAAATAGGTTGATCAATAGGTGTAAAATCATTGTTGATAGTTTTATTATTTATCAATTAAATTGGTGTTTGAGGAATTTGTTCAATATCATATTGAGGTGACAAAGAGGATGTACCTTCAACTTTGGGATGAATTTTTTATTGCATTAAGTTTTTGCATTTGTTGTCTTTGTTCCTCTAAATTATTCTCTTTCATATCTTGAAAGGATGCCTCTATTTGAAACTGAGCAATTAGATTTTAATTATAATTTACACCATCATTACATAGAAATAATGTAAAATAGAATATCATGTTGATTTAATATTTATTTTCAATATAATGTAACATGGCTTTATAAATCCAAATAACTAATTCTCAACTAACTATTATTTTAATAAAAAATAACCTTTATTTATGTTTATCTAAACTATATCTATTATACTAAATATGTAATAAAATACCAACATTCCCCCTTATTATATAAACCTAAACAAGGAAAAAAATACTGCAAGGATTTTACACAAAAAACCTTTTTGAAGCTTTGATGAAGCACCTCCACCAATTCTCCTCACTCACTTAAGAAACACCAAATTGAACCCATTAGCATGTCTCTTGATTGTCAAACCGATAAAATATTTGTAAATAAAGATATAATCTATTATTCAAATGTACAAATATCCTCCTATGAGTAGAGACAAAATCTATTATCCACAAGAAAAATATCATCCAACTGTGAATCAAGACTTACTCAATTATCCATAATAACATAACTCTTTTACGAATCAATATTATCTCAACTATCTATAGGTACCACTCACCAAGTTTTTGGATCAATACAAACTCAATTATCTACAAACCAAAAATAACTACCATGCCCCCTTGCTCCATGAAGGGACTCAAAATTAAACTGGTGTTGCTTTTCATGCAAAGTATCATCTATCATGTTTGAGTGAGAAGCTAGCTTGAAATGATAATATACCTCTAGCCTCCAATTTGATTTTGTTTAGGTAGGGTCACTTCCAATCGAAAGGTGTGTGGGGGACCACTAGTTTGTGGTTAGAGGAAAAGCACTTTGATGATGCTCTCCCTCTTGTGATTGAGATGTCAAAAACTTGGTCTATCAAGAGTATAATACTCACAATGATCAAGGTGAAGCCAACCAAAATATTGAAAATCAAGTATCTAATTAAGAACTCACTTGACCAATGAATTAACGGGGGATATGAAAATTCACTCCACCCAATTTTGATGGAACCATGATAGGAGATGGAGCCGAAGCATGCCTAATCGAGATAAAAATATTTTGAGATAAGGAAAGATTCAAAGATAACCAAGGCAATTTGGGGAGCATATCAATTGGTGGGAGAAGCATCCACTTGGTGGATGAATAAGAAAAAATAATTAGGATTGAGTTCCCTAACTCTAACATGGGATCAATTAATGTAATTTTTAGACAATGGTAGTTACCTCAACTCTACTTTGATCAGAAGTCAACTAATTTTCAAAACCTACAATAGGGTGACATGTCAATAATAGAATATTGGGAGAATTTCACTAGATTGTTGAAGTATGTTCCTCAGTATCAAAAGGATGAGAGGTTCATGATAAGGAAATTCATCATGGCCATAAATTCTCAATTTGGATGAGAAGATGATTTTTATGATCCAACGACTATAGACCAAGTATTTGAGAAGGCTATGAAGAATGCACAAAAGCTCAATTTTATCTCAATAATCGAGACAATACTAGGAATAAGTTTGGTTGGACCAAGTCATCACCTTCATTAAAAAGAAATATTGTATAATCAAGATTCTAAACCGAATAAAAATGGGAAGGAATCTATAAATAATAGAAACGGTTCTCAAAATGGGAAAAGGAGCAAAGATGTTGGATAAAGAGATAATTTCAAGAACGATTAACCTGTTGAGAAGAAAGGACCTTCGAGTGAATGTTTCAATTGTGGAGGAGATAATTATGCAAACTAGTGCCCAATAAAAAGTCAGGTAAATCTGTATAGGGGACAACCATTGCCTACTCAATGTGCAACTTTTCAACAAAGGATTTAGGAAACTAATGATAACCACCAAGCTAAATATGAAATTGGTCTTATTGAGGTTACATGTATGTAATTTGAAATTCCTATCTCAATTCTAATAAACACTAGTGCAAACAAATCACTTATTTTATTAAAAAAAATCATACAAGAGTTGGATTTATGGCTAGACCCTAGTTAGTCAAATATGCTAACCACTCTAGAGCTTAGGTAGAGAAATTTTTGTTTGAATCCAAGGTTAATTTTCCTTCTTTTTCAACTTAGGTCAATTTGAATGTAGATCCATTAGGATTGTATGATGTCATTCTAGGTATTAATTTCTTGTGGAAGCATAGAGCCAAAGAAGACTATTTTGACAAAACAATTGAATGTCTAGATCTTTGGGAATGCAACCTTAATTCAAGAGTTTCAAGATAAAGTAAAGATTATGCAGATTTTTGCTATGCAATTAAAAAGAGTTAGAAATAAAGGTTGTCATGTGTTTGTTGTAAAAATGGAGCAATTAGAAGAATCCAAAGAGCTAGTTTATCTTGATGACCAATACTTCTATCAATATTAGAAAATATATGAAGGAAATGCTAGAGAAGTATAAGAAATATATATTACAATCAAATAATTATCATACTAAAAACTATATATCTTTATTTAATTTAGAACATTTATTTTAATAACATTATATTTAATCCTATCTTTATTATAATTAAATTGTTTATTTATAAGATATTACTTAATCTACCTAGCAAAAGACAATTTATTTTACTTTTCAATTATGAAAATATATAGATCAATAGTTGCCAATGCATTATGTATGGAAGTTATGTTTTATTAACCTTTGTTATGGATTGGCTAACAAGAGATTACTACAAACATTTTGAGCAATTTTTTCTAAATGATTTTTTTTTCATTACTTTTGAAATATGTGAAAAATTAGAAGTTTTTTTTTGTTACGTATATAGCTAGATTTCATCTTTTTATAATAGGATATAAGGCATAGAAGAATATTGATGTTATTATTGACAATCCAAATTTAAGTGTGTAGTAGAAGTTATTATAGTTTAGGAATTTATGTTGTTTTGTATTTTTTTAGGGGTGTAGATAAGATTTTCCCTTTTGTGTTAATTCTTTTTAAGAATAGAGACAAGACCTTTCATATGTGGATTTCATCAATTGATTGACTTTAACAACTTTAATCAATAAAAAAATAACAAAAATTTACAAAGAATATTGACATATATAATTTTAACCGATACTCCAAACTTAATACTTGTGACTTCACCGACTAACTTATTAATTTCAAAAACATTCATTAATACCTCAAGCTCATACATATTATTATCTAATTCTTGTCCATACTTATAATTTCATCCACTTAATAAATAAACTTTAAAAACTTCAATCAATATAAAAAAAAAAAACATAAATTTAAAAAAAATAAGACCACCCCAATTTAAATCAATAGCCCAAATCCATACATATTACTAACTTACTTCCATCTCCATTTATAACCCAAACATATTACTAAATAATTTCCATCCCCATTTATAACCTTACTCACTGAACAAGTTTACTTCAAAACAAATTGATCAATATAAATAGCAACACAAATTTTAATTTTCATCGATGCCCCATGCATTTTAGGAACTTGCACAATTTTCCTGTCTCAGAAGAACCTACAATTTAAGTCTCTGTGCTTTTATTCTATCATAATAATTTACCTCACTGAGAAAAATTAGTCTTAATGTGGGCGACCAAACATTAGAAAATACAAACCTTTTTGGCAGGGTATGTAGAACAATTGCATAGGCTTTACAGGCGGCAGGAAATGAAGTTCTAGCTGTGTACCCCCCCCCGTTCTCCTCTGTGGTTAGAGAATTCTTTAAATCAGCTGGATCAGATGCAGGCCCACAACCATCGTGTCAATGTGTATACAGCTGTTAGGGAAATGATTTAAAGAACTCAAGCCCAAGGGCTTCCAGTAATGATAGTAGTTGCAACCCAAAGAAATATAAGAAACATGATGCAAGCATTTTAGCTCAAAAATCAAAATATACAGAAAAAATGTGGATGAATATTACCTCCCAATAATTTATATTGGGAAACCATTTAAATTGGTTTCTGTTACTCCATTTGAGAAGCCAGTGTGCAAAAACTCATTTGAAATAGAAAATAACAGAAAAATGAGCAATTGAACTTATCAGTGTAGAGAAAAAGAAGTCCGGTGAACCTGTACAATAGAAGAAGTGCATATAAAATCTGATTAAAAAAAGGATAGCAAAGACAACAAAGGAAAATCCTTTTGGGTTAAAAACCCAAAACAGTAAAATCTTTCACGATTGGGAAAATTCAACCATTCTCCGATGTAATAATGAATCTCTGTTACTTCACTTTTAAGCATGTGTAGATAAAACTAAGCGAATCAAAAGTAATTTTACACATTGCATGAAATTATGCAAATGATAAACATAAATACTTTAAAACAGAGGTAAACATAGAAAAATCAAAATAAACCCCAATTTTTTTTCAAAAAATGCATTGAGGTTGAATCCACCCTAAATATATTATACTTATCCAACAACCAGGCTCAAAGACTAAATGCTTTGAATGGTGTATTGGGGCTTTCCTTTCTCACCGTCACATAAAATGTTTGTCATAAGAAAGGCTTATAGTTGCCTGTATGAAAACTCTTCCTGCACAAATGGTAAGGAAGGGAATGATAATGAATTTTTTTAATTCCTAAACAAGGGTCATGGCAGAATCATATGTTTTGGTAAGCTTATGAAAGATTCATGGGGCTAATGTCCTAGCTGAAATAGATTTCCATGCATCTTATGGTTCTTATTAGCCCTGGCACTATCTTCAAGGTTCAAAACAACAAGAAAAAGAAGTAACAATGTCAATGCAATGATGCAATACCACAACAATAACCATAAGCTTGAGATTGAGATCATGGCTGCAGAAAAGCTTTAGTGAGATTGTAGGAGGCTAAGTAGACTATAAATAAACTGAGGCCAGTTACAAATCGAAATTTGACACCTTTTTGTTTGGGAAATTCAGAAAGATTCCATACATCCCTTGAATGCATATTTAGAATTCCACATGTCCAGCTCATAATCTGGATAAGTCACATATGCCCTTTTCCACTTGCTCAAGCAATCAAAAGTCAAAGATCAACTTGTAGATTTTCTATAATAATTTATTCCTCACGGGTGGGGCTTCACAACTTATGCATCCATTAATTATGATTTATTAAAATTGTGAAGAAACATATGATATAAAAGCTCAAGGAAATTCGCAATCTGGCATGATGTGTGGCAATATAATGAAAGACTAAATAATCTTATAAACAAGTGGAATCTTACTTGGTCTACAACAACTTCAACTGAAACTCCACAGAATGCTTGTACAAAGATCAGGAAAATGGCCATGAAAATCTCATTGAAATTGATGTGAGAGGATTGCTGACTCTTTCACACACTATAAAACATGATGGTGTATCACATGTTTCTTCAAAAAATTAATAAAAATTGATTACTTGGATGGATATCTAAGTTACATCATGTCATGTTTCTTCAAAGTTGTAACAAAGATTGCTTGATTGGATGCGTGAGGCTCAAATTGCCATCTAAAAATTATAAAAGTAGATCTGACTTCTAATAAATTGAGCAGGTCAAAAAGGGTATATTGGACCAATCCACATAATGTGAGCTGGATAGGCATTTCTAAATATCTAGTCCAGAGATTTAGGAATCTTTTTGATTGAGCAAAACAAAAAGGTGTTATGCTTCTCTTAAATGTCAACTGGCCTTAACCTATTTATTTTCTACTCAGCTTCATAAAATATCACTAAAGCTTTTCTGCTAACATGATGTCAATCTCAAGCCCATGGATACTGTTATGGTATTGTATGGTTGCATTGCCATTGTTGCTTCTTCCTTTTCTTCTTGTTCTTTTGCTAAGATATGCGAGAACTAAGAAGGACCTTAAGCTGCCTCCTGGGCCTCCGGGGTGGCCCCTTGTTGGAAATCTATTTCAACTTGGAAAAAAGCCTCATGAATCTTTCATGGGTCTTGCTAACACCTATGGTCCTTTCATGACACTTCATCTCGGAATGAAAACAGTCATTGTAGTTTCCTCCCCTGCCATGGCAAAGGAAATTCTTAAGAACAATGACAGAATTTTTGCAGGAAGAACAGTCATACAGGCAGTCAAATGCCTTTCTTATGATGAGCATTCGATGATATGGTGCCAGTATGGCCCTCGCTGGGATATGCTCAGAAGGGTCTTTAATACAGAGCTCATGAGCTCAAAGAGACTGGAATCCATGAAATCTGTGAGGAGAGAGCAGGTGTTTCGTATGATTGGCCTTATTTTTGAAGAGAGAGGGAGGAGTGTGAATATTGGGCAGATTGTGTTTCTTGCTTCTGTTAATGCATTTGGCAATATGATGTTTAGTAGAAATATGTTTGAATCAGAGTTTTGTGCATCAGGAGGAGCAGGGGAATTTAAGGATATTATTTGGAGAATAATGGAGATTGGAGGGACACCCAATATTGCAGATGTTTTCCCTTTTCTGGAATGGCTAGACCCCCAGGGTATAAAGTCCAAGATGACAGAATGCTTTACAAAGATATTTGACTTATTTGACAAGTTGATAGATGACAGATTGAAGGGCAGAAGCAGAAGCGGAAGCAACATTGGAGATAAGGATTTTCTGGACATCTTGCTGGATTTGACAAGTAATGATGGTGAAGACAAGGCGCTATTCACCATTCTAGGCATTAAATCTCTATTTCTGGTAAGCCCAATTGCATTTTTTAATGCACTTTGGTGTCATTTAGCCATAATAATTTAAACTAAATTTCCAGTCTTTTTATGTGGGATCAATACAATCTATTTTATATGTTTCTACATCTAGTGTAACTGTGACATTAGAAATAGGGCTCTAGGAAAACTCACTGCCAACAAATTCACCTCCAACAATTCATCGTCAAGACAAATTCATCTTATGGAAAATTCACCATCAACAATTCACCAGCAATTCATGGCAGCGAATTTTCCAAGAGATGAATTTGTCATGACAATGAATTGTTGAAAGTGAGTTTGTTGACAGTGAATTGTTGAAAGTGAATTTGCCTGATGCCTAGAAATAGCTATACCAAATGCTTTCCCACAGTGAGCCTAGTATGCACCAACAAAAACAGCGAGCACATGTATCATTATATTTATCAAGGTGTTTGGATACCCATATTAAGACTGCTTTAGTGCCTATAATGAGAATTCTCAGCCGATCCAAAAAATTGTATATATTATTTTCAGGCATCAACTGTTTAATGTCAAGTCAATGTGCATGACCCCACGACTGGGACTTCCTTGGTTTGCTGCTATATTTGCAAAACCTTGAGGAGCACTGTGACATGAATAATTCTTTTTGGAGCTCCCTTCATGTTTTACTGTTAACCCTTGATTATTGTGGGTATGCAACTCTTTTTTAACTTGAAAGTTGAATATGGTGGAAATGAAGCTACTGAGCAGTTTTCTATTCTGAAACCTATTTTTTTTCTTAATATTAATTGAGTTAGACATTGGATGAATTTCCATTCACTAGGACAATTTAGAAGAAAGGGTAATCATCTTCAATTTCTTCAGTATTTCAAATTTTGCAAATTCACATTAATCTTTCAAATTATACAGTCTAGAAAGTGTCTTCCCAAAGAATTCTTATTTATAAAAGTTAATCAAATCAAAATATGCAATGCAAAGTTGGACACTACATAAATTCGTACTTCTGCAAAAATGAGCAATACTTAATTCTTTTTCCCCTTTTTAACTACAGTTTTATGGTTTTGATATTTCTGATGGGAGTACATATATTTTCGACCTTATTCCTTACCCTCGTTGTCATTGGATATCCAGGACATGTTTCAAGCTGGCCCAGATGAAATTTCCACAACAGTTGAATGGGCAATGTCAGAGCTTCTCAAAAACCCACATGCCTTAAAGCAAGCCCAGGAAGAAATAAGCAAAGTGGTGGGCTATAACAAAAGAGTAGAAGAATCTGATACGGAAAACCTACCATACCTTCAAGCGGTGATAAAGGAAGTATTTCGTCTGCACCCAACTGCTCCTCTTCTCTCCAACAGAGCAGAAACCTCGTGTGAAATAGCAGGCTTCCACATACCAAAGCACGCACAAACAATCATCAATGTGTGGGCGATTGGAAGAGACCCAAATGTGTGGAGTGACCCGTTGCAGTTCAACCCAAGCAGATTCTTAGATTGTGATATTGATTATAAAGGACACCATTTTCAGCTGCTTCCATTTGGAGCAGGAAGAAGAACGTGTCCTGGGCTTCCACTGGGAACGAAGATGGTAAAATTGATATTGGCTTCTCTTCTGCAATCTTTTGAGTGGTCTCTTCCACATGGCCAAACTCTAGACATGACAGAAAAATTTGGTCTGGCTCTGCAGAAGGCTGTACCATTAAAGGCCATCCCCACACCACGCTTATCTATTGATCTCTACTGATTTTGTGAAGTTCTCTTCTAGTATAGCAAAATATACCTATCAATTTGTAGTTTGGATTCCTATTGCATTACAATTAAGTCAAGTTTTTCTTCTGAAATCAAAGGCAAGACTTTTTAAGGCCTGTAACAAAGCCCATATTGGTTCAGTAATTTCTAGAAACCAAACTGGAGCAGCAGACTGTAAATTCAAAATAATATATATGGACCATTTTCCAATCAAGAAAATTTTATATAAAAACGCCATAGATGACGAGGATTTTATGGAGGGGCCATTTGATGATATAAAGTTATATGGAGTACAACTCTTAGAAGCTAAATTCTTGTAATTCTTTTGCTTTATTCAATTAAAAAAACTTCAATATCTATGCTTTTAAGTTTTGAGATTTCCTCACAGTGAATTTAGGGAAATAATAAATATTTAAGCAAGATGTTATTGTGGTTTTCTTCAAAATATGATCTCTCATAAAAACAGTTAGAGGAAATGCAGATAGAGAAGAGAAGATCAAAGAAAAAGATGAAGCATACAAAATAGACTCTTCTAATCATGTATGCATTAGAGGTTATTTTTTAACTAAAACATATTGAACAAATTATAGTTTAATTTACAAAAATAATTATTAATAATTTAGTATCTATTAATTGAATTCTATTCAATTTAGACTATACGCGATGACAACTAATTATTCCAACATTAATATCTAATCATTGATTTATTACATTTTTGTCTTTTTAATGCATAATTCATGTTTGAGCTTTCGAAGACCTTTAGTGAACATGTCAACCTACATGTTTTTGGTGCTACAAAACTTCAACTCCACTTCTACATATTTGGATTTCTTGCAAACAAATGGTGTTGGATTTCTATGTGTTTTGTTCTCACATGGAAGTTAGGATTTCTTGTTGAAACAAAGGAAAAAGGGGGATAGGGGGTGATGTGGGTTCACCAAAATGAAATGATGACCTAAGACACCCTTACTTTTCCTAGTTTCATTAGAAAAAGAAATCTCCCAAGAATAAAATTGACTTTCAACCTTGAGGTGAGTCAACTCTATGGAAATGGGGATCTATTGTTTCCTAATGACAAATATGATTGAAATGCACTTTTGGGAGATAAAAATAAAATACTTAATGAACTCAATTGTATGATGCAAAACTTGAAATGTAGAATATAAGGATAGCACAAACAAAAACAGTAACTTTTAGACAGATCTAAGAAGAGCAGAATAATATGTATCTAGCACCAAAAGTGGGTTTTGAACACTGCTAAAGGATAGATTCACCCTAGGGCGAATGGGTCTCTATACAGGGGTCCAAAATCTAATTTCGTAATCCTCTGATCCCATATCTTAGCTCCTAATTTTTCCAGATTCCACTATCGAAAAGTCGGGAATAAATTACTAGGTGAGTTTTTGTGGCTTGACAACTTTGACAACTTTGCAAAATTGCTCTTTTGATTCAATTTGTGTCCTTCACCTGCAAATTTGCACATACAAAGAGAAGGAAAAATGTTTGTTTTTGGGTGAATAGGGATTTGCCTTGGTCAAACCCCGGTTTGGTAATTAAACCTTGATGATGAAATAATGACAAAGTGGAAAAAAATTGATGAATGAACAATACATTATATGTCACAACTCACCAAACCCTTAATGGCTGCCCTTAGAGGATTGAAGTCTAACACATCTCTCTAAGGGTTGGATCTTGCTTGAATTGGCTTGAATGATTTCTTGAATGCTTGAAACCTACATCACAATGTTAGCTCCAAAATATAATATGAACACACATAACTTTGACATGATGATATGATCTTGATTGGTATTGTAGATGGTTGATAAATCTACTCTTCAATGCTCTTGATAATAATATTTGCTCTTGTGAAAGTTTCCTTAATGCTAGATCATTTCTTAGATTTGAATTTGATAAAAAGACTAGGTATTTATAGATGTTTATCTAATTTTCCAAAAATTGGATTCCACAAGCTAACATTTGAAACTTGAATTTGAATCATTAAAATGTCGCCAAAAATATATTAAAAATTGGGTCTTGGGATTTGGGTCGTGAGACCTAAATCGAAGACACACAATTTTCAAGGTGTTTAAATTAATGTTAGCATTTGTTTAATATAAGTTTCCCTTTCAAAAAATGGGAATAATAAGGCTTAGGAATGCATAATTTAGGCAATTAGAAGCTTAATTAAGTCCAATTAATTAAGGGGATGCAAACATAGTGTGAAATGTAAAGGAGTATATTTTTCTACACTACATTTAGCCCCCACTTTAGTGAGAGTATGAGCCCATGCTCAAATTCACACTAAAGTAGACAAATAAGTCAAGAGAGGTCTAATTGTACAACTGTTAGAAAGATGAGATGACAAGAATCGAGGAGGAGGATCAAGCCCCCGAGATCAGAGATCTTATGGTAAACCAACAAAAGCACAAAGAGACACACAAATATAGCAGCAACACAAGATACATCATACAATGTCAAAATTAATGCAAAGATAAAAAAGAAAAGTGGATCAAGCTTTGACTATTTTTCAAACGATATGGATCAAGCCTAGGTTGTTTGTCCAACGATACGCTCACATGGGCTAGTGTAGTCTAATATACACTAGGTGAGCCCCAAGGTAATATGAGAAACACACAATGGTCTAGTGCAGTCCAATATACACCAAGTGTGTACCCATAACCATACCAAAAGTTATACTCCCTGATAAGTTTGATAAGGTACCACACATGACAATCACAAGGCTAGCAAGCTATGTTATGCTCGACACTCATGAAATAAAGGTACCACAAAACAAGTTGTGTTATTCTTGGTGGCCAAGAATTTTGTTTATGATAATCAAATGGGTTTTTCTTAGTTCATGAAAGGTCTCACTTTAAGGAACATCGCGCTCAATTCACCATCAAGAGAGGACTAGTTGAGAGATAAAAAATTTACACCTTAGGGAATGAAAGCCATAACATTACCACTAAGAGGAATGTCATATGTCAAGAAAGGTCATGCTCTTGAAGGACATCAATCCTAATGTCACCACCAAGAAGACACATCACATGAAATAAGAAGACCACACTTTGAACAAGGTCATGTCATCAAGCAAGCAACAAGCGAGAGGCATAATGCCCCCCACTTTAAAGGAATTACTAAACACTATGTTGTGAGCAATTACTTTAAAGTAGAATATGATAAAATCCAATAGATGAAAGAGACATGAGAGCTTATTTGGAAAGCCCTATGTCAAACATATATTTTGAAATAAAGCTACGTCATGAAAAGGAGGTTTCCCCACATATGTAATCCTAAGATAACACATAAGGGTCATCCACGAATTTGGGATCAATGTATGTCTTTGCTACAGTGATATAATCGAGCTCAAAACCATCATCATCCCCCAAATAACTCATGGAACAACAAGCACAAAGGAAGAATGACACATAGAGAGAAAACAAAGAAAAAACCTTTTGGGTCAACATGGAAGAGACCTAAATGTCTCAATGCTTTGCATCGTCCCCAAAACAAAACACAGGATAAACAAAAATACAATGGTTACAATAGATAGAAGAATGAAGATACAACTAGAAGAATGTTACAACAAATTCGTTTCCTTTACATCCTTGCACCAACGAAGTGACAAGTGTCATCCAAAATAAGCGCACAAACATAAAGACATACCAAGCAACATAGTAAGGGGGATCACATTACACACATACAATCACATAAAGAACATGAATAGACATTTAAAGCTAGTATGACACATATGAGCCAACCTAAAGCAAGTCATCTGCATCCCAATCTTGTTCATCATATGCGAAAGTCGGATGACTAGCCAAAGGGACAACAACGAGTGTCGTATTAGGATAATCACCAAGTTTAACACGTGGTGATGCACTCTTGTTAGGAGGATCATCACGGTTGTTTTCGTCTAAGCTCATAGAAGAGGAAAATAATAAATTTAGCTCATTATGCACTTCCTCGTCAATCTTAACAATTTCATCATCATCATCCAAGTTAATCACAATAGGAGGTCTAATGATAATTTCCATAGAGGTTTCATGCGTTTTTTGTTGTGGCGAAGGTAGAGCATCATCATGCTTTGTTTGAGTTAGATTTTGATCTTGGTTTGCTTATTTGTTATCTTCTTTTAACTTATGAGCAATAGCACGACATTTACGCCTATGCTCTTTAGCATTTTGGTTTCTTTTTGCATGGTTTTCAAGTTGTGATTGTGTAGGAGTAGGTTTATCAACCATAGACCTTTCTTTTCTTCCCGCAAGGGAGGAACATAAGAAACCATCGAGGGTTGTTCAACCACTTTCTCTTTAGGTTTATAAACTTGTTTGATCTCAAGAGGCACAATGGGAATTGTATGGTTATCTCTTGGTCTCTTATAGGAAATAGGTGGAGGGTTTTTCATGGATTTATCTTGGTTACTTGGAAGGGCTTTTGGTTCAATCATGCTTTCATCAATGATAGGAGGCTCAATCATGGGTTGAGGGATATTACTAAAAGATAATCATGTTATACACTTTGCCTTGAACTTTTGATAAGATTTGAAAAAGAAGTCCTCACAAGGCTTAATAGGTTCCATAGGTTCAGGCCAAAATAAATCCAATGAGAAATTTCCACAGGAAGACACAGGATTAAACTGCTATGATGCACATTGGAAATTTCATTGCTAAATGGAAATTTTAAGCATTTATGCACTATCAACGGAATGGCATCCATGGAACATAGCCATGGGTAGCCTAGTTTCACACAGAATTGGTATAACGATGGGATGATGGAGAATGAGACATTTAATTGCTTTGGTCCAAATTTTAAGGGGAGAGTGATTGAACCTATCATAGGGCAAGCAAAACCATTATGTGTTTTGATCCATGCTTTCGATTGTTCATAAGAGTCTTGATAAAGTTCATGCACAAATAATAATTCTTCAATGATCACATTCTCTACACACAAGATCAATTAATACCCCATTGGTAGGCTTGTCATTGATTCTTTTGGCTATGTAAAGAGGACCATCGGGTGCATGTTTAATTATGTCATTTTGTGAGAAAGCAATGTCAAGAGACATTTTGGTTTGGCCCTTACGAGGTTGGACGTCAATGAAGATGACCATACTCATATTATTATTGTCTTTTGAATGCAAATTTTATTTTTGAACAATGCACTTGTTTTGACCAACTAACTTGAATGCAAACAATTTCAAAAAATTGCAATTCAAGAAACTAAAATTGAGATCTACCAACATCCAAAAATAAAGTAAATAGAGACAAATTAATGCCCATAAATTTGGAAAATGACCTATATAAGGACAGATTCACCCTAGGACGAATGGGTCCTTGCACAAGGGTTTGAAAAATTAAGTTTCGAGTTTTTGAGTTAATGTTTAAGGTTGTTTCAAGTTGCAAACAGATTCTTTTAGTTACATATTTCCAAAAATTTATGATTAGATGCAAATGCAATTTGATAACAAACAAAAGGAAAAATGACAACTTTCTAGAGTTTAAAGGATGCAAAATGCACTTTTAAAACCCTAAATGAAATGCAAACTAATGCAATTTTGAAAAACCCTAAATGAGATGCAATATAAACTAATGCAAATCCTAGATCTAGGGTTTAGAAAGAGTACCAAATCAGAAAGCTTATAGTGTAAGAATGTTAGGTTCACCAAAATGAAACAAAGGAAAAAGGGGAATAGGGGTGATGTGGGTTCACCAAAATGAAATGATGACCTAGGACACCCTCACTTTTCCTAGTTTCATTAAAAAAAAATATCTCCCAAGGATAGAATTAACTTTCAACCTTGAGGTGAGTCAACTCTATGGGGATGGGGATCTATTGTTTCCTAATGACAAATATGACTGAAATGCACTTTTGGGAGATAAAAATAAAATAATTAACTTAATGAACTCAATTGTATGATGCAAAACTTGAAATGCATAATATAAGGATAGCACAAACAAAAACAATAACTTTCAAGAAGATCTAAGAAGAGCAGAATGATATGTCACTGGCACCAAAAGTGGGTTTTGAACACTGTTGAAGGACGGATTCTCCCTAGGGTGAATGGATGATGCAGGGGCATCACTTTTTTATTTAAAAAATTTGGTTTTCTTTTGTTTTTTTTGTCTTTTATTGGTTTTCCTTGTCTCTTGTTGACAAGTGGCAGCATAGGAGGGGTAGTGAACTACTCTCTTGATTTCCATCGATCTTTCCTTGTTTTGGATGGGATGGAAAAGTTAGTTAGGGAGGATCGCCCCATCTTGGTGAAGGAGTGGCTGCCAGGAAAAAGAAAATGATTGTTAAAAAAGTAAGGGGATCAATTCAATATGTGAGCTCTACTTGTGCATGGTGAAAATTGATGCAATTATAGTGATCGTCTACACTATGGATTGCAACAGTGTATTTGGGGTTTTTCTTGTATATTTTGTTGTCTATGCGCAGTAAAGAGAGGTGAAAGTCCCTATTGGAAGAGATGGTTCGCTTAGCCTTGCATTGGTTCTTGGCTTTGGAAGAAGTCACTACTACAAATGGTGTGTGGCTGAGGGTCGACCCTTGGTGATTGCACAAACTTAATAAACATTACCTTTTTGTTTAATTTTTTTTTCAATGATGCTTGCCAACTTGGTTTCCTTTGAATGGGAATAAGAAGAGGAAATTTGAATGCAAATACTTTGTTTATTTTAATGCTAAGACTTTGTTTTGACTATAGTCGCTCCTTCTTGTCTTGTTTCTTCAAATATGGCTTAACTATGTTGAAGTTGGTGTCACCTTGATTGTGGATCATGATCAGACCATCAATCTGGAGGAAATATATTGATAGGTTTTTGTTTCCTTTAATTGATGTTCTCGACCATCTTTTGTAGTAGTTTGTTTGAGATTGACTAATTTTCCATTAAATTTCTATTTGTTAGAAATTGAATAGTTTGCCATTAATTTTTGGTATCAAAGCGTAAGTGACTAGGTAGGGTAGAGTTGGGAAAGTTTTCACCAAGAAGATGCCAAGAGGCGATGCATGAGGAGGTGCTTGAGGTGGTGGTCAAAGAGGACATGAAGAAAGGAATTTGGAAATGTTGCAAAAAAAATTGGCAAGGTTGGATGCCATGGAGCAGGCACAACGAAGGGGAATCATTGTTGATGATGTGAGTGATGTTGTGAAAGAAGAAGCACCACAAACTAAGGACGAAGCTCAAGAATAACTAGAAGGTTTGGAAGAAAGGTTGATCAAAGCAGTGATGAATGTTGGAGCTAAACCAAAAATAGAGGTCCCCACGTATTCTGGAAGTCTAAATGGGGAAGAACTAATTGACTGGATCAATGATTTGGATAAGTACTTCAATTACGAAGGGGTTGTGGAAGAAAGAAAAGTGAAGTTTTCCTTTACAAGGCTTAAAGGCCACACTATAATGTGGTGGGACTATGTATAGTCTAAGAGACGAAAGTGAAACAAGGAAAAGATAACCTCGTGGGATAGGATGGTTGCCAAATTGAAGGCGAAGTTCCTTTTGGTAGACTATCAAACCAATCTTTTTAGAAGAATGCAAAATCTGAAGCAAAAGGATATGTCAATAAAAGAATACATGAAAGAGTTTTATAAGTTGGTGATTAGGTCAGGCCATAACAAAGAGGATTTGGAAAAGATAGCAAGATATATGAACAGTTTGAAAGATAATTTGTAGGATGAATTGAGTTTAGTGTCACCAAGAACTCTTGAGGAAGCTTACCAGTTTGCTATTAAGGTAGAGGAGAAGCTTATGAGGAAGCCAAATCAACAAGGTCGAGGTAAAGGACGAGGCAATGGAGAAAGAGGACAGCAGCACCATCAAGATGGAGAGGCAAGTAGTTCAAGAGGGCAAGTCAAGTCTAAAAGAGGAGGTTATCAAGATAAAGGAGAAAGATCATTGGGAAGCGGTGGTTATCAAGGAAGAGGAAGAGGTTTTGCAGGGAAATGTTTTAAGTGCAATCGATATGCAAGTCTAATCTATAATTAAAGCTTTACAAATTCAAATGTATTTAACCTGAATTACAATTATTCTTGATCCAGACCGAATTACTATGTTGTTTAACCATTGAAAATGTAAACTAGGTTCATTAACCTTTTCAGAACTTTAAGAAAGTGAACTAATTACTATAATGTTGTAATTAGAACTTAAATAGCGAGTTGAAAAATGAAAAGCAATAGAGAGAATGATAGATAGAAAATAGAATAATAAGACAGAAGAGAAGTTAACACAGGAGATTGATGACAGAGTTCGTCCAATCAAGACTACGTCTCTGGGTCTGCTTCTCAAAGATGGATTGCTTTCATTAATGATGTCAAACTTGAATTTGCTTTGTTACATCAAAAACGCGTCCAAAACCTACATAAAACTCTCCTCACAGTCTCTCTCAACACTTGAAGACAATTCAAACGTCTTCGTGTTTACAATAATCTCCTCTGAAAGAATTCTCTCCTCAAGCTCTCACAATTCCAATAATTTCCAATCAAAAAATAATTGATTGCCTTTACAAGCCAAAAACTCCCTTTTATACAAATTTATTTGCTAATATGGGTTAAAACCATATTATTTTGCAAATATACCCATATCCCCTAATTACAAATAAAAAATCTTTAATATTTGGTTCATATTGAACCAATCCCATAACAACCCCTTTAAAAATCTTTCAAATCTTTTAATTTTTTGAGTTAAAAATCTTAACTCATGGCTTTAAATAATGCAAGCCCCTTCATAATCTTCATGCATTTTATTTTTGAGGATATTTCGGGCTTGATTTTTGTTTTTGACTTATTTAGGGAGAGGCTTAGGCCCCTTTATTTAGGGATTTCCAAGATTTAAACCTTTAAATAGGATTTCTCTCCATTAAAATTCCATAAATATTGCATACTGTGTTGATTGGTGCCCATAATGGTAAATGGGAGGTTGGTGGTTCAAACCACTCGACCCCCATTTTTAGATTAATCTTTATTTGTTTCTCTAGTATAAATAAAAAATGGCCCAAATATGAAGCAAAGAAAACTGTTTGGTGTAATGGTTTGGAGGAAAAGTAGGAGGTGAGTGGTTGGGGGTTTGAATCCCCCAACCTACATTTTTAGCAAACAGACCAGTCATACCACTAGGTGCTACATGGCACTTTTTCACTTGCTCTTGCCTTGACACGTGTCAATATATCATTGATGCCACTTGTCAACTGGTGATTGATCCTAAATTTGCCACATCAGCATCCTCATGAGTTGCCACGTGTCTCACTCAAATTCATCCATGTCATTATTGACTGCTAACTGTACCTACCACATCAACATCCATGCTGACTGTACTTTTGCTGACTTCATCAAGTCAACCCATTTTGACTGAACTTTGACTTGAACTTTGACCGGCCGTAACTTCCACGTACAAGCTTCATTTTCAAAACCGAATATAGTTTTGGAATTAGCGCGATGAGTTATACAACTTGATGTCATTTTTGCCTCATTTCAAGATGATCAATTTTTCACCTTTTTTTTGGCACCCTGATTCACCTATTTGACCAGACCTTTGACTACACATAACTTCTACATACAAACTCCTTTTGAGCTCATTCAAGTTGCGTTAGGACCATGTCAGTGAGCTCTATGCGATGAAGCTGGTTTCATGAGATTCTGAGACTGTAAAATTTTCAGGTTTCCTGGATCCACCTGGATCAAAGTCACAAGAGTTGGGAGTGTCCAGAATCTCCCAAGGAGGTTACACAAGGCCTGAAAGGAGGAATCAAGTGGCACAAGCAAATCGAGAGAGTGTGGGATCATTTTCTCCAAGAAAGGAGAACTTGAGATAGGAGAATCTTTATTGTTCAAAAGAGTGTTGTTGAAACCACTGAAGGAGAGTCAGGAACCTATACGAAGGAAAGCTCTATTCAAAACGAAGTGCAAAGATAAAGGTAAGTGTTGCAAAATAATCATAGACAGTGGTAGTACTGATAATATTGTTGTTGTGGAAATGGTGGAAAAGTTAGGACTTAAGAGAACTACAAATCCTACACCATATAAGGCTTCTTGGTTACAAAAGGGTCATCAGTTGTTGGCAGATGAGCAAGCTTTGGTTAAATTTCAAATAGGAAGTTATAAGGATACTATTGTGTGTGATATCATGCCTATGGATGTGTGTCACGTGCTACTTGGTAGACCTTGGCAGTTTGACCAAAATTCCATACATGATGGAAGAAGCAATACACACAATTTTGAGAAGGATGGTCTCAAACATACCTTGTTGCCTTTACAAGAATCAAAAGAGGACAACCATAGCAACAGTAGTAAGGTGATGTTGATAAGAAGAAAGGAGCTTATAAATGGATGGGAGTCAAAGGATGTTGCAGCAGTAGCCAAGGACGTGAACCTTCATTTTCCTCAGTGTTACACGGGTGGAAATAGTGTTGATTTGCAAGTAGGACAGCCAATAATATGTGTTGACACATATTACTGTGAAGTTGGGGAAGCTATTGTTATTCTAAAGGATGCAAAGATATAGGAGAGATTGGAACAGTAGTGTCAAGATGAATACATGGGAATGAATCTATGTGAAAAAAGTGTGGAGATAGTGAAAGAGAATGAGGAAGATGACTTGGATTTTTAAATTGAGGTTGTTGAGAGAGAGTGGCTTGAACTAATAGGAGGTGAGACAAATAGTGTATCCGTTAATGGTGAGGTAAGATCTCAGTTTTCAAAACCCTTCGATACAGTTGAAGATGATTCTCATGAAGATGCAAGGATTACAATGGAGAGGGAAATGCAAAGCGGTTGGGAAAGGTGCAACAAAGAGAGGTTGTCTGGAGAGTGGATGAAATACATTGAAAATGGTGTGATGGGGTGTGGAAACAACAATTTGAATTGGGGAATAAACCTTCAAGAGGAGTTCATTCTTTTGATAGTTTGGAATCAGATTAAGCTAACCAGTGGAAAGCGAATGGAGGGAGTCGTTAGGAAGCAAAGTTCAAGGTATGCGATATATGGATCTACAAATGATGATGTAGCCACAACTTTCATCTCACGATGTAATGGAGGACTTATTCTAGCCATATGCTGGAAGAAAAGGAAGAAGTAATGGTTATAGTTTGTCATTTCTCAGCATAAGGGGATATGTTGCAAGTGCCTAAAGCTTGGAAGGGTAGTCCTACTACCCAACTCCCTTTATGAGCTACGCTCACAAAAAACTCCTCTAGGGAGCCTTATGTAGGGGCATCACTTTTCTGATTTGAAATTTTTTGTTTTCTTTTGGTTTTTCTATCCTTTTTAGTTTTCCTTGTCTCTTGTTGACAAGTTGCAGCATAGGAGGGGCAATGAACTACTCTCTTAATTTCCATCAAGCTTTCTTTGTTTTGGATGGGATGGAAAAGCTAGTTAGGGAGGATCGCCCCATCTTGGTGAAGGAGTGGCTACTAGGTAAAAGGAAATAGTTGTTGAAAGAGTGAGGGGATCAATTCAATGTGTGAACTCTACCTATGCATGGTGAAAATTGATGCAATTATAGTGATCAGCTTGCACTATGGATTGCAATGGTGTAATTGGTGTTTTTTTGTATTTTTTGCCTGTGTGCAGTAAGGAGAGGTGAAAGTCCTTGTTGGAAGAGACAGTCTGCTTAGCCTTGCATTGGTTCTTGGCTTTGGAAGAAGTTGCTATTACAAATGGTGTGTGGCTGAGGATCGACCCTTGGTGATTGCATGGATTTAATAAACATTACCTTTTTGTTTTGTTTTTTTTCAATGATGCTTTCCAACTTGGTTTCCTGTGTATGGGAATAAGAAGAGAAAATTTGAATGTAAAGACTGTTTATTTTAATGCTAGGACTCTGTTTCTACCATAGTCGCTCCTTCTTTTCTTGTTTCTTTAAATATGGCTTGACTATGTTGAATTTTATGTCGCCTTGATTGTGGATCATGATCAGACCATCAATCTGGAGGAAATATATTGATAGGTTTTTGTTTGCTTTAATTGACATTCCCAGCCGCCTCTTGCAGCAGTTTTTTTGAGATTCACCAATTAGCCATTAAATTTTTGTTTGTTAGAAATTCAATAGTTTTCCATTAATGGATCTCTATATAGGGGTCCAAATTTTGATTTCACAATCCTCTGATCCCGGATCTTAGCTCTTGATTTCTCCATATTCCACTGTTAGAAAGTCGAAAATAAATACTGTAGGTGAGTTTTCGTGGCTTGACAACTTTGATAACTTTCCAAAATTTCTCTTTTGATCTAATTTTATTCCTTCTTCACCTACAAATCTACACGTACAAAAAGAGGGAAAATATTTGTTTTTGGGAGGCAAACCTCAGTTTGGTAATTAAACCTTGATGATGAAATAATGACAAAGTGGAAAAAATTTGATGAATGAACAATGCTATGTCACAACAACACCAAACCCTTAATGGCATCCCTTAGAGGACTGAAGTCTAACACATCTCTCTAAGGGTTGGATCTTGCTTGAATTGGCTTGAATGATTGCTTGAATGCTTGAATGCTTGAAACCTACATCACATTGTTAGCTCCAAAATATAACATGAACTCACATAACTTAGACATAATGATACGATCTTGATTTCTATTGTAGATGGCTGATAAATCTACTCTTCCATGCTCTTGACAAAAATATTTTCTCCTGTGAAAGTTTCCTTAATGCTAGATCATTTCTTCGATTTGAATTTGATTAAAATACTAAGTATTTATAGTGTGTTTATCTAATTTTTCAAAAATTAGATTCCACAAGCTGACATTTGAAACTTGAATTTGAATCATTAAAATGTCATCAAAAACATATTAAAAATTGGATCTTATCACTTAAGGAGGACCCATTCACCCTTGGGAGAATAGGTCTTGGGACCTAAATCCAGGACACACAATTTCCAAGGTGTTTAAATTAATGTTAGCATTTGTTTAAGATAAGTTTCCCTTTCGGAAAACGGGAATAATAAGGCTTAGGAATGCATAATTTAGAGGCAATTAGAAGCTTAATTAAGTCCAATTAATTAAGGGGATGAAAACATAGTGTGAAAATGTAAAGGAGTACATTTTTCTACACTACACTTGTTAAAACTATAAAACTAATTATCACAATATGTGATAGTAGGTTGTTGTTGCTTGTATCCCAAATAATTAAGCAACTTCCTTAACCAAACTACTCCCTTTGCTTCTTGTAAGGATGATGTATATATTCAACCTTTGTGTTGGACAAAGCAATGATTGGTTTTCTCTTTCTTTCTCGATTGATTGAGTCATTTAAAACCTAAAAATAGTTGCCAATTGTTGATCTTCACAATACACCATCACTTATACAAGCTTTGCAACAACTTTGTTTCCTTAAAAACAAATTCTATGAAAGTTTGTTCCTTTCAAATAATTAAAGATTCTCTTGATCACAATCCAATTTTGGGCCCTCTACTTCAATGAGTAGTAGCTCACATCTCCCATTGTATATCCAATCTCAAGTCTAGTGCAAATCATTATGTACATAGGACTACCCATTGCACTCTCATATGAGATGCTCATCATCTTAATTTTTTCTTTGATAGTTTGTTGAGACATATCATCCATTAGCTTAAGACTACCCTTAATTGGAATTCTTACTAGTTTTCTCATCTTAATAATGAAATTTTTCATAATGTTCTCAATATGGCTATGTTAACTAAAATGAATCAACCAAGCACTTATATTTCACTACACTTGAATACTAAAGAAAAATTCTAGATCTCCACAAAGAGCTCAAACTTAGAAGCTAACATTTCCTTTGTATCATTTAATAACTTAAGATCATTATTTACAATGATTACATCAACTACATATAACACAACTATGATCTTCAAGTAATCTATTCTCAACACATAAACATTCAAATCAATGTTAATTTTTATAAAACTAATAGAATATAGATACATATCAATTTGGTACTATCAAGCTCTTGGTGATTGCTTCAATCCATATAGGTTATTCCATAGCTTTCACACCAACCCTTCATTCCCAAAATTCATAAATTCTTTCAATTGGTACATATAGATATCTTCTTTGAGTTCTCTATTGAGGAATGCAGATTTGACATCCATTTAATGTATTTCCAAGTCCTCAAGTATACTAACAACAAGCAAAACTTGAATTGATGTGATTTTAACCATAGGTTAAAAAGTGTCATGATAATTAATGTGTGCTACTTGTGAATAGCCCTTGGCTGCCATTTGAGCCTTGTGTCAATCAATGGTTTATTCTACTTTGATATTTTTCTCGAACAACCATTTGCACCAAATAGTTTTTCTCCCTAGAGAATTTTTTTTTCAACTCTAACTCTTGTTGATAAAAAAATGACCTCTATTTAGAATTCAATACCTCTCTCCACTTAGTTTCTCCTAGACATTGCAATGCTTCACATAAGCTATTAAGTGTAGCTACAAAGGATTCTAAAAAATATATGAAAAAGATTAGAATTCACTACTTTAAGTGAAGGTTTTCTAATACTTACCAACCTTCAAAGTCATAGTGGTGATTCTAAAATTTCTCCTTCACATATACCATCAAATCCTTGTTCTTCTTCATCAAGTTGTATGTCTTCTTTTTCATCACTACCTTGAGCAATCTCTTGGTATAGTGGTTGCACTAAATTAAATTTTATATTAGTTGTAAGAAGCTCATTGTCACCCACTCTATGTGGCATGCCTATGCTTTCATAAAATATGACATTTCTACACATTATCACCAAGTGTTTAGTAGGATCATTCACATTGTAGGATTTAATTCCCAACACTTAGCTAAGGAAGATGCACTTTTGACTTGTTTACATCTACCATCTTCCTTTTCTTATTAGGTATGTAAACATAATTATAAATACACAAATTGTAGGTCACAATTGTAGCTTCTTCCTTTTCTTATTAGGTACACATAATTTTGATCCCTAACCAAAATTATTTTAGATTTTTTTTCAATTATTTCCTTTGTTGGAACTCTATTACCAAGGTGCATTATAGTAGCAATTGCATTACCCGAAAAACCATTTGATAGTCTACCATGTTTTAATATGATCCTTTCTTGTTTGACTAACATTTAGTTTTTTATTTTAACAATTTCATTCTAGTATGATTTGTATGTGTATGTCCATTTTATTTGGGTGCTTGCATCCATATGAAACTTTTCAAACACTTTTGAGTTGTACTCTCCACCATTGTCTCTTTTAAGCTTCTTCATGTATTTATGCATTAGTTTCTCCACAAGATTATTCAAGCATCTAGACTTATCAATAAACTTAGACTTTTTTTATTAAAGAAAACATACTTGTATAGCTTGAGTACTCTTTAATGAAGGTTGCAATATACATTGATCCTCTAGTTGGCATGGTTTGTATTTCCTCACACATTTCATAATATAAGAGCTACAACAACTTGTTTTCTTAAGTTCCTCCTTCCTTTTGGAACTTTGCCCCTTGATGCTTTCCCAAATTTATCCTTCACATAGCTTTATATAATACCCTAAAAAAACTAGAAATTTTATTTACTTAATATTAATTACAAACTTATCCCATAATGATGAATGTAAAGATACACAAATTAATTAATAGAGTGAATTATATTATTTATAAACTCTCCCAAGCAAATAAGTAAGACAACCAAGAATGGGGCATCATCCATTATTCTATAATATAATGGGTTAATAGCTACAAACCTTAACAATAATTACAACTATAAATAGGACAATAAGACAAACTACTACATATATAAAAAAAAGTGGTCTTCTCAAAGTACAATATACATATATTAAATCTCTAACTTGAATCTACAAGCTAATTACCCTAAGCTCCAACTATCGATGTTGAAGGTATTAAACCCATAAATTGAAGAAATGAGATCCTCCCCAAAAATAAATCTATTAATGAAGCAATCAATCAATAATCCAAAAGTGTCAAGTACAAACACATGATTAATTATTATTATTTAAGTTCATTTCCTATTACACTTACATAGATATGCAATCCAATCTATAAGCTAAACAACTTGTCCAAGATGAACCATTTTCACAACACACATTCAAACCATAATTGACACACTAATGCATCATACCAAGTCAACCAAGTCTTTATAATAATTTATAACTGTAGGCACTTAAAATTGTCCTGAATGGTATTACACACTTGAATCTGGTCACTAACATCATTTCATTCTAAAATTCATCCTCTTTTCGCCTGTTTGATTAAATAAGCCTAGTTATTTAATTAAATCCATCATTTTCATCTATTAATCTAATTAATTTAATTAGGTTAATTCACCCCCTTTCACATTCACCTTTCACCTTGTTTATTGAATAAAACAAATTATTTAGTTTGAACACCTCATGTCCTCTCATTTAATTAAAAAATCTAAATCATTTAATTAAATGTCACTTCCCCCTTTCTCATTAAATAAATCAATTATTTAATGACAATCCTAAAATTCCTCAACTTGCACGATTAAAACTTTGTTTTAATTAACTAATTACTAATTTTCTTCACCCATCCACTTGCATAGGGAATATTCCAAAGACATATTCTTCTATTTGGCTCCAAAAATGGAATATTCTTTCCTAACAAACTTACTTTCAAAATTGTTACAAAATGTGTTTGTTTGAATCATTGTGAGCCCTTGATAGTTTCCTTGATCCACGTGATCTTTGATTCTCATCCATTGATGAGAATCCTTGATCCATGCCTTCACCCTTGATTCCATCTTGACCATTGATTGATCCTTTTCATCTTGACCCTTGATTCTTCATTTTTCTCTCCTATAAATACCTCACCATTTGGAGAGAAACGGATCCACTTCCACCAAAGCAAAATTGTGTTGCCTGTTTGAATACTATCTTTATTCATACTTGTACCATTATCAAGCTTTTTCATCCTTTTCATCCACCCAAAGCATCATTTTATCAATTTTAGCTTAGTTTTCAACAATGGAGTTTGGTTAATTGCTCATTTCATCCAAGGGATTGGGAAAGGGTCATTATTCCATATCAATACGACACCACTCCCCCAATGGGATAAGGTTTGGAGGTCTATATTAGGTTTATTTTATGCTTTCGTGTTTATTCCATGCTTAGTTTAATGGTTTCTTGGTTTTTGGAGCTTTCAAACATCTCATTGGGATTGTAGCTTAGGGGGTTAAATAATGCTTAAATTCATTAGGATCTAGTGTATTTAACCTATACTATGATTACAATCACAATAACACATCAAGTCAAGCATATAAATATCATTTGAACCACAATCCTTTGATCTTACCCTCAATTTTTGTTCTAAACGATAATTTAGATTCTTCCCCTCTCCATATTTTTTGAATTTTTAGTGCTTATTAATATTTAGTCAACAATCTTCACACAATCATTCACATTAAAACATGTCAACCTGCATTGTAACAATAGGCCAACATTTCATTACTTGATTCACCCCCCTCCCATGCCAAATCATTTTTTTTTATCCTCGTTCACCAAGAAGTTGAACTATTTTTTGTAGGTTGTACAGATGATAGAAGAAGTACAAGTGGTTGTGCTTTCTTTCTTGGAAGTAGATTGGTTTCATGGTTGAGTAAGAAGCGGGATTCAATGTCATTATTGTTGTATCTTATACAATGCAAGGTACATACAAGATAAGATACAACATTTATAGAATTAATACCTCATTACAATATTCATAAATATGTTGCAACTATTTTTATCTCAACCAACACCATACAATCATGCAACATCCCAAAAATTACTACTTGCATCCCATACTACAAGATCTCTTACTAATTGATGTCATGTGGATTAAAAAATCAACACATCCCATGCTACAAGATCTCTTACTAATTGATGTCATGTGGATTAAAAAATCAACACATACTCAAGATAGAGTAGCATGCACCCCATAATACATGTATCCCATCACCTTAGCAAAATCCCTTATTTCAACATGTGAAACCAACTTACAATCACCAAAAATACAAGAACACAAGACATATGATAACAACAAGCAGTTAACACACATTCAAAACATGACATAAAAACAAGAATAGGAACATGATTAAAAGCACCACAAGATAGAGTTAAGGTAAAACTATAAAAATCATATAATACAATCTCACTCCAACACTACAAAATATCTAATACCATACCAAGATGTCAAATCCAAACTATGTAGTGTACCTTTGTACCAATTGCCTTATGTAAGAAAGAAGGTTAACTATACCAACCATAGAACATGTTATCTCACTAGGTAAAATGTCACATGTATACCAACAAAGTTAAGTCACATATCTACAAATACAAGAATTTTTTACCTCTAGACTTTTTGCTAATGAGAGAACTAGAGCATATGTGATGTAGTGCCTATGGCAAGAATACCAAGCTTCAATCCTCATACAAACCTACGTTAAGAGGATGATGGTATTCAAATGTGCTTGAAATAAAGTAGAGAAGATGACAACAATATGTATGCATGTAGGATGGGGATGTGTAAATTATTCTACTCCAAATTAATCTTTTCAATAAAATGGTAGCCAAGATACTCAATATAAATATGGTAATCAAGTGTAATAGAACCTTGGAATATAATTCATGACATATTCTTAACTCATTTAGTACCTATCATAGTATTCCAATATCATTAAAGAGATTATCTCACCCATTCAAATTGGGGAATCAATTAAAAATATATAATATCACTAACAAGACAATCTCCACAAAAACTAAATTGTGAGTTAAGATAAAATAACATTGAAAGTTTAAAAAATCCAAAAATGATATCAAAATTGTCAATATTTGCCAAAATTTACAAAGGGACACCCATATACAAAACCAATATCCTCACAATGAGTGACTAAACCAGTAAGCCTCTGAGATTAAAACATCAAGTCACTCTAACATGTAATCATTTAGATTACTACTTACAAAGGATTTACAAATACCATTTTATAATCATATAGGTTCTTAGCTCACTAAGGAGACAATGTATCACCAACCTAAGTTGGGAACATGGGTATTCATCAAGGTAATATCATCGTAATAATAAAGTCAAAGAAAGTGCATCAAACATCAAAATGTATCAACTCTAACCATTCATTAATAGTTCAAACATAGTATATAATAAATTCCAAACCTACATCTTATACATGGGATTTAGAAATATAGTGAATTCATTTGGTTCCAAAACTCCATTTCTTGGTCTCTCATTACATTTCCCATGTTTGCTCTTTGATCTCCCATAAAAAATTATAATGAGTATGACATATATTGTTTTGAGGATTTAATCAACCTAATTGTGAATCTCCCATAAAAAAATTAGAGGAATCTAGTTTATGAAATAAAATTTGTTGTACTAGGAAAATATAATTTTCATACTAGTTTCACCTATGCTTCCAATTTCCCCAATTTCATAATTGCATTATATTTCACATAAAAACAAGAGAACACTATCCAAATATAATAATTAACATTCAATTATAGAATCATACATTAAGATCCAAATTATCAAACCCTTGTTTATTTAGAAAACCCTCTTACCTAGGTTATCCTTTTTCATGTTTTCTTAACATATACATACGTTTCTAAATACACAAATCAAATTCCCTATTCTCATTTTTTTATAAAAAAATCAGAATCAATTTGTTCTCCAAATTATTCATACTCATCATGGAAAATTTTCAAAATTAAAAACAATTGAATTACCATACTTTTTCCTAGATTTCTTATGTTTCTTCCTATGCAAGAAACCATAAATTTCTTCGCTAACTCTCAACGTTTAGACTGATACCTTATCAAATGAACATTAATAGAGTTCTCCAATCACTCTAAACATTCCATAGATATCAACATCACTCACAAATTGAATTGAAATAATACTTCTATTAGATGGTGAAATGGGATCTAGGCTAAACACCCTAACCTAAATCAATCGTTCCACAATAAACATTGTTACCACAATTTTTTTCACCCCCCTAAAACCATGTTCAATTCTATAAATTTACTTTATCTTGGAGTCTCAGCTTGTCCTTTGGCTTTCGTAACCTTGTTGAGTTCCACTCTAGTTGTCACAACTTTGTTTTACCCCAATGTCTTATAATCAAGACTAATTTTTCCTTTTGATCAGTCTATTCAAGGGTTTCAAAACTATGTCGGAACCTAAAGCAATTCTCATAACCTTAGCAAATGCTAATAATGAGAAAGATAAACTTGATTTATGGTCAACTAAGTGAAGTTTAGGAATTTAACATAGGTTTTGAAACCTTCGTCGAACCCCAAAAAGGTTGTCAAAACCTTTCATTTCTCCAAAAAGCATGTGGTTTTAGTCTCATTTTTTTAATTTTGAAGAATGGTTGCACAAATGTTGAAGATTAAAATAAATATTTTAGAGTCGTACAAAGGTTTTGAAACCTCTGTCAAACCTCAACGAGGTTGTCAAAACCATGAGAATTGTCAAAATCATTCACATTGGTAAAGGTGAGATTTTTGGATAATGTTTTAGAAAGAATAAGTTTCACAAAAAAGGTTTCAAAACCTAAGGCAATTTCCAATGAGGTTTTCAAAATTTCCCAATTCTTCACATAACTTTCATAGCCGTTCTTTTTCAAAATTTCAAAATATTGTTAGAATGAAGTGTGAGATAGGAAATCTCACATGCACCAATCATTAAGGGTGCCATTAATGACTATCTACCACCCTTGGGCAATAATTGAAGACATTTATGTGGGAATTAAGTTATTCAAGATCTCATTTCAATGAGCATTCAAAGAAGAATTCCATGAGAGACAAAAAGGTGAAATTGTAAAAATATACGTGCAACAACTTTTGCAATGCAGGAGCATAATTTAGAGGTATAGTGTTTCTACTACTAAGTCACAAATTCATTAAAAATAGTTTATAAGTTCCCTAGTCATTTGAAAGAATCACATATTATTTAGTTTCTTGTATAAAATGGAATTTAGTTGCTTGTGGGTACAAATTGCCTCTATGTTGATTAGGATTTTGTTAGCCATGAATTTTAAATATTTGGGCTACGAGCATTTTTTTGGGATTATCAAGCACATTACCAGAGATTAGGGATACAAAATTAGGGCATATTAACTTGGATAAATTTTTGGAAAGAATTGGCAAGTGACAGACCCCAATTACTCATTGTTTGATTAAAAGCGGATTGCTACAAGCTGCAACTTTCCCAGTAGCAATGTAGTGTATGAACCTGGTGTTGGAATGTATAAATCATTACAACCCATAGACTAGGGAGATTAGAATGAATGATAATTGATTGGATGTGAGGATTGATAGGGATACCTTCACTTCATGTTTGAAAATACCTGAGAGGGAAGCGTATACAAAATTTGACTTCAATTCCTCTTAACAGTTGTTCCAAGAAAAGAAAGGGTAGTATAATAATATCATCACTTATGAGTGGTTTGATACACCTAAAAAGGGTAAATCCCAATTGCCTAAGATGTTGCATAGAACTCATTTTGCAAAATAATATTTTTGACATAATTGTGCTCCTTCATAGGTTGAGAGGTAATAAAAGGGCCCATGATTTTGAGGATTGGATGTACTTCTTCACACAAATTGTCATTCATGGTGAGTAGTATTTAGATTTGGCCCAGTTCATATGTAATCAAATGCATTCAATGATTATTCAATTTCTCTTGAATAGGTTTTTCTACATGTCTTCTTACCTATTCTACACTATTTCCAACACAAGACCATGGCCAAGATTGAGACCAATTGAATTCCAAGATCCAAACATTCAAATCTATGACTACTATGATAAGCTTTAGTTAGAAAAGAGACAAATATTTCAGAAGGGTGAATGATGCATTCACCATGAGAATGGTTAGGGGAATCCAAGGAGACGTAAACCTTTTTGAACATAGGTTGTCATTGATGAAGAAGAATGTTGTCAAAGGGTGTCAAAGCTATCAAAGATGTCATTGTTGTTAAGGTTATCAAAGATAAAAAAATATTATATAGTACTAGAATTATCATTATATTCCCTTATTGTATATGCATGCTATGTATCCAGAGGTGTTAAGCATGAAGAACTTGTTTCATCAATCAGACCCTATATCAAGTAACATCATAATTTTTATTAGCATGAATGCCTTTTTGGGAGTTGGTGGGTATTGTATGATTATTATACCATGCAAAATATGCAATCAGAATGACTGTGGTGGTCTAGAAGTCTGTGCAAAGAAATCTTTTGGGTAGAGAGATTTCTCTAGAAATACAAATATGGTTGGAATTTCATTCAAAAATGTATTTTTGCTCTACGGTTTGGAAGGAGAGTATGTCTACACTAGTTCTATCAGTTTCTTGAGTTTCCAAAGGATATGTTTAGCGTGCAACAAGTTTGAAGTGATAGAAGGTTTTTCAACATGTTAGAAGTTCAAGGCATGTGTGGTAATGGCTAGTAATGTGTGGAATTAAAATCTTGCATTTGGTGTTAGGATAGGACCTAGTTAAGGTTCTTGTGGTAGCACATGGTATCATGTTATTTTGGCAGCAATAAATTTGAAATTGGACCGACCTATTACACGTTTCATGTAAATTGAATTTAGGTCCACCTTATGTTGTCCAAATTAGTTGTACCAAATTAAAACATCAAAACCCTCAACAGTAATCAGATCCACATGCATTCATTAAACCCTTAATCTGTTATAATGTTTAAACATGAAAAGCAGATAACAAAAACTGAAAAAACACCATACACAAGAGAACACCAAATTTACATGGAAAACCCTAGAAGGGAAAAACCACGATGAGGATTATCTCACAATATAATTAATTGCAAAACGAGTACAAAGAGGCTCACCACCAAAATAGGAAACACTGTCTAGAAAGGCTCACAACCTAGGCTCACTATCGAAATAGAAAGAAGAAAGAAGATATAATGTTACACAGAGAACACAATCTCAATGCAACGAAGAATCCACCACAATAGCTCCAACAACACTCACAGCCTCCAAGAAATCAAGATACCTCAGCTCACTGCATTTAGCAATCTTGCATTATAGCTCACACTACATTTTTCAACTCTACACTTAATTTCACATCACAACACACAATTCTATTCCACACACCATCTCACATCAACTCACCTTGCATTTATACCATCCTCAACTCGAAAAACATCCTCAAGTCAGCTACATGCACCTTTACATTTTACAATTTCAAAATAGGTTGGCATTGAGCATTCCCATGGTGGATACGAATGAAAGTGGAAAAATACAAAACTTTAATTGGGACCCAAACCAACACTCACACACCATGTTATGCCTTCATCAATACTCAAACATCTTTTAATGTAGTGTAAACACTAGGTCAGACATTACCCATGCAAACACCATTCAAATTAGAAGTACACACTTCCTCAAATTCAAGGACAACTTGCAAACTACATACCATGCTTCATCATGATCTAGAATATTCCTCTAACATCCTGAAATCCATCAAACTCCTTCACAACAATTCACACCTTCATAATGTACACATTTTGTACACTCAAACTATACTGCTAAACACTATAACAATAAATCCATCTTCCTGAGCACCAGACCACGAATCATTTTGACGTAGGCAAGAGATCAACACCATCAACATACCTTAAAAATTGCAAGACCTAAAGAGCGATTACGGAGAAATGTAAAGCAAGAAAATTTCTCCCAAACACCTATGTAAGCAACACTCCAAAACCAATTCACATATTGGTGAACATATATTCTTCTGCATGTTGATCTAGAAGCAAAAAATTTGGATATAGAAACTCTAAACACCTCTAACCAACATATCCAAACCACACAAGCAGATCTTCAACCTAGAAGAAATGTGAAGCAAAACCAGAACACCTGTGCAACACTTTGTTTTTTTCATTTTATATATTTTCTAAATATGCTCAACATATTTATCACTACCACAATCATAAACATAAGCTTATCAAAGCAACACCAGAGGTTAGCATTAGCAACTTAACTGATGACAACATAATGCAACTAATCAAAGCAACAATCTCTCTCAACCATTGCACAACTATCACCAGTGACAACACAAGCTTGTTGACATTAATGACAACACCTTCATAATTGAAACAATCTCCCCCTTTGTCATTGATGGCAACACAAGATGTGAAAAACCATCAAAGACAACATACACAACATTAGATTCTCTCTCTACTACCTCTCCCCCTTTCAACCTTTTTCTTTTTTGCATGACTCTCTTTCTCTCCTCCTTTGACATCAATGGCAAAGGATAAATTTTTTTACATTGTTCTTCCCCTTTGACATTAAACCAAGATACTTTTTACTTATCTGAATGCTCCCCCTTAGGAGTACACACCAATCAATTGGAAAAATGACAACATATATTCCATACTACAACAATGTCACTACCTACTCCCCCTGAGAGGTAACCACCAACATCAATCTAGACAGGGAATGAATCCATAGATCCACTGGATTGATGCATCTCCATATGCATCTAGTTCAAAGAAGGAAGGGCAATAACCCCCAACTTCTCCCGAAGATACTCAAAAGTATCCTTAAGAAGAGCCTTAGTAAATATGTCAACAATCTGATCCTTTGTAGGTACATATTCAAGCTTCACTTTATTCTCCACAACCTTTTATCTCAAAAAGTGATACCTAATTGATATATGCTTTGTACTTGAATGCATCATAGGGTTCTTAGAAATGTTGATTGCACTTGTATTATCACAAAAGATAGAAATAGGCTCATCATACATCACCCTGATATCCTTCAATATTTGTCTCATCCACAATACTTGTGTGCAACAAGATGTTGTTGCAATATACTCAGCCTCTACAGTGGATAAAGAAACAAAATCTTGTTTCTTACTTAGCCATGATACCAATCTACATCCAAGAAATAATGCACCACCACTTGTACTTTTCCTATCATCCACACAACCAACCCAATCTAGATTTGTGTAAGTGCTCAATGTGAAATCAGTATCCTTAGGATACCATAAGCCATAATTTGGAGTGCCCTTTAAATATCTGAATATCCTTTTCATAGTTACAACATGTGTCTCTTTAGGTTCTTCTTGAAATCTATCCATAAGACAATTTGCATGCATGATATCTGATCTAGCAGTAGTTAGATATAGCAGTCCACCAATCATAGGTCTATACTTGCTCTGATCATCCTTAGGGGATTCATCATTCTTACTCAGTTTGCAGCCAGTAACCATAGGAGTACATACTGGTTTGGTCTTCCATTCCAAACTTCTTCAACATTTCTTTAACATACTTTGATTGTCAAATGAATCTGCCTTTATATGTTTGATCAATCTGTGACCCAAGGAAGAAATTCATCTCCCCAAATATAGACATCTCAAACTCTTTTTGCATCTCTTCTGCAAACTTCTTACACATAGCTTCATTTCCTCCAAAAATTATGTCACCAACATACAAAACCACTATCAAGATTTGATCTTTCTCAACCTTGAAGTAAATATTACTATCTATGGTACCTTTATTGAATTCTTGTTGTATCAAATATCTATCTAACCTTGCATACCAAGCTCTAAAATCTTGCTTTAATCCATACAATGCCTGCTTCAATCTGTAGACCATATTAGGTTTATCTAACAACTGAAATCCTTTTGGATGTTCCATGTAGACTTCTTCTTCCAATTCTCCATTCAAGAAAGCATACTTTGCATCCATCTATTAAACTTTAAAATACTTGTGTGCAACAAAATCCAAAAACATCCTGATTGCTTCCACTCTATCCACCAGAGCAAATGTCTCCTCAAAGTCTATTCCTTCAACTTGTGCATATCCCCTATACACAATCCTTGCCTTGTTTCTTACCACTTCTCCATTCTCATTCAGCTTATTTCTGAATACCCACTTAGTTCCAATTATATTATTGCTTTTAGGTCTAAGAATCAGTTCCCAAGTCTGATTCTTCTCAATTTGCATAAGTTCTTCTTCCATTGCTTTCATCCAATGTTCATCTTTGCATGCCTCGTTCACTGTTTTAGGTTCAACTCTAGAAAGTAAACATAGATTTACCTCTGATTCAACAACTCTTCTTCTTGTCAACACACCTTTTCTTTTGTCTCCAATGATCTATTCTTCAAAATGATTTCTTTGCACATACTTAGGGGTCTTAAGGGTCTTTTTCAGAGCTTCTTCCTCTTCATTTTGTACTTCTTTTTCCTTAGCTTTTTCTTCTTCTTCTCCACAAGTAGGTTCATCTGATTCATATCCATCTACTACCACTGAATTCCTCAAATATTCATCAACCTTAACACTTGCACTTTCAACAATCTTTCTCAATCATTTATTGTAGCATCTGTAAGCTTTGCTCTTAGTAGAATATCCAAGGAAGATACCTTCATTGAACCTTGCATCAAAATTTCCTAAGTTTTCATCATCTCTTCTGATATAGCATTTTCTTCCAAACACTCTAAAGTACTTGACAGTAGGAATCCCAACATTTGCAAGTTGAATTTCAAATGTTGAAATGTTGACACCAACATATTTAAATTTGGATCCCAAAAAAATGGGGGACTCAAACACCAAAGGGCATCCCAATCCTAGCCCTATTTTCCAAAATTTTAGGTGTCGGAAGCAAAACATTAAATCAATGACTTTGTTATATGCTTGTAATTTATTGGAAAGCAATAAAAATAGGATATAGAATGCATAATTTGGAAAATTAGGTGTTTAATGAGGCTCAATAATTGGGAAATTAGGTGTTTAATTAGGTGTGAAATTATTAAGGGTGACAATTTATGACGCTACAACTTGCTAATTCAAAACTATTTCCATATAACTTTGGCAAGTATTCCCTAACTTCATTAGGAACAGGGTTTGGGAAACCTTGAATACCATTAAAATTTAATGGTTTGTATCTTCCCACAGAGAAAGGTATTCTCTAAGGACATGGCTGGAACTGATATGAATTATGCATTATGACATTTGAGAATACAAGGAAACCAAATTGACAACTCATATGAGAAAAACTTTCACTAAAAACCTAATCCCCCCTTAACCATTATCTCACAGTTTGATGAATTCAACAAGACATTAATCCTCTCAACATAACCCTTATCTCTCTAATGTTCGATTAATGCTTATTATCAGACTTTAACATATAATTTTAATTCCCCTTATCGGTTAGGCAATATTGATAGGCCTACAAAAACCACATAAACTTCCATAACATATGCAACAGTATGAATCACTAACCCTCTATTTACCATCAAAATATTTCCAATACACACATATTTCCAATACCGCTAGTAACAAAGTTTCAAAGTTTTCAAGTTTGGGCGGGAGTTTGAACAGTTTTTACAGCCATTGGCGGTGTTTTATGTGGTTTCGTGAACTTCCCATTTTACAGCCTCAAGAGCATTTTTCAAAAGAAACTAAGGCAATGACAGTGCAATTTGCTTTTGTTAAGATGCATTTTAGTTTCAAGCGATGAACCCATAGATGCAAAAATGAATAAAAATGGATGACATCAAAGATACAACAAATGAAATTAAAAATAAAATTGTTTAGAAAGAATGCAAACACCAGAATATCAAAAACTATAATTTTATTTTATATATATATATATATTGAGGATATTACAATTTTTTTTGTTTGATTACAAAATTGGGGGCGTCAAAATGATTTTCTTTAGACATAGAGAGCAAACATAAGCATGCGGATTCCTTCTACCACCACCTAAAGGCGCTCAATTTAGGCAAGTGATGGTAGATTTTCATGAGACTACAGGAATTGGGAAAATGGCCCCATGTCATTCCTCACCAGCCCTACACAGAGAAGGGTTACAACTTCCTCAGTGGCTTCAGTCTGAGTTGCAGTCACGATGCAAATGGCATCATCAACCAGTCTTCTTCATGGGTAGTTGTTGAGCCCGATGATAGCTACATTAACTCTATGATGAAACTCAGGTCTAACCAGGCGCTTTGCTGCTCTCATTCCCCAATCTCAACATCCAGAGGTGCAAATGACGGTATACACGAAATGCTCGAGAAGTGTAGCATTGTGTACATGCACTGGTTCAAAAATGCCTCTCCCAGTCTACTGTGTAACATCTCCTCTTCTATCTCGTTCTAGGCAATGAAGAAATCTCTCAGCTGGTCAGACAATCACCTAAAGAGGGGACTACACTCAATTTCCTCAATGACGATGAAGTAATTCATTGACACTTCATCTCTTTGAGCACTCGCCATGTTGGATACTTCAGGATGGTGAAGTGTGGATGTGCCTACTGAATTTATAGATATTTGGTGAGACATTTGAACCAGTGTTCTTCAAGATTGATTGGATGATAGGATGGAAATGCGGTCAAAATTAACTGCTGATGTGACCAAGATTTAATTAATGTTCCCATTTGATCTTTCGACAGGACAACTTGCATGTGTGACTCCATTGCACCGCTGAGATAGCTATTTAATGTGTGGTTTGTGAAGCATGCTAACTGCATGGTGCAAGAATTGACGGCCACAGGGCAAAATTTAAAATAAGAAATGTTTGGTTATCGCCTAAGTCATATCATTGGCGATGTAATCATTTCAACCATTAATTTTTTCTTGTCTATCGATGTTCAATATAGACAGTTAAACAACAAGAAAGTGTTGCTATGTTTAGCAACTGATTAGTAATCATGAAGGAAAGGAGATAGACCTCTATATTTGGGTGGAGAACAATTTAGTGAAGGTCTGAATTCTTCAAGGTGCACTATGTTGTAATCAAGAGAGGAACAACTTATTCCATTTTTAATTTTATTCATGTTGTAATAACTCGCAATCTATGAATTGTGAGTCTTGAATGTAATGTTGATCATACTGGTATGTGTGTCATGTGCGTATTTAGAGCATATTTTATGTGAGAAATCTACTATGCTGAATTTAATTCATTTATTGGAACTATGAATCTTTTCTTTTTCCATTTAAATGGTCATTCATCATTCTAGTATTTGTGCTAGTTGATTAATGACTTTCTTGAAGCTTATTGCACATTAGCATCATTTTTATGAGTTGATGTTTGTCACCTTTATTGCTTTATGGTGAAAAGCATATTGTTTATCGATTAAATCATAAGAGGGAGTTGTACCTCTAAAATTCAAAGGAAAGTCACAAATGCAATTATCACATTTTTCAGAGCTATTAGTGGCTTGGTCCCAATGTAGTATGAGTTATAGAGTTGATAATTTAAGATATATTCCTAAAAGACCAATCTATTCACTAACAAATTTTTGGTGACTCTATTGGGGAAAGAAACGAATTATATTTTTTTATAAGTTGCCATCGTGTCATGCAACAAGATGGTACATCCCCATAATAATGTATTTCTTGTACTTCAACCTGATTTGGACTAAATGCAGGAAAAATAGGAGGATATTATATCACAATTAAATATGCTTGCTTGGAGATACATAAGGAGTGTAACAGATTTTATGCGAGCCAAACTTGTCTTGGAAGAAGAAGAAGAGTGAGCTCAACAGCCACCTAGACCCCTGATTGAAATCCCTCCAAGATTAGTTTTTGAATATTATGACGATCCACTCGTCGTCCCAACCAATGCCCAAATCAACATCTTAATCAACATTTGAATCAACACCCTTATCAGCCACAAAATCCCCCTCCAACTCATCTGCCATGTAGGCATTAACCTAGGGGTACCACCCTTTACTCCATTAGGAGTTGGCGACTCTGAATACCTATGGCTTCAATTCCCTAGGGTAACTGTAGTGGACCTTTCATCCTATAACAACGCAATAACTTGTCCCATGGATCTAGAAAAAGATTCCCAAAATTTTCTAGTAGAGACACACAAGATCCAGAGGAACACATCCTAGCCATAACTACAGTAAGTGGAATTTTGGGAGTTCAAGAAGAAGACGTCTTCATGAAGCTTTTTGTTGACAGTTTAATTGAAAAAGTAGCTGAGTGGTTTAGAAGACTATAGAAGGGATGTATAATTAGCTAGAGTATCCTTCATAAAAAAAATCTCCAACGCTTCAAAGGTCCTGTCGATGTTGTTGCCTTGCTACAACAGTTCTTTCAAATTGTGAAATAAAGAAGAGAGCCTATGAGAGATTTTGTTTATCATTTTAATCAATCTCTTCAACAAATTCTCACACTAGAACAACCGAACAAGATAATTTAGTTTCATGTATTTACTTTTGCACTTGATCCTAATGTCCAGCACATGTTAAAAAGAGATCAAATTCAAGGGATTGAACAGGCTCAGCTTGAAGCAATAAGTATTGAGAACGATTTGATCGCTATGGGAAAATGGAAGCTAGATGATACTAATAAGCTTGTTGTTGTTCAACGACTGTCTATCTACAAATTCTCTGGTTCCCTGAATGTTACAAATCAACCCTGTCCTAGTGCTGAAAACATGAACTTGACAATATTGGATAGCATACAACCCCGATAAGAAAGAAAAGAATATGAAAGGAATGAAAGTCAGTTTTGGCATGCCCAGGCATACAATTTAAATTCTTCAATCGAAATAGAAAATGATCTTAGCTCATCAAGTGATGATGAGGACTTGTCTTCATGAGAAAGGTATGCCCCCACATTTTAAATTACTTCTCCTTCTTCCCCAAAGGATAATTCACCTCCTTGTAACTCTGTCGGAGAAGGTCAATTGTCAAAATCTCTTTTCATTCGAGAGTATGAAGCTTTCACCTTTGAAAATTTTGAAACAACATGTGCAATTGAGAAGGATAACGAAGATCCCTCAGGATAAGACACAAAAGATGGAGTGAAATGGTTGACTATTTCCAACCCTCTATTTGCTTTTGATGAGTCATTTGAAATCCATGATAATTTTATGTTTGAGGATCCAAATTTTTGTTTGTCAAATTCACCAGCAAGGGAGATTTCTTGTTTTTCAGTTGAAAGTAAAGGGGAAGATTTTGCAAGGTTGGAGGATCGAAATGTAATGAAGCCACAGGGTAGTTGTGATGATAACATAACAACTTGCAAGGTAAAAGTTTGTGATGTTGTAGATAAGGTGGAAGACTTTAATTTTTTACAAGGGCGGGAGATTTTTCAAACGATTAAGTCTCAGGGAGGAGCCAAAATTAGTCTAGACGTATCAATGCAGGACTGTCTGCATCAAGAAGAGATCTATGATGAAAGATGGTTGTTTGGGGACATTAAGGATGGTGGATTCTTCTTCTAAGGTTCCCATGTTTGGGTATTTCTAATCTCTACCTTACTTCAGAAGATGCATACATGGACAGGTCTTTTCATGTCTGGGTCATTCTTCTCTCAGCCTGTCAACAGTTTTGTGTGAGCAGTCCTTCTCTCATTTCTTGGTAGGTTTCATCCTACCTTGTAAATAGTTGCTTTTTGGTGTGTTTGTTTTGGTTTTGTTCCTCTTTTCTCCTCGACTATGTGCCCAATGGATATAGGACTAGTCATAACATCTATGGGTTCCTTGCTACATCCTTTTTCAGTCCTTGTCCCCAATCAGAGCCACTATTACCTTAATTTTAGGTCACCACTCTCAAAATTGACATTTACATTTAAACTTTTGGTTAAGTTTATAAGTTGGGTGATGTTTTACGAGTTGTTGCTAACTTGGGTGGTGATTTTACCAGTTCATCTAACTTCCCCTTTTACCACCCTTCATTATTTTGTTCTTTATTTTCTCACAGGCGGTGTATTGCAAATTTTTCATAACTTCCCATGCACTCTAAGTCTTTAATTTGAAGGCCAATGGTCCGTACTCGAAGTTCGTGAACTGGCTGAAAAGACCGCCAATGATAGATTTTTGAAGTTTTCAAGTTTGGGAAAGAGTTTGAGCGGTTTTTACAACCATTGGTGGTGTTTTACGTGGTTTTTTGAACTTCCCATTTTACCGCCTCAAGAGCATTATTCAAAAGAAACTAAGGCAATTACAGTGCAATTTTTTTTGTTAAGATGCATTTTAGTTTCGAGCAATGAACCCATTGATGCAAAAATGAGCATAAATGGATGACATCAAAGATACAACAAACAAAATTAAAAATAAAATTGCTCAAAAAGAATGCAAACTCTAGAATATCAAAAATTATAATTTTATTATATATATATATATATATCATTACAAAATTTGTTGTTTGATTACAAAATTGGGGGCATCAAAATGATATTTTTTTAAACATAGAGAGAAAAAATAAGCACGTGGATTCATTCTACCACCACTTGAAGGTGCTCTATCTGGGTGGGTGAAAGTAGATTTTCATGAGACTGCAGGAATTGGGCAAACAACCCCATGTCATTCCTCACTAGCCCTGCATGGAGAAGGGTTACAGCTTCCTCGGTAACTTCATCCTGAGTTACAATCATGATGCAGATGGTGTCACCAACTAGTTTTCTTCTTGGGTAGTTGTTGAGACTGACGATAGCTACATTAACTCTATGATGAAACTCAGGTCTAACCAGGTGCTCTACTGCCCTCTTTCCCCAATCTCGATGTCTAGAGGTGCAAATGACGGTATACACAAAAATCTCGAGAAACGTAGCATTGTGTACATGCACTTGGTTCAAAAATGCCTCTCCCAATATATTGTACAACATCTCTTTTTTCTCACTCTGGAAAATGAAGACCTATCTCAGTTGATTGGACAATCCCCTAAAGAGCGGACTGCACTCAATTTCCTCAAAGATGATGAAGTCATTCATTGAAACTTTGTCGCTCTGAGCACTTGCCATGTTGGATACTTCAGGATGGTGAAGTTTGGATGTGTCTACCAAATTTATGGAGATTTGGAGAGACATTTGAACTAGTGTTCTTTAAGATTGATCGGATGATAGGATGGCAATGCGGTCAAAATTAATTGTTGATGTGACCAAGATTTAATTAATGTTCCCAATTGATCCTCCGACGGAATAGCATGCACATGTGACTCCATTGTACCCCTAAGATAGTTATTTAATGTGTGGTTTTTGAAGCATGCTAACTGCACAAGAATTGGTGGCCACGAGGTAGAATTGAAAACAAGAAAGGTTCAGTTATCGCCTAAGTCATATCATTGGCAATGTAATATTCCAGCCATTAATTATTTCCTGTCTATCAATTTTCAAGATAGACAGTTAAATAGCAAGAAAGTGTTGCTATCTTTAGCAACTGATTGGTAACTGTTAAAGCAAGGAGAGAGACCCCTATATATTTGGGTGGAGAACAATTGAGTGAGGGTCCAAATTCTTGAGGGTGCATTGTGTTGTAATCAAGAGAGGAACAACTTATTTCATTTTCAATTTTATTCATGTTGTAATAACTTACAATCTGTGAATTATGAGTCTTGAATGTAATGTTGACCATACTGGTATGTGTGTCATGTGCATATTTAGAGCATATTTTCGGTGAGAAATCTACTCTGTTGTATTTAATTCATTATTGCAATTATGAATGCTTTCTTTTTCCATTTAAATGGTCATTCTTCATTCTAGTATGTGTGCCAATTGATTAATGAATTTCTTGAAGCTTATTGCATATTAGCATCATTTTTATAAGTCAATGTTTGTCACCTTTATTGCTTTCTAGTCAAAAGCATATTATTTATTGATTGAATCATAAGAGGGAGTTGTACCTCTAAAATTTAGAGGAAAGTCACAAATATGATTGTGACATTTCTAGAGTTGTTAGCGGCTTGGTCCCAGTGTGTTATAGGTTATAGAGTTGATAATTTAAGATATATTCCTAAAAGACCAATCCATTCGCTAATAGATTTTTGGAAACTCCACTAGGGAAAGAAACAAATTATAATTTTTGATAAGTTTCTAGGTCATGTCATGTAGCAAGATGGTACTTCCCCATTATAATGTATTTCTTGTACTTCAACCTAATTTGGACTGGATTCAGGAAGAACAGGAGGATATTATATCACAATTAAATACGCTTGCTTGGAGGTACAGAAGGAGCGCAAAAAATTATATGCAAGCCAATCTTGTCTTGGAAGAAGAAGAGAGGGACCGACATCTACCTATACCCCTGATTGAAAGCCCTCCAAGATTGGTTTTTGAATATTATGATGATCCACCCCATTATCCCAATCAACGCCCAAATCAACATCTTAATCAACATTTGGATCAACACCCTTATCAGCCACAAAATTCCCCTCCAACTCATTTGCCACCTAGGGATTAACCTAGGGCTACCACCCTTTACTCCGTTAGGAGTTGGAAAGTCTGAATACCTATGGCTTCAATTCCCTAGGGTAACTGTATTGGACCTTCACCCTATCACAATGCAATGACTTTCCATGTGGCTCTAGAAAAAGATTCCCAAAATTTTCCGGTAGAGACACACAAGATCCAGAGGAACACATCCTAGCCATGACCGCAGTAAGTGGAATTCTAGGAGTTCAAGAAGAAGATGTCTTCGTGAGGCTTTTTGTTGATAGTTTAATTGAAAAAGCAGCAGAGTGGTTTAGAATACTATAGAAGGGTTGTATAACTAGTTGGAGTATTCTTCATAAAAAAATAATCCAACACTTCAAAAGTCTTGTCGATGTTGTTTCCTTGCTACAATAGTTCTTTCATATTGTGAAATAAAGAAGAGAGCCTATGAGAGATTTTGTTTATCATTTTAATCAATCTCTTCAATAGATTCTCACACCAGAACAACCAATCAAGATAATTTAGTTTCATGTATTTACTTTTGTGCTTGATCTTGATGTCTAGCTCATATTAAAAATAGATAAAATTCATTGGATTGAAAGGGCTCAACTTGAAGTAGTAAGTATTGAGAATGATTTGATCACTGTGGGAAAATGAAAGCTAGATGATACCAATAAGCTTGTTATTGTTTGCCCAACGTTCGTCTGCAAATTCTCTGGTTCCCTGAATGTTACAAGTCAACTCTGTCCTACTGCTGAAAACATGAACTTGACAATATTGGATAGCATACAACCCCTGCAGGAAAGAAAAGAAGATGAAAGGAAGGAAAGTCGGTTTTGGTATGCCTAGGTATACAGTTTAAATTATTTAATTGAAATAGAAGATGATCTTAGCTCAACAAGTGCTGATGAGGAATTGTCTCCACGAGGAAGGTATGCCCCTACATTTCAATTTACTTCTCCTTCTTCCCCAAAGGATAATTCACCTCCTTGTAATTTTGTTGGAAAAGGTCAAGTGCTAGACTCTCTTTTCATTCTATGAAGCTTTCACCTTTGAAATGGTTGACTATTTCCAACCCTCTATTTGTTTTTGATGAGTCCTTTGAAATTCATGATAAATTTATGTTTGAGGATCCAGATTTTTGTTTGCCAAATTTGCCAACAAGGGAGATTGCTTATTTTTTCAGTTGAAAGTAAAGGGGAAGATTTTGCAGCGTTGGAGGATCGGAATGTAATGAAGCCATAGGATAGTTGTGATGATAACATAACAACTTCCAAGGTAAAAGGTTGTGATTTTGTAGATAAGGTGGAAGACTTTAATTTGTTACATGGGTGAAATATTTTTCAAATGATTAAGTCTCTGGGAGGAGCCAGAATTAGTCTGGGCATATCAATGCAAGACTGCGTTTGCAAGAGACATTGCACAAATCATCTGGTGTTGTCATTGATGGAAACCCTAGTCAGTAATCCTATTTTCACTTCAGTATTTTCTCGCACCGGAAGATATGTGTTAACTATCACATCTAAAATAGGGCATCCGACAGAGTTGTGTACATTGGCTCATATGTAATTTCCCATTATCATTTTGTGTTGTGGATCTCAGGGAAGGTCTTTTGTTGTATGAACTATCTTATCTTTGAATAATAGGGCCTCGTATTGATTGGTGTGCAATTTTGAAGATCTGGTTAATTGATTTTCAGTCTAACAATGTAGAAAGGCTGACTAGATGAGTGTAGCATGTTGTGGATCTTCGAGGCATAATTGTTTAAGGTGTTTCATGTTTGAGGATGTTGTTTTGGCTCCTTAGTATGTTTTGGCTGACATTGTTTTATTCGCATTGATAATTATTTATGGATTGGGCCGACAGTTTGTACATGTTTTCATATTTTGTTAAAGCCGACATACAGTTGATGTAATCTCTAGTCACAAATATATATAATCGATTACTTATATCATTTTGATGTGTGTTGCGATATGATGCGAAAGTTAGAAGGAATATAGATCGATTGTGCCCAGTTTCACTTGCGCAAAACAGAGTTTGGTGATCCGAATTAAAGCAGACAGAGTTTCAAGAGTAGAATCAGACAAAATGTGAAGAATGTAATCTATGTGCTTAACCAAAACTATAATCAAGCATTATCAGATGCTAGCTCATAGTTCATCCACTCCAGTTGTCTATCTATCACTGTAAGACAATGAGTCTTCCTTTGGGCATTAAGCCTTTTGTATTTTAGTAGTGAGCTCTAGGCAGTGTGCCTAAATGCATGTACATTCCCAATTTGTAAAAACTTATTTTGAGTATACTCATATTGTGGATTGACCTCCACCATGGTTTTTCCCCTAACAGGGTTTCCACGTAAAAAATCCTTGTGTTATGGTGTTGTGGTTGATTGCCTTGTGTTATTTCATCTCTCTTTTCGTTTAATGCTATAAGTGGTTTAAAGATCAAGTTAATAAAGTTAAATTTTGTAGAACACTGATTCACCCCCCTCTCAGTGTTCCTTGATTCCAACAATTGGTATTAGAGCCTAGTTCCTCAAAAGAAGTTTAAAAGTTTGGGAAAGATTCGGGAAGGTGATTCAATGGATTCCAACAGTCTTCATCAACAATTTTTGGTGGCACTAGATGATCTTGATCAGTCCAAATCTAAATTCCAGGAATTGCAAGCAAGCCTCATGAATGCTGAGAAATTCATTCAATCATTGAAAGACAAAATCAATAAGTCCAGGGAAAAGAGAAAGGATCTTTGTGATTAGCTCAAGTAGAAAGAGAGTAAAAGTGTGGAAGATGAACACCTAAGTTAAGCCTTGAAGGAAAAGACAAAAGAATGTGAAAATCTCACCAAAGATAATGTTGTCTTAAAGCATGAGATGGAATCTATTGTGATGAGGATAGCCAAGGAGATTGAAGAGAAAAAGAAGAATGAATAGAATCTTGCTCAGTCCTTGAAAGAAAAATCAGATGAATGTAGCAGAATTAATGATGGATTCAATCAGTTGGAGCTTGAATTGCAACAATCTAGAAACAATGAAGAAGAGCTTGAAAGAAAGATTGTTACTCTCAGGGATGAACTTGCTATTGCAAATGAATACAAGGAGAAGTTCAAGATTAGCTTAGCCAAGCTTGATGAACTGATTCAAAGTCAAAAGATTGGAAATGACAAGCAAGGTATTGGATATGAGAAAGAAGAAAGCTTTGGATCTGGTCAAAGGAAATTTAGGCACGGAAATCAGATGAACAAAGCTAGAAGGTATTTGGTAAGACAACCCAATGCTAAAAAATTCAATGGATACTATTTTGTTTGCAATAAATTTGGTCATATGGCTGCTCAATGTAGAAGTAGAATGAATCCAAGTGGTCCATCATTCTCCGGTCAGTGTTTCAATTGCAATAAGTATGGTCATAAGTCAATTGAATGCATAAATATGACAAGCAATTTTTTCAATAGAAATGTTCGATGTTATACCTGTAATAGATTTGGCCATATTGCTAATCAATGCAGATCAAGAGGAAATCAATGGAATAACTATTTTGGACAAAGAAATGTTGTGTGCTACAATTGTAACAAATGTGGTCACATTGCAAGATTTTGTAAAAGCAGGAAGGGTCCAGTAAACCAAGGGAAAAATATGCAAAGGGATGATAAGGGAAAAGGAAAAGTTAATGCGGATGAGATCAGGACTCACATGAAGAAGACATGGGTGAAGAAGAGTGTTTCTGATGCAGGAAATGAGTCCACACCAGAATCTGGTCCTGGAAATTCCTTCAGGAAGTTTAAGGCCTCTGGCCTAGGGGGAGCTCTCAAAAAAATCTTTTAACCCCCCTCCGATAGTTGGTACCAGGATGTGGCAAATTGCATTGGTTGCATTGATGATCTATAGATGTTTTGGGAATACTTGTGGAGGAAATTTATGCAAAATTGAAGGTCCGCAAAAGAATTTTCTTTCACAGACTATGAAAATAGGGTGTATGGAAGACCTAGGGAAAAAATATTTATTGAGATAAAAAGTTAGGTGTGTGAATGATATAAAAGTTACTTATATTCCTCATTCATCACATTACATTTCGAGAAGAAGAAGTTTGCAAAGCTCTACAAGTGAATTTTGGCGAGATACACGTCTGAACGCTATTCAACGATCAAACCCTAATATGGCGAAAGGTATTTATCTGCAAAACTTGTGAACTTGAAATTTATGGAAATGGCTGGTCCATTAGTAGTTGATATTAAGGAAAGACCCCGCCCAAAATTCAAATGGCACCCATTCAAATCCATTGAGACAGAACCATTAGGTGCATTTTATTTCGTTTTGTATGGTGTTTTGCACATTGAAGATATTACGGCATATGTTCATGTGAATGTTGAGGAATTAGGAAGTTCCTAGTTGTTAAATCTATAAACAAATCACATTGCAGGAGAAGATCTTTGTGTAAGGCCTGAATTTAAGATTTTAGAGGAGAAGAAATTCGCACAAATTGTGAAGTTTCCCATGTTCGACGAAAATGATTGGGTCTGATACATACTAAGTTGAGTGCATGCCAAGTTCATGTGGTTAAATCAGCCCTTCAAGATCACAAGAGAATCTATAAGCATTGTTACTGGTTTGAATTCATCTGCTGGGTTGCCCACATTGAAAGTTGTGAAGAACCAAACAATCACTAAGGCAACAGGTTCTATTTTTGACAAAAGAGCCATCACAATTAATGACATCATTGAGTTGGATGTAAGATTTACTTCTATGATCATTGGATATAAAATCTATCACTCTAATCGGGATAACTCTGTATTCGGTACTGTAATCTATGCAGCTTATCAAATGGTTAAGGAAAATGCAAAATATGACTTATTTGAGTTACTCTGGAGCTAGTTACTTGAAAATCTTGGCAAAATCAAGAAGGACAAGAAGAACTCTTTCAAGTATGGAAATCTGTTGTTATGTATATTTTTCTACTTCATGAATGAAGTTCCGGGAGTTGGTAAAGTGCAATGGGAAGGTGACAAACCGGTAGCTGTCCAAATCAAAGACATGTTATATAGAACTGGTGATAACAAAGCAAGGAAAACTACTATCTGGGGTTACTTCAAAAGCTTTCAAAATGAAATGCAAGCCAGGGAAAGGATTCCTAAATCTATTGTGGAAAAATATAAGGACAATATTTGATTCATGGTTGACATTGATCAGTGTTTGATGGAGGTAGCAGAACCTAGAACAGTTTGGATAATTCCTATGTGATATGAGGTTGAAGAACACATTTTGGAGTTGTATTCCCAACACTTATTGAGTAAACCTCAGGATCCAATAGAAGAAAGGTTTGGTACCTTTGAAGAGAAGAATATGCAAGTGCATGTAGAACTAAAGAAGCTTATGATAGTCTGAAAGGTGAGAAAAGAAGTTGCAACTTTTGCATAAAGCATCGGTATATCAGTTGAAGCAGCGAGGGAAGCTAGGAAGAAAAGATAACAAGCTAAAGAAGGAGAGCCTGCTAGAACTAAGTCATCTAGTCCGGCAGCATCCTCTGCCAAAACTGGATCTACAAGGAGCTCTGCACTCTCATCCGGTCCTACAAAGAAATCAAGCCCTGTGAAAGCTCAAGTCAAGACATCCAGAAGAGAAGGAAAGAGGAAGAAGAATTTTAAGAGAAAATCAAGGGTGAACAAGCTTATGATCAGGCAGACTAAGGAAGTGGCAAAAGACGCTGAGAAAATTCTTAAGGCAATTTTGTTGAAGAACAAGTATAACATTGTTTCTGAAGAAACTCACGATGAAGATGTTCCATCTGGTCCAGAAATTGAAGAAGTGAAAGAAAATACAATTGAGGACACTCAAAATCCTCTAGATATGAAAGATGTTGAAATTCCCATGGAGACTGAAGCTCCTAAAGTTGAAGAAATTGAGATTCCAAAAGCCAAGCAAGAATCTGTGATTGAAGAAAAGAAGGTTGAGACAAAGGAGGTTGCTATGGAATGAAGAGACACTGCAAAGGTAGTAAAGAAGTTTTTAGAAGAACAACAAGAGAAGTTTGACCCTGAATTGGTTGAAGGTCCTATCAACTTGGCCACTCTATCCCCCATTCAGAAGATGAAGGTAGCATCATTTTCTCAGGCCAAGGCAAGGGAGGAGATATTGAAATCTCACATTGAAGACAATGAGCTGCTAAGTTTTGCATCCAGTATTTTGGAGAAAATCATGCCCACATATGTCAAGGACTCATTTGATTCTCCCTTCGGTCAGCTAAAGAAACTTATCAACTCTATAAGTACTCACTTTGAGTCTCTTGAAAAGTCAGCTGAGGATAAGGTCCAAAAAGAATTTGATGCAAACAGGTTCAGTAGAATGAAGTGTATGATTGCTAATGAAAAAGACTTATTAGATACCTGTGAAAAGAACATTCAAGGTGCATTATTTGAGGGTGGAAATATCTACAATTCATGCTTATCTTTGTCAAAATTCACTAAGGTCACTGAGAAGAAAATTAAAGAATATGAGAAACAATTAGCAGATATTTCTCAAACCTTTGATCCTCTAACCATTTTTGTTGGTAAGCAAGAAGGTCAAGTCATATCCCTACTTGAAAAAATTAAAATTTTGAAGCATGAAAAAGTTAGAATTGTTGAAAGGGTATGTGAGCTCAGAGGACTAATTACTCCTAAAATGGAGACAATGCTTAATGCATTGAAGGAAGCACAGGGTGCTATGGCTGTCAGTGATCCAACAAATCTTGAGTTAGTAGAGATGCAATTCTACCTGTTCTGTGGTGACAAGACTATTCTAGAGAGTCTCAAAAAGGGTTGGGACACTAGTTTAAGCCTGTTGAAGAACAATTTTGTAGACATATTCAAGTCCATGTAACTTAGAAAAGCATTTGCACATATACAGTTTTGCATGATTTTTGGTATGTGAATTCCTGCCTTTGCCATTGATGTCAAAGGGGGAGTGTGGGGCAGTGAAAAATGTCACATTCATCTCAGGGGGAGTTGTGATTAAATTTTCTTTTTGAAGTTTTGAGGATTGTAGTGTATTCATGTTGGTACTTATTCTGACACAATCATTTTTCACTAGGTGTTGCCATCAATGCCAAAGGGGGAGATTGTTGGTAAGAGACACTACACAAATCATTTGGTGTTGTCATTGATGGCAACCCTAGTTAGTAATCCTATCTGCACTTTAGTATTTTCTCATATCGGAAGATATGTGTTAACTATCAAAGCTAAAATAGGGCATCTGATAGAGTTGTGTACATTGGCTCATATGTAATTTCTTGTTATCATTTTGAGTTGTGGATCTTAGGAAAGGTCTTTTGTTGTATGAACTATCTTATCTTTGAATCATAGGGCCTCGTATTGATTGGTATGCAAGTTTGAAGATCCAGTTTATTGATTTTTAGCCTAATAGTGCAGAAAGGTCGACCAGATGAGTGTAGTGTGTTGTGGATCTTCGAGAAATAATTTTTTATGGTGTTTTGTGTTCAAGGATGTTGTTTTGGGTCCTTACTATGTTTTGTCCGACATTGTTTGATTTGCATTGATAATTATTTATGGATTGGGCTGACAATTTGTACATGTTTTCATATTTTGTTAAAGTTGACATACAGTTGATGTAATCTCTAGTCGCAGATATATATATAATTGATTATTCATATCATTTTGATGTGTGTTGCGATATGATGCAAAATTCTGAAGGAATATAGATTGAGTGTGCATAGTTTCACTTGTGCAAAACAAAGATTGGTGATCTGAATTAAAGTAGACAAAGTTTCAAGAGCAGAATCAGACAGAATGTGAAGAATGTGATCTATGTGCTTAACCAGAACTATAATCAGGCATTAGCAGATGCTATCTCATAGCTCATCCACTCTAGTTGTCTATCTAGACTATAAGACAATGAGTCTTCCTTTGGGCAGTAAGCCTTTTGTATTTGAGTAGTGAGCTCTAGGCAATGTGCTTGAATGCATGTGCATTCCCCATTTGTGAACACTTATTTTGAGTATACTCATATCGTGGATTGACCTCCACCATGGTTTTTCCCCTAACAGGGTTTCCACGTAAAAAATCCTTGTGTTATGGTGTTGCGGTTGATTGCCTTGTGTTCTTTCATATCTCTTTTGGTTCAATGCTATAAGTGGTTTAAAGATCAAGTTAATAAAGTTCAATTTTGTAGAACACTGATTCACCCCCCCTCTCAGTGTTCCTTGATTCCAACAGACTTCCTGCATCAGGATGAGATCTACGATGAAACATGGTTGTTTGGGGACATTAATGATGGTGGATTCTTCTTCTATGACGCCCATGTTTGGGTATTTCTAATCTCTACCTTACTTCAAAAGTTGCATGCATGGATAAGCCTTTTCAAGTCTGGGTCATTCTTCTTTGAGCCCGTCAATGGTTTTGTGTGAGCGGTGCTTCTATCATTTCTTCGAAGATTTCATCCTACCCTGTAAATAGTTGCTTTTTGGTGTGTCATTTTTGTTGTGTTTGTTTTGGATTTTGGTTTTATTTTTGTTCCTCTTTTCTCCTTGATTTTATGCCTAATGGATATAGGACTAGTCATAACATCTTTGGGTTCCTTGCTATGTCCTTTTTCAGTCCTTGTCCCTAGTCAAAGCCAATGTTACCTTAATTTTGGGTCACCGCTCTCACAATTGACATCCCTATTTAAAATTTTGGTTAAATTTTTACGAGTTGTTGCTAACTTGGGCGGTGATTTTACCAATTCATCTAACTTCCCCTTATACCACCCTTCATTATTTTGTTCTTTATTTTCTCATGGGAAATGTATTGCAAGATTGTCATAACTTTCCATGCACTCTAAGTCTTTAATTTAAAGGTTGGTGGTTTGTACTTGAAGTTTGTGAATTGGCCGAAAAGGCTGCCAATGATAGAGTTTCAAAGTTTTCAAGTTTGGTCAAGATTTTGAGCGGTTTTTACAACCATTGGTGGTGTTTTACATGGTTTTGTGAACTTCCCGTTTTACCGCCTCAAGAGTATTTTTCAAAAGAAACTAAGGCAATGGAAGTGCAGTTTGTTTTTGTTAGGATTCATTTTAGTTTCAAGCGATGAACCCATAGATGTATAAATGAATATAAATAGATGACATCAAATATACAACAAACGAAATTAAAGATAAAATTGCTAAGAAAGAATGCAAACTTTAGAATATCAAAACATTGTAATTATATATATATATATATATCAAGGACATTACAAAATTGGGGGCATCAAAATGATTTTCTTCAGACATAGAGAGAAAACATAAGCACGATGATTCCTTCTACCACCACTTGGAGGCGCTCTATTTGGGTGGGTGACAACAAATTTTCATGAGAATGTAGGAATTAGGCAAACAACCCCATGTCATTCCTTACCAGACCTGCATGGAGAAGGGTTACAACTTCTTCGGTGGCTTCATTCTGAGTTGTAGTCGCAATGCAGATGGTGTCACCAACCAGTCTGCTTTGTGGGTAGTTGTTGAGCTCGACGATAGCTACATTAACTTTGTGATGAAACTTAAGTCTAACCAGGTGCTCCACTTCCCTCATTCCCAAGTCTCGATGTCTAGAGGTGTGAATGACGGTATACCAAAACACTCAAGAAGTGTACCATTATGTACATGTACCTAGTTCAGAAATGCCTCTCCTAGTATATTGTGCAACATCTCCTCTTTTATCTTACTTTGGACAATGAAGACCTGTCTCAGTTGGTCAGATAGTCGCCTAAAGAGGGGACTGCACTCAATTTCCTCAATGAAAATGAAGTCATTCATTAACACTCTGTTGCTCTGAGCACTTGCCATGTTGGATACTTCAGGATGGTGAAGTGTGGATGTGCCTACTAAATTTATAGAGATTTGGCGAGACATTTGAACTGGTGTTCTTTAATATTGATCGCATGATAGGATGGCAATGTAGTCAAAAATTAACTTTATGATGTGACCAAGATTTAATTAATGTTCCCAATTTATCTTCCAATGGGATAGCTTGCACGTGTGACTCCATTGCACCCTCCAGATAGCTATTTAATGTGTAGTTTGTGAAGCATGCTAACCGCATAAGAATTGGCAACCATGGGGCATAATTTAAAACAAGAAAGGTTTAGTTATTTCCTAAGTCGTATCGTTGGTGATGTAATCATTCCAACCATTAAATATTTCCCATCTATCAATTTTCAAGATAGACAATTAAATGGAAAGAAAGCGTTGCTATGTTTAGCAACTGATTAGTAACTGTTAAAGAAAGGAGAGAGACCCCTATATCTGAGTGGAGAAAAATTCAATGAGGGTCTGAATTCTTGAGGGTGCACTATGTTGTAATCAAGAGAGGAACAACTTATTCCATTTTCAATTTTATTCATGTTGTAATAACTCGCAATCTATGAATTATGAGTTTTGAATGTAATGTTGATCGTACTAGTATGTGTGTCATGTGCCTATTTAGAGCATATTTTCTATTATAAATCTACTTTGTTGCATTTAATTCATTTATTGCAATTATGAATCCTTTCTTTTTCCATTTAAATTGTCATTCATCATTCTAGTTTGTGTGCTAGTTGATTAATGACTTTCTTGAAGCTTATTGCACATTAGCATCATTTTTATGAGCCAATGTTTGTCACCTTTATTACTTTCTGGTCAAAAGCATATTGTTTATCGATTAAATCATAAGAGGGAATTGTACCTCTAAAATTCAACGGAAATTCACAAATGCAATTGTGACATTTCTAGAGTTGTTAGCGGCTTGGTCCTAGTGCGTTACAGGTTATAGAGCTGATAATTTAAGATATATTCCTAAAAGACCAATCCACTAGCTAACAAAAATCTTCTTTATTTGGCTGGAAGTTTCATAGATCTATGCAAACTTCAATAATTTATCAAGTTCATTCATATAGTTGCCACCTCTCTATAGAGGACAAAATCTTTAAGCTGTTGAAAGTATCTTCAAAGATCAAATTTATTTTTGAGTTCTTTTAACCAATAAAGTACCATTATTTTATGAAATCCTCTAGTAGGCTGCAACAATTTCTTTCTCTAGGTGTAAGGGTCCTTCAATATTTGAACCAAAACTTTGGATCAACAGATTTCTTGACTCTTTCCAAATGGACATTGCTCTATCTTCCCTAGTAGATTCATTATTTTGTTGGTTCCAAAATCTGCATATCATTAAATCCTAAAGGTGTGCCATGAATTATGCTTAGATTTAATGAAAGATTTGGCCAACGAATGGGAGAATGATCTTACACTTTCCTCCCCTACACTTTAGGCTATACAAAACCTAGGTGGGCTTCCCTACATGTTGTTGAACATGGATGTGAAATAAGGTTTTATTGCAGCACCTAGCAGATAATAAACTTCATACAAATTGGACAAGGGTTTGAATGCTTGCAAGAATGAATGAGATTGTCCTTGTTGTCTTTGAAACCATGGTATGAAGTATCAAAATAATTAAGAATAAATATTATAGAAAATAAATCTTGGTTTTATATTTGAATGTGTTTTGAGATTGAGGGAAAGTCGTTCAAGATGAACTAGCGCCTATCCAAGGCTACAGAGCCACTATGATTGTTCACATCCTTCACCACATTGTAAACATATTTTGATGATCATTCAACCATTAACACATTATGTTAATGATTTCAACTAATGATTAACATATAAATCTACTTAACAATCCAATCTACAATAAAAAATATTCTCATTGATAGAATTTACATTGCTCCTTGAGCAAAGACTAACCATGAAAACAACCCAGATGCAACAAATGTTCATAGAAAGTTTTACAATCCTTGATTATGTTACTGAAAGAAATATTTCCTTATAGATTGGAGATAGTACACACTGAGAGCACACAAAATAATGTATTCATATATGTTGCAATCAAAATATACAATGCAATTACAAAAACATTTGCAAAGCACAAGTCTTTATTTCCCTGCACAAAACTAACAACCTACCCCTTACAACTTATTCAAAATCCCATAAACCTTACAAATGAAGAATATATTTCATTTTAAAGAAGAGAAGAAAATTCAAACTGAGTCCCTTATTGACACTTGGAAAACTTGAACCCCTTGATCTGCAGTTGAAAATGGCCTTTGAAGCAGTCCACTTTACCCTAATCCTCACTTTGCCTCTTATCTGCCCCTTTATCTGTAACTGAAGTTTGTTATTTTCCCCTGTGCCTTCAACCCCATGCACACATTTTAATTGCATGTAAAAACACACTTACTGCTGTATTTTCACTTTTATGTGAATTTTTTTTACATTTGAGTAAATACCCATCATATTGGTAAGTAAAAACATGCTTTTACCCATTGCATTCCTTAAAATATCTCTAGTTCTTCTACTTATTAATTTGACATTTTTTCAAATACCTTTTTTGAAGCCACCATCTCTGTTCATTTTCCCTCAAGCTCCATCCACATGAATGTTCTTTATTTCTAGTGAGGGGAGAAATTGTTGCAGGTTAAAAAAATGAAAAATTTGCTTTCTATAATTCTGCAAGTTTGACCCAATAGAAGACCCTACACTGTGTAGAATGGTGGAATTCACATTTGAGCACTCCTTCCATGATAAAATTTGTTACAAGTCATTTTTATTACATACAGGTCATTTTTGGTGTTATCAATAGTAGAAAACCATGCAAATCCATGTTGAAATTGTTGCTTGGGCATTGGAATAGTTGTTGGGTTGTTGGAAACATGTTGCAGGTCATTTTTATTGCATCTAGTCATAAAAAACATTCAAAACTCTACTAAAGATCTTGCCTAGGTGTGGGAATTGCTATAGGGAAGCTTTTGAAGGTCAAAACTGCAATTTCCATAATTTAAATGGCTCAAAAACTTCCTCCCATGCTCCCTATAAGATTTTATGATTTTTTATTTTTATTATGATTTTTTAATATACATTCAAAACTCTGCTAAAGATCTTACCTATGCATGGTATCTGCACTCAGGCTTTCACCATCATACTTGTCTTAGGCACCACAAAAAGTGGTTTTCACCATGGAATGAATTATTTCTCTTTAATATTTTAGGATTTTTTATTTTATACTTTTGAAGTGGGATATTTTGGAGTTTAGGCATAGAATTATTTAAGATGGATGATATTGAGTGCTTTATCCAATGTATGACCATCTAGAGTGACTAACCAGTAAGAACCTAATCCATATTTGGAAGTGATTATATAAGGACTTAGCCAATTGGGCTCAAATTTTTCTTTCTTTATCCTAAATATTCCTCTAATTTTCTTTGAGTACTAAATCACCAATTTAGAATTATTTGGCCTTGATTTTCTTATTGTAGCTTCTGCAAAGATGATGTTGATAATCCTATAGATGATTAAAGGAATTGAGGCATCTTTCATCTAGGATTTGAAGCTAATGTAACTATGCAACTTGATACTCTTCATCATTAATAAGATTCTACAAAGAAATATGTAATGATGGGAGTTCAACTTCAATTGACAAGATAGATTTGGAACCAAAGACAAAGGAATATGGAGTGGTTTCAATAGGTATCCAGATACTAGCATGATATGCCTAAAGGGAGAGATTGAGATGGGCATGCCAATCAAGATCAATATCATTGATAACTTTCTTGAGGATTTTTAGTAAGTTTTTACTGGTTGCCTCAACTTGGTCATTACTTTGGGGGTAATATGGTGTGGACCAATAGTGATTAATATGAAAATGTTTGCAATGGGTGTGAACTTCATGATTTTTGAAGGATCTACCATTATCAATGATAATAGCATATGGTATGCTATAATGATAGATATTGTGATAAAGGATGAAACTGGATATTTGTGTATTACTAGTGAATATGAGGGAGTTGGCTTCAACCCACTTTGTAAAATACTTGGTGGTTGTGATAATGAAATTATGTTCATTAGATGAGGGATGGTGAATCTTTCCAACTAGATCAAGGCCCCATTGAGAGAAGGGTGAAGGAGTTGTTATATATTTTAAAGCATGAGAAGGCAATGAAGTTAAGGTAAGGGAGTTTTGTCAAACTATCCTACCATACAACCATAATAAATAATGTTCACACATAAATAATAAGATTTTAAATTTTAATTATATATTGTACTCAACTTTCCTTGGGATTATAATCTAATCATTCATTTCATAGTCTTAATAGATTTACAATAAAACTTAAATTCAAAACAATACTCTAGAAATGAATTTATTAAAATAATGAAATAATTCTCCAACAAAAGAACCCCAACCTCAATATGCCCCAAATCTCTACTCAATCCAAACCAAATACTTTATCCATCTTATATATCCATTGTGGAGGATTCAAAAAATGACAAGTCACCCATTTGTCTTGTCCCCCTTTTCCACCAGGTTTTGACTCGTTTCCATAGTTATTGGGACTTTCGACAAACAGATAATCATTTTTGGGAGTTCCTTTATCAATAAGAACTTCAAATTTATTTATATCAAAGTTCAAAACTTTTTTAGTCCCTATGTGCCTCCCTTGTTGGTGTTAGTGTAAATAGTGTCATTATCACACCTAGGTAGCTAATCACCTTTCTAGGATTGACCTACTCACACTAATAGCTTAACTTTACTTAAGAATTTTAGGATTTTTTCTCATTCATAGCCTTGATACATGTATCCTCATCATTCGAGACACCTATTGCATACATATTTGACACTTGCTCACACACTTTTCAAGTGAGCACAAAAGTGTTGCATATTTGGAGGGTTAGTCAGTTGTTCAGTCTTAGCATTCACTTGTTTCACTTGTGGAAGGTTATCAATTCAGACTTTCCGATCTTAGCATTCTCCAACATTTGATGCATTGGGGTTCCTTAGGAACTTTGACCCTTGCCCTCATTTTATCTCTAGTTCATCATTGTTGTGGTTTGAAATTTTCCTTGACCTTGCATATTATTTTCTTTGGCCATTAGAGTTATGACATTTCCTGAGCTCCCAATCACATACATCGTCGAGGTTATAGAATTTCCCAAAATCTCAATGCATAACCATTCTTGTTGAGGTTATTGAGGTATCAAGAATCATTAGGATTCCAAATAGTTCTTTAATATTTTCATTGGTTTATTAGGTTCTCTAATAGCCCAATAGGTACCTTCCCACTTACTAGGATTTCTTCACATCAAGGGCTTTTCTAATTATTTGCCTAGTTGTGCTGGAAAATGTGTCTCAACCTTGCAATTACATTACATTTGATATATAAGGTAATGTTCATCCAATGATGATAGGGGGTGTGGGGGGTCCACCCCCCCTGTGAGGGGTTCAGGGGGATTGTCCCCCTGGCTGGCGGTTCAGGGGCAACACACCCTGACGGGGGCTCAGGGGTAGTGCCCTCGAAAGGAAAATTTTATTTATATTTTATTATTGTAAATCTGGACCGTTCATCATTATGTCTTAGATCTGATGGACAATATTTTATTAGCTTGACTTGCCCTAGAAGACAACCCTATTTTATGAGGGCATTGTATTACGACTGTGTATTGTGATGTATTCTGAGAGTCTAATAGCGGTCGTGTTTCCTTTGGATTTGTGGTTGGTGATACTCTTGTGAGAAGCTTGCTCTGCAAGTATATTGTAATATTTGTGATTTTTGAATAATATATTGGGCAGCTTTTGGAGTGTGGGATTTTCCTCCCAAAAGGGTTTTCCCCACATAAATCACTATGTTGTGGTATGCATGATATTTATGTTTATTTTTGTTTAAGTTTCTGTAACTGAAAAAGATCTATAAAGTTTTACATTATTTTCCTCTCAAGATTAGTGTAGGAAGTTGTTCTGCTACCTTACCTTCCTTACAATTTGGACTTCTCTAACATGAAATTACTTCCTCTAGGAGACTTATACTTTGGCAATTTTCAACTGTAACAACCCATTTGGCCCCTTTATATAATAATGCATTTAATATTTGATAGAATTCATTCTAGAAGCAAGAGCTTGCAAACAACACCAAAACTACACAAAATTAAATTAGAACTAGAAGAAAAACCTTAAAAATATTTTCGAGCAATGCAAAATTGCCTATACACCCATATGCTCTTGCATCAGACACCTTAGGTAAGTAAACGTTCCATGAGTTGGAAACTCAAGAAAATTTGAATGGGTTTGGGATGGTGATCTCATGCTTGTTTGTTTTCTAAATATCTTCTTTATCCACTTGAACTCTTCCACTTCCTCTCCTCTAATCTTGTTCTTCATCCTCAACATGCAAGTTACCACTACCTATCTTCCTTTGTAAATCTAACCCATAGCCTTCATGAGAAAATTTTAAAGATCCCAACTATGACTTAGGATGTTTCTTCTCTAAGCCTTTGATCTTCCTATTCTTCTCATTTCCTTTATGCTACTATTGCATAAACCCAGTACCATTTCCTCTATTCCCAATTATAATCTACTTCCTAGGAAACTTCATTGATTTGTTCTAAACCTCTCTTATCTCCATTACATGTATTATTGCACTACAACAAACTATAGAATTGCTTTCCTTTACCTTCTTCAAAGAAACAAAGACATAATTTTGTTTATTTTTCATAATAAAGTACATATTTCTTTTACCATCAAAGATGGATTCCCTATCAAACTACCAATGTATTCCCAACAAAACATGAAAGGCATTCATTGACATCACATCACACAAAAATTCATCCTTATAGGACCCAATCTAAAAAATAACCATATAGTGCTCATTAACTACCAATTCATGTTCCTTTTAGAACCAATAAAATTTATAAGGACTAGGAATTTTTCTCCCTTTGAAACCTAGATTTTCCACCATTTCCTTAAAAACTAGGTTATCAGCACTACCACTATCTACAATTACCTTTCAACACTTACCTATGAACTTGTACATAATTTAGAAAATACATCTCCTCAAAGATAGTTCATCTTCTTCTCCATTTGGTTTTACCAACACTCTCATCAACATGAGAGATTCAACTTATTTTGTCTCTTCATATTCTAGTGATGCCACACTTTCTTCTATCTCTCATGCTAAGTGATTTCTTGTTGCCTTCTTGTATTTGTGGACACTCAAAGGCCCTATGGCTAGCTGCTCCACACTGAAAACATTTTCCTAAAAACCCCTTATTACAACTACTACATGCTCCCGCAAAATACTACCCCCTCTTGTTCATTTTCCTAATTCTTTACTCTATTTAGGTTTGTCTTCTTCCTCGCGGACTTGTTTCCCTTTACTGCTACTTGTTTTTCCTCTATCTACAAAGAATCTTCCTCTACTTTTGGAATTAATTTGTTTCCTCCTAGATATCTTTTATTTTGCTTTCAAGGCATACTAGTAAGCCTCTTCAACTGTGGTAATCTTCAACATGCTCATCACATCTTGAATATTGAATCTCAAACCATTTATATATGTAGCTACCTTTTCCCATGTTGTCCAGATCTTATTGTACCATCTTGTAAAACTCCTTAGTATAGTCTTTCACAATCATATATTTTTTCTTCAAGTTCTATAGCTTTCTAAACAAGTCCAATATATAGTCTCTAAGAATAAAATTTTCTTTCAATCCAGCCACCATTTGAATCCATCTAATAATTCTTGTTTCACCATTTACAACTCTCTCTCTCTCTAACTCTCTCCACCAAAGTGCAACATGTCCTTTAAGTTTTGTCTATGCCAACCTCACTCTTTATGGATCCCAAATATCTTCCAAATCAAAGTACTCTCCCAGTTCACCTATCCAATCTATCAAATCATAAGGATTCAATATTGTGAAAAAGTAGAAACCTCCATTTAGTTACCTTTCCCAATATTAGAAAGAGCTCTTAGGAATCATTCTTCCCCAACATCTATGTTTGTTTATTTTCTTAGTCATGTTAATCAATATTACTTTCTTCACCACTTGTGTGGTCTTTTGCATTATTAGGATCTCTTCTCAAACTAGTGCCTAAATTTCTTAATTCGTTTCACATCTCAACATGAAGTTGTTCAAAAATATCTTCTAATTTGTAATTTCTTCTTCTCGAGGGAATATTCTTCAATGTATCATAACTTCTCAAACACTGTATCTATCTTATATCCACACATTGTGGAAAAAAACTCACCTTCATAGGTTTCAACATCCTTCTCTACTCTTGTTAATTGTAGGACTCCTCTTCTCACCTGCAATACACCTCTTAAGCCCTATGAACACATGTTATTTCTCCTAAATTGCAATTACCAACACCTTCCCTACAAGAAACCTTGATCTAATACCATTTAATACAGTCAAGGTGGAGGTTTTGTCAAACCACACTACCACACAACCACCGTAAAAAAATGTTAACAAAATACTAATAAGATTTTAACTTTCAATTGTATATTTCACTCAAATTGCCTTAAGATTAAAACTTAATTCAAAACAACAATTTAGAAATGAATTTATTATACTGAAAGACTTCTCCAACAAAATAACCCATAATCAATGCTCCAAATCCCCGCTCAATTGAACATGTTTCTTTCCAATTCTATCATCTCGACCTCTTTGATTTTAGAACACCCCCTAAACCAATTTTTTATTGATCTATATATATATATCATGGAGGTGTTGAACCATGGAAATGAATGGTCTACTATGTTCCATAAAATAATGGGTTACCCATTTGTTTTTGTTGGGATAAGGTGGTGTACACCATTGCATAATTTGGTATATTATAATGTTGTAATTAAATAATTATTTAGTTTTGATGCACCTAGGTGGTGTGGTTAATCAAACTAGGTAATTATTTGAGGACCACTTGATGTTGTATTGTAACATTATATTGTTATTTAATGTGTGGGAGACATGGGATAATAATTTAATATTGGAGAAATATTTAAAAATGAAAACTTAGTACCCAATATTAAATAAGGGGTTAGTGGTTTTGTGTTAACATGATTTTATGGCACATGGTTTTATCTTACCACTTGGTTGTATTTGTGTGAGCTTAATCTATAAAAGCAAGCACATGTTTAGTGGTTAAGGTGGCTGGTGAGTCGGTTGTCATTATTGAGTCTTTTGAGGAGTGCATATGTGAAGCATGGCATGGGATGTATGGATTCATGCTTGGACACGTGAGGATGCATTGGAAGGCTTGATGCTTCAAAGGTATTTGGTCGCGCCCACAAAAGGATATGAAAATCATGGCAAAACCTATCCTGGGAATTGGACATTTTAGCAGGTGACTAACACCTCTTCGTGGTCATTCATTTACTTGTCAAACTAGGGAACGTAAACTTTAAATGGAGCGGCACTATATGTGCACTAAGAACCGGTTTCAGTCACAACCTATTGAAAAAAAAAAAATACTTGGAAAGAAATTCTACCTACGCTACAGGAAGGTAATGCAAAGTTTTCTAACTCAATCATAATCTAACCAAAGTAGAAATCGTAATAGCTACAAATGAGAGACAAACTATAAACTGGCCTTATGCTACAGGAACAAACACATGGATGGATTCTCGATGCTGCAGGAACAGTATAAGACTGAGCTTGTGCTGAAACTTCTAAAATGAAATCTAATTTGAAATAAGAAAGGAAAAAAAACTACGCTCCTACAGATACTTACTAAGTGGGCCCCCTTAGCAAGCATCACCTAATTTACACAGAATATTGTGCTCAGAACTCCATCAACTTTTATTCATAATGTGAAATCATTTACATTGACTGTTCTGCTTCAGAAACTAGCAAAAACTCTGATTCATATTATATCTCTAACTCTTACATAATTTGCTTCTCTATCTATCTATCTATCTCCTTCTTGTTCACCCACACAGGAGGAACACTTATTTTAAAATCAGGAGAACAACTGACTAACTAACCCAAACAGAGAAAGACGTGGATATAAAATGCATCCCAAAATTGAGGAACAGACTTCATAAATGAGTTTATCTGTTCAACCCAATCCAGAGAGAATCTAGCACTCCACTCTTTCTAGATTAAATGTCATTTAAAATCCTACCCAACGGTTTGGGTCAAAGAGTCTTCACCAGAGCTTCCTCGAAGTCGTGCAGGAAATGGACTTTACTGCAAGGCCGAGATTGGCTACGCTTGACTCGATCATACTTTCTTCAACAACCTGCGAAACACAAGGTAACAGATGCGAAAGAAAAGGCGCACGACACATACACAATATCCATTCATTAATCACATATTTAAATCTATTTCATCATTCAAAAACTACATGCGTTATACCAGTCATTTGGAAAGTCAAACAGGGTAATAAATATAGACATGTCAACATGATAGGCTACAGGAACATGAAAGTGTATTGCTACAGGATATCCCCCAATAAAAGGTTTCAAGAGAGTTAAACAACCATAATCAACATAAGTAAAGGTATTAAAAGTACACCATGATATTCAAATTATGAGCATATTTTGGGCTCATCATTTTGCCCCCTACTTAACCCAATGCTAGTCCTCCAGCATTAAACTTCCTGGTGGTCTCTCTAAAATCAGTGGCTGAGGAATGACCCTGAAATGGAATTCCAAATTTATAACAAAAGCCTCTGTAACTCTGCCACCTTTTATACCTACGGGCTTTTGTGTCTTCATTCAGATTTGTAGCCTGGTAAGAATAAAGGGGCCACATTAGCACAGGAGGTCTAAATGTTAATGGCAACCACAATTCAAACCTCTTTTGGAGTCCCAACTGTATATATTTGCTTGATCGTTTAAGAGCTACTATAAAATTTAGTGGACTGTGAGGTTCAAACTTTCTTAACCCAACAGTTAATCTTTCCCACCTCTTTTCAATTTTGGAGTATGACAGTCTCCAAAACGAGTATGATTGTTCTTGAAATTCATCATATACCTGTTTCTTGAGATCAAATATTTTCATTCTGGTTGTATCATTATTAAAACCATATGCCAGAGTAAGCCAAGTTTTCAACATCGTGCAGGGGTCTAAACTCTCAGAATGCAATGGAACAGGCTCATTCCTTTCGGTTTCTTCATATGTTTCCCATTGCCTGCCATAATTTGCTTCATTTGCTGCCCAAGACATAAGTGATCTCAAATGGATGTCGCCAATATACAGAAGGGGATTCCACTCTGTTTCAAATGGAATTAAAAAGCTATGTAAGTAAAATTCACACAAAGAATTTATGAGCCAATTAGGGGCTGCCTGATATGCATCGTAAAATTCTTTGGCAGTGTGAAGAATAGAATCCTGATTTCTAGAAATTCTCATCAGTTGGAACCACAAGAACTGTTCTTTGAGGCACAGAGCATAAACTTTGGGTGGTGGTCTGCATTCCATAATTTGACCAGTTACCTTCAGCATTTCATCCATTTTCTCTTTTAGCCCTGAATTTCTAGTTTCTGCTCTTCAATTTCCTTTTTTAGTTTCTTTCTTTCCTCCTCCCAAAGACTCTGTTGCATTTCAGTCTTGGCCAGGTGGCAGAAAGTCAGGGTTTGTAATGTAACCGGTCTCCATGTAGCTTTGACATATTCCAAAAATTCAATTAAAAATGTTTTCTTATAAACAACAATGGCTTGACAAGTTGCAGGGGGAATTGAGGCTTCATTGACCACTTCCAACGGTTCAGTCTGTTCTTCCTCTTGCTGCAGGATAAATTCTTGTTGCTGCAGTGGAGAAGACTGTGCTTCCTTCGAAATCTGCATAGCCGCAGCAGCCAAGTCATCAAGACTTGGTACTCCCCTTTCATTATGCTCAACTTCCCTTGTCTCAACTTGTTCTTCTTCAAGAATAACAAATGAACTATGTGCAACACTTTTAGACACATTCTGAGAAACATCACATTCAGACTCTCTAGATTCTTCTAAAATTATAATAATCTCAGGATGAGGTGAAGCAGGGGATATTTTACATTGTGTTCTGGTGGAAACTCTTCTTGGCAATGTTGCGGCTGTAGGAGGTGCTCTCGTAGCCTTCCTCTTTTTGAATTTCCTAGAAGGTTCTGCCTTGTTAGAGGATGATGGTGAACTGGTAACGGCAACAGGTGTTGCTGTAGGAGACAATGTTGCAGGGGAAGAAGTTGCAGGAGAAGAACGTTGCCTTTTCTGAGAACGGGGGTCAGATTCTGGGGTTTGTTCTGCCCCGGATGACTCTCCGGCCTTTGTTTTTCCTCTCTCTCCTACTAGCAGCCCTAGTTTGCACCCGGGCAGAGGACTCTGGTGTGAGAGCTGCAGGACCAGGTGCTACAAGAATAAATGATGCTTTCCTTGTTCTCCTACTGGTGGACGCTATTTCCTCTTTCCTTTTCCGAGGCTGTGGGGTAAGTGCCCTAGGGGGTTCTAGACATTGCAGGCTCTTCTAGGCAACAAATTCTTGCTAGGAAAGAGGTGATACATCTCTCAAAGAGGTGCAATCAACAATTTTATGAGACCATGGTGAACAATAGAATTATCTTTCCCCTGCTGGGTTCTGTGGGCACATTGTTCCAGGAATTTTAACAAAAAGTTTGAAACATTAACAGCTAATCCATGCCTCATATGACTTAGCAATTTGAAGTGGTAAGAATGCAGGTAGGAGAAATGACCTTCACAAGTTAAATACTTGATTATGAAAGCAGCGTATTCTGGGTATGGAGGAGGCAACGACACTCGCTTGCATCCCTGCTTTGAGACCTCCAAAGGTCCATCAGTGGGTACTGAAAATTCTACCCTTGCAGAGGCAGCATCCGAAGAAAAATTTTCTCCAATGGCTGGGAGCCCGGTTACTTCTGCAATTCTTTCTTCAGTTGCAACAACTGTTAGACCCCATACAGTAGCCTCCCCTTCAGAAAGGGTTCTCAAAAATTCGCCTGCAGCCTCCTCATTAAAAGCATCTAAACTCAAAAAGTAATTCAGCCAACCACAGAGGCTGAATGCTTGGGTCATTTGAGGATTTTGCATTAACAACTCATGAGCTACAGGCTCATGCCTAACCAGCTAACCACCCATGTTCACAATTTTTCCTTAGCTGAACTCAACTCTTTTCTGAAAATTAAAAATTTCCCTTGTTCTGCTCTGGTTCTTTTCTGTTCTGCCGTCACTTTTCTCTTCTTTTCCAAAAATGAACTTTATGAACTTTTTAAATAAGCAGTTTTTGAATGTGATTTTCAATGAAAAACATGCAATGAAAAAGACATGCGATCATATTTGGAAAGTACCAGAAAAATAATAAAGAATGATTATCTGAACAGTTGTGACAGCGGTGAAAGGACAAGTTTAAAAAGTGGATTATCCCGAGTATGACATGTGTCCTCACATGTACTAAGGAATAGGCAGAAATCGGGTAATAATGACTGATACAGATAGTGCAGTAAATGAATAAAATGAAATAAATCAAAAATGCGATAATCAAAAGATATTGCGTACCTTTCATTAAATGCTTGTACGTGCTGAGAAAGTTGACGACTTCGGCATGAGATGACAGTTGGGAATGAGATCATAATTAGGGGTGGTGCAGATGAATGAGGTGGATGGATGATGTGGACATATGAGATGAATGAATGGAATGGATGGATGGTACGAAAGATAAAAAAGTGAAATGTGGCAACAAGTGGAAACGAAGAAAAAGGGGTTCCCTTAAAAAGGAAACCTTTATTATGAGCATGCATTACAAAATCACGGAGAAGCTGCAGGAGAAAGGCTAAAGACTTCAGCTGCAGGAGAATTAGTGGCAGGATCCTTAACGAACTGCTGCATGAATTCTTCTTTTGAGACTGGTTTATAGTACAACCAGAGGCGGTGTCCATTAACTAATAGCTTGAATCTAACAGGATCAATTATAACAAGTTGCACTGAACCATTAGCAAATACATCCTCAATTTCATACGGGCCCAACCATCTAGTTTGTAATTTTCCTGGACTGTCCTTATATCATGAGTCATAGAGCAGAGCCCAATCTCCTACTTTGAATTTCTTCTCCTTAATGTATTTATCATGCCACCTTATTCTTTGGTTTTGTATCATCTCAGTGTGCTGCAGGGCATTTTTTCGGAGCTCATCCAAAGCATTGAGCTGCATGATTCTATCCTTTTATGCATTTATTAAATCCATATCCATCTCCAGTGTTGTTCTTAGAGTCTTATGTTCAAACTCTATTGGCATCACAACTGTTTTACCATACACCATTTCAAAAGGTGTATATCCTGTAGTAGTCTTCCAAGTAGTACGATAGGCCCATATAGCTTCTGGTAACTTTGTGGCCTAGTCCTTCCTACGCAAATCTACAGTTTTAGTCAAAATGGCCTCTATGTCCCTATTTGTGACCTCAACCTGGCCATTGGCCTGGGGGTGATAAGGAGTTGATTTCCTGTGCCGTATATTATATTCATTGACTAAAGATGTGATGAGTGTAGAAGTAAATTATGTTCCTTGATCTGTCACTATTTCCCTAGGGACACCAAACCTAGTAAATATTTCCTCATAAAAGAATTCAGCCACTTTATTGTCCCTAACATGTTTTATAGGCTTAGTCTCTACCCATTTTGTGACATAATCTGTGCATACAAGGATGTAGAACTTACCATTGGAAGGTGGATCAATTGGTCCTACAAAATCCAGTCCCCATTTGTTGAAGGGTGCAACTACAACTTGTGGAAATAGAGACATCTCATCAGATCGAGTTGATCTTCCCAACCTCTGGCATCTGTCACACCTCCTAGTATATTTGGCTGCATCTCTATGCAAAGTTGGCCAATAGTAACCAGTATTTAAAATTTTCATCGTTGTCCTTTTGGCAGCAAAATGTCCACCACACGGCTCATCATGGCTGGCATGCAGTATATCATGAGTGTCCTCCTCTGGTACACATCTCCTCATAACTTGATCTGGCCCTGTATAAAACATGCAATCTGCAATCCAAGAAAAGTTAAAGCTTTTCTCTACCAATAATCTATTTTCCTTAGGGGAGAATTGAGGAGGAGTACTTCCTATGGCCAGATAATTTGCTATATCAGCATACCATGGGTGAATAACCTTGATTGCAAACAGGTGCTTATCAGGAAATGAGTCTTCAATAATTGCAGTCATCTTGCCTTTGAAGTCTAGAAAGAAAATCGGCAACCACGTTGGCTTTACCTGGCTTGTCCATAATTGTAATGTCAAATTCCTGCATCAGCAATAACCATCTTGCCAGTCTCCCGGATATTGCAGCTTTATTCATGAGATACCATATTGCGACATGATCAGTATGAACAAATATCTGATAACCAGTGATATAATGCCTGAATTTATTGAGGGCATAAATGATTGCCAACAATTCTTTTTTTGTAACAGTGTAGTTCAATTCAGCCCTTTGCAGATTTTTGCTTATGTAATAGAGTGCATATTCTATTGAACCATCCTTCTGCCCTAACACTACGCCAATGACATAATCCGATGCATCAGTATGAATATGAAATGGAAGTGACCAATCAGGTCCTTTCAGAATAGGTGCCTGTGTAAGGGAAACTTTTAAGTCAAGGAATGCTTTTTCACATTCCTCTGTCCAAGAAAAATCTGCATCTTTCTTCAGCAGACTGTATAAAGGGCCTGTTGTTTGGCTGAAGTCCTTGATGAATCTTTTGTAGTATCCAGCATAGCCTAGAAAGCTTCGTACCTCTTTTTGCTTGATAGGAGAGGGTAACTTAGAGATAACTTCAATCTTAGCAGGATCAACCTGAATTCCTGCAGCAGAGATATAGTGACCAAGTACTATTCCCTCCTGCATCATCATGAAGCACTTTTGACTATTCAGTGATAGGTTGTGATCTTCACATCTCTGTAGTACTTTCTCCAAGTTGGCTTGAGCTTCCTCAAATGTCGTACCATAAATAGTAAAGTCATCCATGTATATTTCCATGCAATCATATGAGATGTCTGAGAAGATACTTATGACTGCCCTCTGGAAAGTTGCAGGAGCATTACAGAGACCAAAAGGTAAAATTGAATAGGAAAATGTTCCCCAAGGGCATGTAAAAGTAGTCTTTTCTTGATCCTCAGGAATAATCTTGATTTGATTGTACCCACTAAAGCCATCTAAGAATGAGAAGTACTTTTTCCCAACTAAATTATCTAGAACTTGATCAATGAATGGAAGATGAAAGTAATCTTTCTTTGTTGCCAAGTTGAGCTCTCTATAATCTACACATACCCTCCATTTTCCTCCTTTCTTAGGAACAATGACCAATGGGAAAACCCACTGACTATCGGAGATTGGGTAGATAAAGCCAGCTGCTAACATTTTCTGCAATTCTTCTTTAACAATTTCTCTCAAAGCTGGATTAATTCTTCTTTAAGGCTGCCTGATAGGTTTGAAGTCATTGTCAATATATATGCGATGTGTATAGATTTTTGGGTCTAAACCCCTCATATCCCCATAGTCCCATGCAAAAGCTCTTTTGTGGGCTTGCAGCATTGTGGCTAGGGCAGTTTGTTGAGACATAGACAACTTATTATTAATATGCAGACAGCGGCCTGAAGATACTTCTATCTGTTTGGTGAGATCATTTATTGAAATTGTTGATAAAGGTGGTGCCTGTATATCACATAATAGTAAATCATGATGGCTCTCAGGATCTAGTTGCTGCAGGAAACATTGCTGAGAAGGGCTGTCCAAAACAAATGGACTATTCAAACCAGAAACTAAACTGCAGAATGTGTAGAAGCAAGTTATCTTTACTCTGAAGCTGGGAAAATGGATCAGTTCGTAGCATCATTAACTGAGCTAATGAATTGACTTCTTCAGAATCCTCTCCTAGATTTGACCAAACTGGTTGAGACAAATCTAGCAGAGGTTGTGCAGGTGGGTATAAAGCCAATTTCTTCCTTGACTGACCATCAGAAATTGTCATGTCTCCTGAACGACATCCTATAAGGGTATCAGCTGTAGCTAACCAAGGTCTGCCTAGGATAATAGGATATCCTCCTAAGGTTGCTTTAGTGGACAATATGGTGAAATCAGCAGGGTATTCCCAAGATTCAAGGGTGACAATGACATCTTCTATCACTCCATCAAGTGTAACCGTGGAACTATCAGCAAGCTGCAGGACAGTCGGTGTAGACCGAATGTTTGGAATATTCAAACACTCCATAGTGTGCTTGGTCATCACGTTAATGGCTGCACCAAGGTCAACCAAAACATTTCTTACTACTTGACCATTGATATTTATTTTTACTACAGGACTTTCAGGATCAGTATATTTTGGAATGACAACCTTCCCCAACATAATATCGACTAACTGTCCTAGGACATGGATAGTTTGGGGGTCCTTTTTTTTTCTTCCTTGTTTCTTTAAACAAGCCTCTTTAATGGTTTTTCCATAAACTGGAACATCTTTAATAGCTTGAAAAAGAGGAATTTGGACTTGTACATTCTTTAGCTGCTCCAAAATATCAAAAGTGGGCTCTTCAATGGTCTTAGGTGTAGTAATCTGCAATCTCTGAGGAAAAGGTGGTGTAGCCTGAGGCTGCAGGATAGGTTCCTTAGAGGTAGTAGCTGATACAGGTATATCCTTTGCATGATCAATAGGTTGTTCAGCAGTAGAGTCTGGAATCTCTGTTATTATAGGTGGTTGTGGAGCAGGGAAAGTGGTTCCAGACCTAAGATGGATATCATTGATATTCAGGGCATAAGCTGGATACTGGTTGACTTCCGTAGAATACATAGGTTGTTGTTGTTGCTGCTTATTATTATTGGGATTTGGCAATGGTTGAGTAGGCATAGGCATTTGTTTTGGAGGGCTAGTATTTGCTGCAAGTGCTGCAGGAGGTGGCATAAGGGCTGGAGGTTGTGGCTACTGAGACTGCAGGAATCCAGGGGGTTGGTTCTGCCATTGCTGAGAACCTCTCCATTGAGGGTTCTGCTGCTAGTTACCTGGAGGTGGAGTCTATTGTCCTTGTGGGTGCTGCCAACCTCCTTAAGGGGTTGCCATTGAGGGCTCTGATAGTTAGGCCAGTATGGTTGAGGAAAATTCCAAGGTGGAGATGGGCCATATGTAGGTTGCCATTAGTTATTATAATTAGAGTAAGGATTACCAAAAGTTAAAGGATCTTGATGCATACCTTGTCTTGGAGCCCATGGTCTCCTTTGTGCAACAAAGAAGACTTGGTCATCATCACCTTCTATCATCTTAAAATCAGTAGGTAATTGTTTAGCCTCCATATTGGCCACCAACTTGCATCTGTAGTCACATTTCTTCTGTCTACAATGTGGACAGAACTCAGCCAGGATTGCCTCAGCCTCCTCATACTTTTTGCGAGCTTGCATGGTATCCAACTGTGTAGCCATGTTGTTTATGATGTCTTACTTGAAATCGGATAGCAAATTTGTGATCTCCATCCGGGAAACTCCGCTGGAAGAAGTCTTTCCCACTGTAGCTTGATGACCTCTACCCTTCTTCACATTTGCTCGGGAGTAATTGAGACATATCTTCATGAGATCATCCCAAGATGCTTGAGTGATATCACCGCCTCCCATCAGGTCCAAGGCATCTATACAAGTATCATTGATTCCCCTTAGAAAAAACAATTTTTGAGATTCCTCATTAAGAGTATGGTCTGAATTCTTTTTCAGAGAAAACAAGAATCTGGATATATAATCCTCCAGACTTTCATCTTCCTTCTGTTGAATTCAGAATATATCATCACCTTTACTGCCACTCTTACAATATTCCTTGTATTTCTCAAGAAATTTTGTTTGCATGGCTACCCAACTATCGACAACACCCCTTCCTAGACTCATGAACCATCTGAGAGCTCCTTCCTTCAAGGTAGCAGGAAACAATTTTAGTTTGTGAGCATCTGAAGTGTAGTCATAACTGCGACAGAGTATATCAAACTCGAACAAGAAGGTCTCAGGGTCTTCTGTAACTAAGCCATAGAACTTGGGAAGTAATGAAGAAGTAATATTCTTAAGGTTGTCATTGTTTTGTCGAGGAATAATGGGGAATTCAAAAGCAGGAGGTCGATTCGGTGGATTACATGCCATGTTCACCTGACCAAGTATAGGAGTAAATGGATTTTCTTCAGGTTCTTCGTCAAATGGGCCGAATAGCAAGTTAGCACATAGACCTTCAGCAAATGGGTCAATATCTAAGTCTCCTTCGTCCTCAAATAGGCTATAAGTTGGTTCAGTTTTCTTAGCAATGAATGGCAGGTTGGGGAGAAATCTTCCCTAAGCGTCTCTCCTTCTATGCATGCAATGAAAATGGATGGTATTTTAAAATATTTTGAAAATACTTGAAAAACTAATGCGAACAATGATTGCAGCAGGTTCTTAGATTGACACCATCCCCGGCAACGGCGCCAAAAATGGTCGTGCCCACAAAAGGATATGAAAATCATGACAAAACCTATCCTGGGAATTGGACATTTCAGCGGGTGACTAACACCTCTTCATGGTCGTTCATTTACTTGTCAAAGCAAGGAATGTAAACTTTAAATGGAGCAGCACTATATGTGCACTAAGAACCGGTTTCAGTCACAACCTATTGAAAAAAAATAAATACTTGGAAAGAAATTCTACCTACGCTACAGGAAGGTAATGCAAAGTTTTCTAACTCAATCATAATCTAACCAAAGCAGAAATCGTAATAGCTACAATTGAGAGACAAACTATAAACTGGCCTTATGCTACAGGAACAAACACAGGGATGGATTCCCGATGCTGCAGGAACAGTATAAGACTGAGCTTGTGCTGAAACTTCTAAAATGAAATCTAATTTGAATTAACAAAGGAAAAACAACTACGCTCCTACAAATACTTACTAAGTGGGCCCCCTTAGCAAGCATCAACTAATTTACATAGAAGATTGTGTTCAGAACTCCATCAACTTTTATTCATAACGTGAAATCATTTACATTGACTGTTTTGCTTCAGAAACTAACAAAAACTTTGATTCATATTATATCTCTAACTCTTACATAATCTACTTCTATCTATCTATCTATCTATCTATCTCCTTCTTGTTCACCCACGCAGGAGGAACACTTATTTTAAAATCAGGAGAACAACTGACTAACTAACCCAAACAGAGAAAGATGTGGATATAAAATGCATCCCGAAATCGAGGAACATACTTCATAAATGAGTTTATCCGTTCAACCCGATCCAGAGAGAATCTAGCACTCCACTCTTTCCAAATTAAATGTCATTTAAAATCATTCCCAACGGTTTTGGTCAAAGAGTCTTCGCCAGAGCTTCCTCAAAGTCGTGCAGGAAATGGACTTTATTGCAAGGCCGAGATTGGCTGCACTTGACTCGATCATACTTTCTTCAACAACCTGCGAAACACAAGGTAACAGATGCGAAAGAAAAGGCGCACGACACACACAATATTCATTCATTAATCACATATTTAAATCTATTTCATCATTCAAAAACTACATGCGTTATACCAGTCATTTGGAAAGTCAAACAGGGTAATAAATATGGACATGTCAACATGATAGGCTACAAGGAACATGAAAGTGTATTGCTACAGGATATCCCCCAATAAAAGGTTTCAAGAGAGTTAAACAACCATAATCAACAGAAGTAAAGGTATTAAAAGTACACCATGATATCCAAATTATGAGCATATTTTGGGCTCATCAGTATTCATTGTAACTTGTATTATTTTATTGCTAAATAATAAGATGAAGTATGGATGCTTTTGGAGGCTGGATTTTTCCCTCTTGAGGGTTTTCCCAAGGTATACATTGTGTTATCTTGTGGCTTGTCTATTTGATCTATGCATTATGGTTACTTGTATGCATGTTTATCTCTCATGGGGTTATGTAGGAAATGGATTAAGATTGTGGGTATTCATGCATTATTTCCTAACAAGTGGTATCAGAGCTTTCATGGTTGATGGGTTTTTGTTATAACCCTTGTTTTGAGAGATTTATGCAAAGTTGAAGCCATGGACATGCATGATAGATTTGAGGCATTACAAGATATGGAACACATGTTGAAATTGTTGTTTTACATATTTGGGCTTTTGGGTTGTCAAGATTTGTTGAGTTTATTGTAGATCTTAAGTTTTCAAAATATGGGTCAAAAGGGTTTCTTGGATTGAGCTTTCATATGAGGGTTTTATAGAGGAAATTTCATAGATGACCTCTTGAGACAAAATGGACCTCACCATTGGATTTAGGATGGCTGAGAGATGAAATATGACATAAAATTCAACCTATTTTGGAAAAGTTGAAAAAAAGGAAATCTTTTTTAGTCACAACCCTAGCCATATGGTCGAACTACAACTTGCAGAAAATAAAATATTAAAAGAAATGGCCATTTATTATATACATAGAAAAAAATTAATCAAGCTTTTTAAATTGAAAAATTCCTGCAAATTAAAGTTATTAAAAAATTTATTGAAAAAAAAAGAAAAAGGGTGGGGGTCTGCAGACCCCTGCACTCTCCTACTAGCCTGCGGTATTGACAGTACCTAAGACAACATCTGTTGGTGGCTATCAGTCACCAGTCGGAAATCGGGGATTAATGAGAGCATAGCCCTCAGTTTGTTGGGGCCTTGGTGCCAACCCCCCGCTGGTTAAAAAATTGTCCGCCAACTTTCATAAATAAAATTTAATATATCTTTAAATTATGCTACAAAAATAAAACCCACTGGATTTTAAAAATGATTTAATCAGATTGTAACATGTTGTCAGGTCTGCAAGGGAGGGTATTAGAAATTTTTAAAAGTGAAAAATTAAATTGAATTTAAATCATTTTTCGAATGTGCCATCGGTGCGCCACCGTCATAGGTGGCTCTGCCCGAGGGCCTCCTACTAGCCACCTCATATAGGCCAAATTGGCAGTTTTTTTCAAACTTGCATAACTTTTGCCGAGGGAGTCAGATTTTTAAATTCTTATACTCGTTGGAAAGGTGGTTTTGAGCACTACATTACAGGTTTAGTTTCCTAATTTTACAGTTTTGATCAGTTTTTTGAGCATGCAAGCCAAATGTTCTCGGTTGCACGATTTTTAGTATAACTTTTGCATACGAAATCAAATTTTCTATTTCAAATAGGCGTTGGAGAGCATGTGCAGTGTACTATATTGTGGATTAGATTATTTATCAATTTGTGGTGCAGGATGATTTTGGTACTTGTTTGATCACTTGTAGGAGCTTGAGATTCGGGGTGTGATTGTGTGAGCATCTAGATGAGTCAAGAGGCGAAACTTTGAGGGAGTACATGTTTTTATATGATATTTATGATTGTACAACTAATTATTAGTTTGGTGCTTCCTGGTACAAGTTTATAGGTGTTTTTCAAAGTTGTACTTTGATGGTGATAGGTACACAGGTTGTCTTCAGTTTTGAAGACATGGTTTGACACGAGTGGAGATTTGGAGTTTCGTATGGGTGATAGTTGAGTGCAAGTATAGTGATGGCAATGATTATGGTGGCATGGGTATGGAGGTACATTTATGCATTGGCATGATATGGTCATGTATGTGGTCGTTTGGTGGTGATTTGGTTTAGTGTTGGGAGGTTTTTCTTATCTCCTAGATGCTTGTTTGGTTCCTTGAATATGGTTACTCATTGTGGACATGTTTGGAAAATTAGATCTATGGTTGATTTGGTGTTTGAGTCTTGATGTCTATAGGATTATCTTCTTTGATATCTTTGTTTGTAGTTTACTAATGTGATGATGAGTTTGCATGTTTTAGTGATTGGATCTATGAGTTATGTGATTGGTAGGTATGTGCAACCTATTGATTATAGTGGGATGACTCGGATGTGGATTGTCTATATCCACCAAGTTTGATTCATTTTTGTTGTAGACTTTGTTAGTTTCCCTTATTTGTGGTCATTTGTGCATTGGTATGTCGCTTTGGGATGAGAGGATGGATGATTAGAGTATCTAATTAGTTAGTTGATAGGACTTTTAGCATGTGGTTTTATCATGATTCCATGATAGCTTGGTACATTTATTGGTTATACACTTTTAGTGGGAGCTTTTGACAATGATGAATTGGTAGTGTAGGATTCGTTCTTGATGGTTTGTTGGTAGTTGTATGTATCTTCTTGGCTTGGAGATTTTGGTTTCACTTGATGTTACTGATATTTCAGTTGTGTGTGTATACCTGGATGATCTTCATGGAGGAGATGGTTATCTTCATGTGATTGGAGATTTGGTTTCTTGGTTTAGAGTGTTTTTGATATTATGTCATGGTTTACTCTTGATGCTAGCTTAGAGTTTTGACATGATATGGGTTCTCTTGAGACCAAGATGTATGTGTTGTTACATGTGATCTCATAGGAGGATATGGTTACATCATGTTGTTATGATAGGTTCTTGATTCAATGGTTGGAGCTTTGACATTGATCTTGGTGATTCTCTTTGTATTGAGTACATGATCATTTGTTTGATTACTTCATGGTGGTGTTATGTTGCATTTGGAGTTTGGCATGTATTGATCAGTTGCAGGTGCTTGTGGATACTTGGAGACGTGGGTGAGGCTAGAGTTCTCTTGTGACTAGAGACATTTGCTTGAGACAGTTACTCTTTGGAGGTTTCAGTAGGAAGACTGGGGAGCTTTCACCTAGGTATGGATGTGAGTTCATGAAAAAATGATAGAGGATATTTTCTTGGAATGAGTCATGATGACTTGGATATCCTGGAGGATCATTCTTATTCCCCACTCTCGGTCTACCCGATGATTTATCATTTGAGAGGTATTTTCCCATTATTTCTTTCAGATGTGTTATGTTTCGTGCTTTGATTTCTCATGGGATTGAGTAGAGTCATGGTGATTTATTTTGGAGACTCCTTTAAGGATTTTTTTATCATGAGTTTATGATGCTTTATCTTTCATTGATATGGATCTTGAGCTATGGATAGTTAGTTCTGGAGGATTCATTTTGAGGGATGGTTAGCATGGTTATTTCCTTGTGCATTTGAGTTTATGTTATCATTCATTGATGAGGAGTTTAGGAGATGTTATATGGGCTGATTTTCAAATTCAGGAATGGATACTTTGAGTTTGATCTTCTTGGTTAGAGAGGCTTACATCCATGGTTGTATTATTACATGATTCATATGTTGTTTGATCTAAGAGATTGAACGTTGTTTTGGGTGTTGTTGAGGCTTCTCATTTTGGGTTGTTAGAAGATCATACTTGACACAACGTAGCACTTTTGAGGTGTTGGTAGAAGAAAATGTTATGGTTTATAGGTTTTCTCTCTTCATTATATGGTTTCTTCTTGGAGGTTCATGTCCATATGATTTGGGAGGATGGTGGCAACATATTGTGAGAGACTATGCAACTATTTGGGTTGTATGTGTGGATCATTGTTATTGTTCTTGGTACTTCATTGTTAACTATTTATCACACCTTGATATAGTGTTGATTGGTAGACTTTATATGCTTTGACATTACCCATGCAGTGGAAGTTCCTCTATATGTATGTTCTTGTTGACAGGTTTGATACAGGGAGCTTGTGATTGCGGTTTATGGGTTACATATATTCTTGGCATGAGTTTACTGATGTTATTGATACCTTGGATGCATGGATGGTTGGATGTATTAGCATGTATTGCAGATGCTATTTTTATCACGCAGGTTTTTACTTGACAACAACTTGTTTGGAGCCTTTGTTATCACTTTGATTTGATGCTTGTGTTCTTGGATTGGTGCATCTTCACCTGGGGATGTTCCTTTTCTTCCATAGGTGGCACGCTAGAGGATGAGAGGATTTCTTGCTTGGGATGGTGGTCACTTTGTTCTTATTGCAGGTCTATTGATGGAGCACAATAGCATTATGGAGATTCATGTGGCCTCATGTATGGCTATGATGATGTATTTCATTGATTGATCCCTTATGAAATTTATGCAACAAGTGGGAGAATGTTGGGATATGGTGTTGTACACCATTGCATAATTTTATATATTATAATATTGTAATTAAATAATTATTTAGTTGTGATGCACCTAGGTGGTGTGGTTAATCACACTAGGTAATTATTTGGGGACTACTTTTTGTTGTATTGTAACATTGTATTATTATTTAATGTGTTGGAGACATGGGATGATAATTTAATATTGAGAAAATATTTAAAAATGAAAAATTAGTACCCAATATTAAATAAGGGGCTAGTGGTTTTGTGTTCACATGGTTTTGTGGCAAATGGTTTTATCTTATCACTTGGTTATATTTGTGTGAGCTTGAATCTATAAAAGTAAGCACATGTTTAGTGGTTAAGGTTGGTTGGGTGAGTGGGCTATCATTATTGAGTCTTTCCGAGGAGTGCATATGTGAAGTGTGGCATGGGATGTGTGGATTCATGCTTGGACACATGAGGATGCATTGGAAGACTTGATGCTTCAAAGGTATTCATTGTAACTCTTGTATTGCTTTATTGTTGAATAATAAGATGGGGTATGGATGCTTTTGGAGGCTAAATTTTTCCCTCTTGAGGGTTTTCCTAGGATAAATATTTGTGTTATCTTGTGGTTTGTCTATTTGATCTGCGCATTATGGTTACTTGTATGCATGTGTTATCTCTCATGGGGTTATGTAGGAAATGGATTAATATTGTGGGTATTCATGCATTATTTCCTAACAATTTGGTCCCCTCTTCCATTGGGCATCTAACTTGATTCCATCATTATTGGGCCTTTTAATAAACACACAATCATTTTTGAAAGTTCCTTTATTAATAGGAACTCTAATTTTTTTTATATTGGAGTTTAAAACTTTGTCAATCCCTATGATGCATCCCTTGTTGGGGCATTAGGGTTCCTTAGTAAGTCTAACTCTCATCCTCATCCAATCTCTAGTTTATCATTGTTAGGGTTCATGCTTTTCCTGGACCCTATATATTCTTTGCTTTGGCCATTGGATTTATGCCATTTCTTGAGATCTTGATCACGTATGTCATCGAGGTTATATAATTTCTAAAAATATTTATGTATAACCATGCTCGTCAGCATTATCAAGGTATGAGAATCATTAGGATCTTGAGCACTTTTTCCATTTGCTCATTGATTTATTAGGTTCTTGAATAGCTTGATAAGTACCTTCCCAATTGTCAGGGTTTCCTCACATCAGGGGTTTGTTAAATTACTTTCCTTTGGAATTCTCTGACATGAAATGACTTCATCTAGGAGACTTATACTTTGGAAATTTTTAACTATAACAACCCATTTGGTCCCTCTACATAATAATACCTTGAATATTTGGAAAAATTCCTTCCACAAGCAAGAGCTAGCAAACAACACCATAACTAAACAAAATTAAATTGGAACTAGAAGAAAAAACCTAAAAATGTTTTTGGGCGATGCAAGATTTCCTATACACCTAGATACTCTTGTATCAAAAGGTGCATGGATAAGGTATCCATACTATGCATTCAAGAACTTGGAGGGTTTCCTCCCATTTTCTTGGATTTTTCCAAAAGTTCATCTACATAATATCCCATGATGTCATACAACATGTCATATAAGATGATAGTCATGGCCAACTAATGCATTCTTCAAGCCAAAAGGCATGACATGGTAAGAAAATGTTCCTCAAAGTGTAGTAAAGGTTGTCTTATGCTGATTTGCAGTGGTGATACAAATCTAATTGTATTCGAAAAATAATCCATGAGTTACAAAATCTCATGACCTACTATGAGATCGACAAAAAGGTCAATGTTAGGGAGAGGAAAATCATGATAGGCTTTATTTAAGTCTTTTAAATTTGTGAAAATTCATATACCATCTGGATTTTTAGCAATCAACACAATATTGGAGATCCATTCAAGATAGTTAATAAGCTATATGAAACCAACTACCATAAGATTTTGTAATTTTACTTTGACTAGAAAAGTGATATTGGGATGCCTCTTCCTAAGTTTTGTTCAAGTGGTTTTACATTAGGATGTACTAATAAGTGATGTACTATGATCAATGGATCTAATCCTAGAATATTTGCATAGGACCATACAAAGTTCATGGATGCATTATACAACATGGATACCAAAAATTGTTTCTCCACAGTCGAGAGAAGCTACCATAGAAGTGATCCTCTACTCTTGGTTTATACCCAATTGATTTCTTGTGTTTCCTCTACTAGGATTGTAGATCATTCCTAGTATTGTGGGATTACCAAGGGAAGGTTGAGTTCCTCATTATCTAGTTCCTCAAGGAGGTTTTCACTAGAAGATACTTTTTTATTTTTACTTTTTTGATGTCACATAGTGCCTTGAGGAGGTTTTCACTACGAGACATTTTATTGAGTTTTGGATTTTTACTTTTATGACTAAGGAACTCTCCCTGTTATCCAAATAGATAGAAAGATTTAATTCATAGTTGAATCCATATTTATGATCTACTATTGTGGTATTATCACAAAGTATCATGAGCTTTATGATAGCCTCATCATCTTAGAATGTGTTAAGTGTTGAAAATTGGAGGTAATTATTGTAGCTTAATACTTTGTAAAACTATGAGATTGTAGATCTAATTAAGTGTTCTTTGTTACAATTTCTTTGTATGTGATTATCTGTTTAGATTCATTATTATCAATTGTAGAAGTAGATAGAAGAATGTAGAAGAATACGACTAGAAGATAGAAGTGACACAACATATATTGTGGAGAAACCCTTTCGGGAAAAAACTCCACCACCAGAATCAATAGTGCTTATATTATTTAACCTTAGAACAAGATTACAATAATTATTTATCAATACTTGCTTGAGATGCTTCTTTTTCCTTCAACAATTCTTCTTCACAACCTGCAATAAACTCTCATGTGTCCAAGCATGAATCCACACATCCTGTGCCATGCTTCACAAAAGTACTCTCTTAAAACTCTCTTCAACTTGCTGCAATAAATAGACAATTTTGAACATTGTAAACTCCAAAGAGTTGAAAATTACAAGAGGATAAAGCTCCTCACAAATATCTATGCCATTCTTGTGCAAGTAGAGTTCTTCCATGAAAAACAATGTCAAACCAAGTCCATCAATTTGGACGTCCCAAACTGAAGTCTTAACTGATTGTTTGTTTCAAAGATATCTTGTAAGGTTCTCCTCAAAGTTGGCGCCCAAGAATGGGCCCCACTTAACTGAGCCTTGCAAATATCTTCTCATGCAAAGGTGTTAACTCCAAGATGCCAACTTGGGCACCCAAGGTGGGTCCAAGTCAACCTCTATTAACTGAAACATATCTCTCCATCAATTCATGAAAACATGATGCATGCTTGATCATCCCCACTTAACTGAATGTATCACCTATTATTTTTCATGCAACTCAAGTAATTAGTCATGCATTCCAAGTCAACTGAAGTCAACTAGCATTCAACCGAAACTAACTACATGCAACTGAAGATAGCTTAACCATAACTGAACTGAACTGAACTCCACTCATGTAAATATCAATTCCTAACTTCTAGGATCTTTACATGCATTACTGAAGTGTTATCTTTCCTCTAAACAGTTAATTGAAACAAGGTGTGTCCCACCTCCCATGTGGGCACCCCATGTGCTCCTATTTTGTAGGATCTCTTCTTGGACGCCCTCACATGTTCCTATCATTTCAAAATAATTAGAAATGTCAATTTACATGTTCATTTCATTCGAATTTAATCTCTTTCTAATCCTAGTGTTGGGGAACACTTTCCAAGGACTTAGGAGATACATGAAATATGTTTAGGATTGCAATTAAATGGAATCCTATTCCAAACATTAAGAGGTGGATGGCCTTGATAGTCCAATGATTGAATTCAAGGTAAAAAAGAGGTATAATGATGAAAAAAATGGTATTGTTAGAGAAAAGGGGAGATAAATCAAGGTCATTGAACAAGGCTAAGATAAACCATGTTGCACTAGTATCAATAAATTTAAAGATTATCTTATTACTATCGAAAGCATCTAACGATTCCATGGGTTGTACAGGAGGTGCCACATAACCAAAGCCTCTTATGTAGAAATTTGCTTTGGGATGAATGAGTTATTTGATGCCTTGTGTTGTGAGGCATGTGCCATTTTCTTTATAATTCATTCTTTAACTCATATGTAGTACAATATGATTTTTTTTTGTAAGTACTCAAGGAGAGAATTATCTTCACTTTGAGATCCTTCTTTGTATAGCCAAGTGTTTATAGCCTCTTCAATCTACTCATATTCAAGGGTGCCTCAAGAGGTGAATGTAGTAATCCCATATTATTTAGTTTGTGTCATCTTTCACTGAGATTTATTGGATGGATGGCCAAAAGAGTGTGGATACAAATGTATCTAACCTATGTAGAAGGGGTGAATGTAGTAAGATTGTATTCTTTAGTTTGTGCAGTCTTTCACTACTATTGCTTAGATGACGACTATAAGAGCATAGAGATGGAGACATCTAACCTATGTGGAAGGAATTGTGTACCCCATACTCTCCACACAATTTCTCATGAAAATTATAATAAGGGTGATGAAATGAAGGTTCTACGAGTGTAAAAGTATCATTTAATAGTGAGGACTTGGCTTCATGTGTACTCCCAACTATGTAAATGAAGATGATAATGAGTGTTTCCATTAATGAGGTTGTTAGGGTTCCAAACGCTAAGGGACCCTTACTATTACCTCCAAGGATAATTATGGTTTGTAGGGGGGCATTCATTCATACCTTCAAAGTCCATTCTTGCACACATAAGCATGATTCAAGGGGAAATGATGCTCAATTAGTACGAGAAGTCCCTGTTGTGTACCAATCTTGAGATGGAGGGCATGGTTGCAACTTTTGACACCCTTTCTAGGTGTATAATGGGTTGAAAGGAAAAATAGAGGGATTATCATTGAATATACATAAAACCCCAAAAATAAGCTTTCTATGAGCATGCATGTTCAAGCAACTAGATTTGTAGATGAAAAACAATAGTTTTGTAGGAGTCAAGGGATGAAAACACTCTTGGCTGAAGGAGAAATCTCACCTGGAGGTCATATTAGACTTTAAAGGTGGAAGATATCAATGATATTTAGTTTCAATGACACTTATAGCTGTCATGGGTGTAAGATATGCATCTTTCATGTGTTTTTGGGCTACTACAACAATGTTTGTAAGTTTGGTTCATTATTATTCCTATATAATATCATGAAGAAATTATGGGTTATGGTTGTTATTTTAAAATTATGGTTAAATATAGTTTTCTAAGTCTGTTAATTTACATTTAAATGTATAATTTATCTTTAATGGTGATCCCAACTTGTATTATTAGGGTTTAATGTTATTCTCATGAATGTAAAATATAATTTTTGGGATTGTTAGAGTGGAGCAGAAATCAATTAGCATAAAATATTGAAATCTTAAGTATAACCTTGAGCCACGAGTGTTGTTGGTAAGCATTGATGTGAATTATGGGATTGTATGTTTCCAATTTAAATATTTTGTTGTTTGCTAGAATTATTTACCCTAACTTTAACTCAAGACATTACATGTGTTTTGAGGAGTACTAAATTTTGTGCCACCTTATGATCGATGCATATAATTAAGGGGGTTGGAGAATGATATGTATTGGGTTCCATGATTATTAAACATGATCAAGGGAGATAGGGAGACAATACACGTGTTTTGAGGAGTACTAAATTTTGTGCGACCTTATGATCAATGCATATAATTAAGGGGGTTGGAGAATGATATGTATTGGGTTCCATGATTATTAAACATGATCAAGGGAGATAGGGAGACATTTTAGCCAAGGTTGAAGGTTTGAGCATAAGTACGAGGAAGGTGGGTCAAGGTGGAGTTCAATGTATTATATATGCATGGTAATTGTTAAAAGGGTTGTGGCTAAGATGTATGCTATGGTAGAAAGGTTATATTTTGTTTGAAGGTTCAATAACATAAGGAAGAATCTTTTGGAGACAAGGTTTTTTTGCTCTTTAATGGTTTTCCCGAGATATATCTTGTGCCACTTTGCTATATGTTTCATTGTTTCATGTGTGTTTATTGTTGTTGGTTGCATGAAGGATAGTCCTTCATTGGATCCTCCTATTGTGACTATATTATAGAGAAGAAATTTTTTCATGTTCCTTCTTTGAGTAGTGTTGAGCCCCCTCATGTGCTATAGAACAATGTTGGGTCTAAATTAAAAAGTGTGTTATCGAAATCTATCATGGATATAATACTTGTTATTCCTTCCATTATTGAATATTTTCCTAATGCATGTGTCTGGGAGATAATAAAACCCAATAAATTGTATTAGTCTAGGGTATATATGTGTTTTAAATTTTCATGTACAAAAATATTCCAAACCTATCAAATTTGTGTCTAAAGGTATTTAGAATAATAGTCAAGTTGAGTCTTCACCCATTAGTTAGCCTTGTGAAAATGACAAGTTATCATGTCAATGAAAATCAACTTATAGTAAAACCCATCAAGTCCAAACATGCCATTATGGATGTTGAGTATATAACTCCCATGATTGTTTTTATCTCCATCCTTGTATACCATAATGGTTAACATGCACATTCTATAAACAATGTTATATCAAAGATCCATATACCAAATTAGTGAAGTATATACATTTTGGATGGATATATCATTTTAGGTCAAAATTTGAGACTTGCCTTTTTCAAAATATTATAGGATATTCCAATCCACTATTTAAAAAATGGCTCATCTAGTCTTGATGTAGATGTTGATTCAATTGATAATAAACTCAACATTATACATATTTTTTAGCAATGTTACAAAAACCTATTGAGCTTGTCTACTCTTGATGCATATGTTGTTGTCCATCCAATTGATGATGAGCTAAGTATTATATATACACTTGCACTATTTAGCAACAACCTTTTAAGAAAATTATTAGAGTTTTATTCAATTCCCATAGAGGATTATTATGCTTTCAGTCTCTTTGGTGTTGATAGGAGCAGTGGTTTTTTTAATTGTGATTTCTCATTGGGATATTGATAATGAGCACATTATGACCACCAAATATGCAACTCAATACAAATTATTTGGCCATGGTTATGGCCTCTTGTCGATCATATTTTTACAATTGAGTTATAAGTAAAAAATTTGTAAGGGCAACTTACAAACTCTTCACATTGAGTTGAAAACTTGAAAATGTAGCTTAATGAAGAATCATGGTGAAAAGTTGAGAGATAATAATTGATTTATGCATTTATATGTAGGTCCATGTTCTCTTTCCAAGGGGCATTATTGTATCTCTCCACTCTCATCTTATAAGGGGAAGATCAAATTTTAGATTTTGATCTCTTCAAGCATGGTACTTGGAGAAACATCAATATTTCAAGTTCTTCGAGTATGGTACTTGGAGACTTCTAAAATGATCTATTGAGTATTTTTTATTATATTATATTATAAATTATAATATATTATTGTAATATCTCAATAAGTAATATTTAACTCAACACCTAAAAACCTAAGATTGCATAATTGATTTTTGGTTTTTGATGACTATGCGTGGAGCAAGATCATCATATACTTTTAGTTTTAACATGGTTTTTTCTTCCACATGAGCAATTTTTTATGTGTTGATATTGTGGATGATGAGAGGTTCACATTTTCAGCTTAACAAAAAGCCAAGCCATTAAATGCACACTTCAACACACTTTTGGGTTACCCATGGGAAAAACATACTTGGGCTATCTAGTCTTTAGTCTGCATAGTGTATCGACGCACTTTTGGACTACTCATGGACACCATCAACCTAGGTTCTCTAGTTTTTACTCACATAAGCCACAAAACTAGAAGTTAAACAACCCTCTTTAGCAAAATTCCATCACTCATAATAAAATGTTGATGGAAGTTTTTATAGAAAATGAGTGTGGTATTCTCTCAAAATAGGATATAACATCATGAAAAGTTCACTTAACTTAAGAAAACAAACTTAGGTGTGAATACTAATTTCATATCTTGATTCTTTACAAATTGAAGAAAGGAATCATTTAGTGATTTGATGATTGAAATTTTAGTTGCGGTGAAGGTTAGTGGCTATTAGATTGCATAAATAGTGCACCGTTGTAGTAATTGCAAGTCAATAGTTGTAAATAACTTAAATTCTTGCTAGTCATTACTTGCACAAAAGTACTTAAATGAGATTAGATGATAACACAGTATTTCAATAAGTGTGATTCAATTTTTTCAAATATAAAATTAAGTATATCTAGTATATAATTATATTTGGTGTAAGTCTTTTTTATAAAAATCAATAACTTAAAAATCGACAAATTAATTTTATAGAAATGGATTTCATTGAAGACATAATTAGTTTTTATATTAATTTACTCTACCACCTCAAAATATAGAATGACTATTATGATGACTATAATAGTGTTTGATGTTATTCAAGCAACAATAAGTTAGGTCATTTTGTGCATGCATCGACACACTTTTGAGTTACTCATGGGTGAAATCATATTGGGTTATCCAATTTTTAGGCCACATAGTGTAGCTGACACACTTTTGGAGTACTTGTAAACACTTAAAAATTGTTGGCAGATGGTTAGCGCTCCCCTCAGGATTCGTGACATGGACTAACCGCCTCCCGTGGATCCGTTAACTCTGGTAGTTGTATCAGGCATTAACAGGTCGATCTTTCAGTGCAACGACAACTGTGGGCCAACAATTGGTACTAGAGCCAAATATGTCATGTTCGAATCCCCTCGGGTAATGCTGAGGGGAGTTTGTTGGCAGATGGTTAGCGCTCCCCTCGGGTTTCGTGACATGGACTAATTGCCTCTTGTGGATCCGTTAACTTAGGCAGTTGTATCGGGCATTAACAGGTCGATCTTTTGGTGCAACGTCAACTGTGGGCCAACAAAAATGACTAACACATTTCATTTATTTCATCATCATTTCTCATCACTTATCTATTAATATTAATTAAATAATTTTTACTTATTTGATTAAGCTAACACATCATCAACATTAATTAAATAGTTTTTAATTAATTTATCATTTTCCTCATCCACTTTAATTAAATAATTTTTAATTATTTAAATAATTCTTAAAATTTTTTATCCACTTTTTAATTATTTAATTAATTCTTCAATTTGCCTTACCCACTATCATACATAATTTTGAATTATTTAATTAATTTCTAAATTCCTCTCATCCAATTTAACTAAATATTTTTTAATTAATTAATTAATTAATTCATGCATTCTTCTCATTCACTATAATAAGTTAATATTTTCTCTAAAATTAAATAAAAAATTAATTTATTTTTTTAATTTAATTCCTTTATTCCTAAAATATATCTTCATCTCATGCACATGAATTAAATAAAATTATTTATTTATTTTTATTAGTATTCTTCTATCTTCTAATTTAGTGAGTTGACTAAAAAACAACACTAGTTCGCTTTCACTTAATCTCACTCCACTTATCCATGCAACCAGTCATCTCATCCATGCAGTTAGTCAACTCATTCATGCAACCAGTTAACTCATCATCCTAGGATCTCATTGTGACACATGTCACATGCATGTTTATCATAATCTTTTAATCAATTTCAATCATTGATCTTTCAAATCACCCTTGATCGTTAATCAACTATTAGGTGAAAGTTATAAATCTACCATCATACAAGCTATCAAATGCTGTATGAATTTTGAGAAATCAAGCCATCTTTGCATCTGCTTTGCTATCAAGGTTATGCTTATGTTGAAGAGCAATCCATGCACCATTATTACAACATTACTATCAAGAACAATGGAGTAAGGAATAGACACATTTGTGAAGGTATAATTGATTTGATTTGGTTTACTTTGTTTGTGCACACACTTCATTAAGATAGTTATTGAATTATTGAATTGGGTTTATTTGCATTATTTTATCCTCAATTTTAGATTATTTGATTTATTAGAATCATACTCATGGACACCATTAGCCTAAGTTCTCTAGTTTTCACTCACATAGGTGATAAAGATAGAAGTTGAACAACCTTCTTTTGTAAAATCTCATCACCCAAAAGAAAATGGTGGTGAATTTTTTATAACAAACGAGTATGGTATGCTCTTAAAATGAGATATAGCATCATGGAAATTTGACTTGACTTAAGAAAACAAACTTAAGTGTAAATACCAATTTCATACCTTTATTCTTTACAAATTATAGAAGGGAATCATTTGGTGATTTGATAGTTGAAATTGTAGTTGAGTGAATGTTAGTGGCTATGAGATTGCATAAATAGTGCACTATTGTAGTAATTGCAAGTCATTAATCATAGATGATTTAAATTATTGCTAGTCATTATTTGCATAGAAGCAATACAATGGTATTAAACAATAGCACACTCTTTAGCACACTCTTTCAATAAGTGTGAATCAATTTTTTGTAAACATATAATCAAATATATTTAATGCATAATTATATTAGTGTAAATCTTTTAAAAAACCAGTAATTTAAAAGTCAACACTTTAATTTTAGAAGAAGAGGATTTCATTGAAGGCATAATTAATTTTTATATTAATTTATCTTGTCACCTCACAATAGAAAATGACTATTATGATGGTTTTATATAATAGTATTCAATATTCTTCAAGTAACAACAAAACATTAAGAGAGTTGAAATATTATTGATATAGTTGAAATTTTATGGCATCGAAAATGTAATAAAATTTAAAGAATAATTTTGTTTATATATGATTATTCTCAACATGAATTAATAAAAATAAATAAAAATAAATGACATTTTAAAATTATACATGATTATCCTCATCCTCAAGATGAACCATTAATGTGGTATTTACTTCATGAACTGTGAAAAAATCATACCAATTATTTAAAAATTTATTAAATAATTTTTTTTTATAAATTATAGAATTTTTAACCTAATTTTTTAATTGTACATAATAATTTAGTAAATAAGAAAAAAATGGGGTAAGAAAATATATATAGCCTTTTTAAGTTCTCTTGGTCAAACACTATAATCTTCTTTTACTCGGAGGCATTTATTTGAAGGGTACAACGAAAGGCTAACTTCTAAAATTATTAATTATAATGGTGTGGGGAGCCATGCCATGTTTTCAATTCGTATCAAACATTAAATATTTTTTTGTCCTTTTAATATTAGGGAATGTGTGCACTAGGCTCCATTATGCTTTGGTTTGGAAGAGCATAATTACTCTTTTTTGCTTTGTAAAAATATTTCATTCATTCATCATTTAAAGTTTTGAATTAAAGTACAACTTTTTAATTGAAATATAATATTCTATAAGAATTTAATACTGAAAACTATAATTTTCCAAATTACTAACACCAACTACACCAAAATAAATGAATTTTCAAATATACTACAGTGAAAAGGAAATTTCCACAAGACACTTTTCGTCTCCTAAACACCAGTGTGAACGTGGGCGGCTGTCGTCTCCTAAAGAAACACTTTTGATTTGATGTATGCATTAAATACTAACGTCAGTTCCTTTAAGGAGCAACGAGGCTTCCGTAATGCTTGTGTGGACCTGAAAATTTATTCCAATTTGTTTTACCCTTGTATTTTACTTGTTTGTCCTCTGTAAATAACGTCCAAAGCACTGCATTTTCAGGTCGGTAATTATGTTGCAGGAGAATCGTGTCAGAATACTACTGGTCAGGTAAGGAATGTTTTTAAAAACTGTTCTGTTTAAACAGAGATTAGATTTTCTGTTTATGGCAGCCATAGTAATTTCCTGTTTGTTAGCAGACTGTAAGTCTAGAAAACTTTTAAATTGAAGTGGCTGAAAAGAGGAAACAGAAGAACTAAGTTTGCGAAAATCAATTTAACAGGGAACAAACAACAGGAAATTTCTTGCAGCGCCTGTGGTGTGGTAAATTTACAGAGCTGGTAATAACTCTGTCAAATTGCTTCTAATTTTTTGTGTGAAATGACGATAACGTTGCAAAGTATGCTGAAATATGATATTTCATGATTTGTTCAGACTTCAGAGTAAGCTCTGTAGAATTTTCATATTCTAGAGCCGAGACCTTGTCGAAAACTTACAGAAGCTTGAAATATTTTCTGTTTGTGTGGCTTATATAAAATATAGTAATTGCTTTGTGCTAAAGAGAAGGCAGGTTGCAATTCTGTAAATATAAAGAGAAAATGCAACTTGTCTGTGTCAGAACTTAATTATGGTTGCGTAACTAGAGAGCGAAATTTCGGAGATGAATGTGTGAGGCGAATCGTTCGGTAACACGGCAGGATATGCATTTATGTGGAGATAGTCATGCCGTACCTAGATTTATTATAAGCTTTCTGGACGTAGACTTGCTGTCTTGCCATTTGATTAATGAGTATAATTGTACGACAAATATTTAGGAGGGAGTTTTAGTTATATATGTATGTGGGGTTATGCATGAGCAGAAAAGTTACCGACTTTGGATGTTATGTTTGAATCCTTTTGTGGTCTTTGGTGTTTGAGATAAATGTTGACTGGTGTAGGTTGTTGGTAAAGTGATTTTTAATTAAATGATTGTGTATGATTAGTGAGGATCATCTCGTTTTTTTTATTATGTTTTCATTAGGTTCAAATTTTCTTACTAATTTTAATCAGATTTTTTCACATCTTTTCAAAGAGTTTTTTCCTATTCAGATAAACTCTTTAAAAGATTGTAATATTAAATTTCTACGATTTTTTCCAAATCTTCCCAAAAAAATCTTCTTTCCTATTCAGATAAACTTCCAAAAAAATTAGAATATTAAATTCTTACTAACACACATTTAAAAAATTATAATATTTGAATTCCTGCTCATTATTATAGTAGTTTTGAGTTGTGACATTAATGTAAATAAATCTTGTGCAGGCTTTAAAATAACGAGTAAGCAGTACAAAGGATGCTTCTTTTTGGCTAAATGAAGGTGAGTCGGTCCAACCTATTTTAGCAACTCATTCTGTTTTGTAGCTGAGCAGCTTGAACTCTGAAAAATATTTAATTATTTCAGTCTAGTTTAATGTTCGAATATTATTACCGTCTACGAAATGTTGTTCGTTAATTTGGTCAAGTTAGTTTAAGAAATTCTGAACTTCATTCAGACTTCCTTGCAATTAGGCTTTGACCTAAAATCAGATTTTTTGCTCCATCTATAGCTGGGTTTTAGCCCTATTTAGATCTCCGTTATTCAAATAGTAGCTTACTGAGTAAGTTGGGTTTTATAAAGTAGCTAATCTTGAGTTCTATAAATTATTTAAAATACCTTTTATGGAATAGAATCTTTGGTTGAATGATAGTATAATACAGAGGAAAACAGAGGGGGTTCTGTTTTGTTTCACCGAGATTTAAAAAAAATTCATTCTCTTATGTGGAGGAGGTCAAAAGTTTTAATTTTGTCTTTAGACTAAATTAATAATGTCTCTTAGCTAGATAAAACTTTATTTATTTGTTTATTTTTGCTATTTATTTGTGTTTAATATTAATATCTCACTTCTAAATAATTAAATAAGTATTCTTTATTTGTGTGTAATGGTATTGTTTTTTATTGTAAATAAATTGATTGAGGCAAATTAATTGTGATAAAAAATGATATGTTGAAAATGTAAATAAGATAGATTAAGGTTTTACATATCTCGAAATAGGTAGAAAATGAAATTTATTTGATGTTATCTTGTTATAGTTAATTAGTTGATGAATTGAAATTGGATTTTGAACAAGAGCAAAAACAAGTGAAATATGAGAATATAAGTATTAAGGATTTAATTACAATAGTTATCTTATGTAAGGATGAGATCCTTTAGGGATTTTCATAATTTTGTCTTGAACAACATTATGTTGTTGATATCTATAATATCTATTGGCCTTATGATATTTGAGGTAAGGCAAATAGTGGTGCTAGAAGGAGCACCATGGGACTTGCTATGCAAGTATTGATCTTTAGGACTTTCTTGCACCTTGGTCAAGCCCCAAGATAGAGTTGACAATAGTAAAAAGAGATAATGGGTGGCAATGGATGCTAGTGTGAGATGGTAGTCAATGTCATTAAGTTGATTGTTGAAGACCAATGCAAGTTGATGAGTGATTGTACCACGAAATATACTCTTAGTCTCGTAATTTTCTTTGACAAAGGATGCCACTTGTTCATTGTTGGGAGATTGATTGTTATTGATGTTAAAATATGATTGATGATTGATGACTAATGCTAATCTATGAAGAGAAATACTCTTTGGTACTTTTTATTATTCCATTATGAAATCACTTGCAAGTGCCCTAAGATCATATTTTTAAATGTGAAACTCTAAAAGTATAATTCTAAAATTTGACATCCAAATTGATGAGTAAAAATCATATTTTATTATTGATCATATAAGAATTCAAATTTTTAAAGAAATAAATATTATCTTGAAAGTAAAATCTAAATTACAATTTTGATCAAAATAAATAAATTGATAAAAATTGAATTATAAATTTTTTAAAAGATAATATAACATAACAAAATATTAGATGAGACCTTAAATTATTAAATATATAAAAATAATCAAATAATATACTTAAATTATATATTTAAGACATCAACCCAAATGAACGTAAAACAAAAACCTTTAGAGTCATAAACCTCAATTAAAAAAAAAAAATTTCATAAAAAATTAAGTAATTTATGAATTTAGATGACATTGTTGGGAAGGACCATTTGTAAAGATCTTTAATGTTAAAGAAGGCATTTGACTCCTCTAACGCTAATAACGAGGGGATGAGTAAGCATGAATTTTTTAATATTCCACCATTATTAAGATGAATTTTAAAGTTATTTTTACAATACATTTATTTATAAATTTATATGGAATTTATATGGATGGAGATATATAAATATTTTTAAATATATGTTAAAAAATTAAAAATAAGTATTTAAATAATATTAGAGGTTGGAAATCTAATTATTTGTATGATATTTATGTTATAAATATACAATATATTTAATTATTATAGAAATCTTAAATATATCTATTGTCTAGAGATATTAAAATTGGTATTGAAATTGATATCTCTTAGATAGATGCATTTAAGATATCTATGTTAGTAGAACCAATCTCATGTAGAAAATGATAGAAAAGAAATATCTTGTTATCTCATAATTAACATTTAGCTACCTTGCAAGAATGAATTAAAAAGTTATTTTTCCAAAGAAATAAGGTTGTGCTTCTTAATGAAAATTTAAAAAAAATATAATATATAAGAATGTGACCAATTTTATACAAAATAATTAATTAGTATTGAATGCTTTCAATTTATAGTTACAAACAATTAAAATTATAAAATATTTTATTAAGTAAATAGAAATACAATAGTAATATTATCTTTTTATGACTTATTTTTTTTATGTTATATGTTTTAAAAAAAATATATTAAAAAATAACTTTTTAATAAATAAAATAATTATATAAGATGTATTTAAGATACACATATGTTTAGATAGCATAGAATTTATTTTTTAGGATGAAATTATCTAATTTCACATATGCTAAGGTTGACTATCTTATTTAGATTATCTATGTTAGGCCCTCTTACTTTATAGTATCATTCATCATCCTTGGATTCAAAGTGAATAATTATTTATTTTAATTTGTACTTGTAACATTTTTTAACATTATTTATCCCCCTTCTCTCGCGGTCAACTGTGGGCCTGTATGCGGTCTATGGCGTCCACCCACAGGGGGCTAGTCTCACCTCAGCTCGCCCCAGGTACCCAAGGTATGGGCTGTTGGGCCACTGGGCTGAGTGGTGGGGACACCCTTGCCGCATGAAAAAAAAAAATAATGAAAAAAAAAATATTATCATTTTACTCATGACAACCTTAAATCAATTTCCTACTTTTTTAGCCCCACTTTATGTTTTATTTATTTATCTTTTTGCACTATGATGTTTAAGCTTATTATAAAATATTTTGTTTTTATTTTTAAATTTGTGTTTATATGGATAAAGATAATTTAGAGAAGAACAAATATTTCATTTGTATTTCATATATTTATATTTATTATTCAATATTAATAGTATTTTTATTATTATATTAAATATTTTGACATGTCAATGGTTGCCAAATTTAAGATAAAAGATAAGAATTTTTTTAACATGCTCAGGTCATTACAATAATACTATATAATTTATTGGTCTGTGTTAATATATATAGATTAAATTTAATGATTTTTTATAAAATTATAATTTTATCTCAATTTTATTTAAATGTTTCATTTATATGAATTAGAAAACATTGCTTGACTTCAGATTAAATTTTATTTAAAAATCCTACAACTTCAAATCTATTTTCTCAATTCAATTTCATGTTTCTAAACAAATGATAATTACTATTTTTTTTTTTGGTATTGATACAAGCAAAAGAGTGAGTACAATATAAAAGACAGCCAAACAGCTGCCAAAACAAAATACAAATACACACATAGCTGTCACAAATCAGTTTTCTCAATTCAATTTCATGTTTCTAAACAAATGATAACTACTATTCTTTTTTCTTTTTGTATTGATACAAGCAAAAGAATGAGTACAATATAAAAGACAACCAAACAGCCGGTAAAACAAAATACAAATACACACATAGCTGTCACAAATCAGTCAAAGTCTGAACAGCAACAAGAGCAGCTCCAAGAAGCACAAAACAAAACAGATTTAGATTCTGAATTTCAACATTTATTGCAGCTATTTGAAACAGACATTATCATTTTTATACAGCTGCAACTACTATTCTTAAAACCCTACCTGACATACTATATATAATACATTATGATTTAGATCTAATTCAAATGATGCAATCATATTTGTAATAAAAGGAGCTGAGAATATATATTAATAGAAAGATAGAGGGAGAGGGAGAGGGAGATCGGGAGGAGGAGAGGTGCTTTTTTCACTTTGACTTGTTATTCAGTGATGGGTATAACAAAAGCTCACTCTAATGATGGAATGATATTTAGACAAGTAAAAGACTAATATTCAATGTTTATACATTTTTCGGTTTTGTGAACCTTGTCACGCTACAGGGCCAGGTTTCGATCATAGACACATTCTTTGGCCTTGTATTTGTCATACGATCATATCTTATTTTGAAACTAATTTGTGAGATCTTGCTTGTGCTTTTGAACTTGTTTATGAAATTCTTGTCATGCAAATAATTACGCTAGGGCTTGCTTGTAGGCAAAAGATGGGTGACATTTATCTTGACTATAAGTCAATCCCTTAGGAAGAAATAGAGGTTTTAATACACATCATTAATGTGATGATAATGCATTTTGTAATGGCCTCTTTTCAATTAATTTATGTTTTGTAGATTAAAACTTTATTTCAATATTTTTGTGAGTTAGATGGAAATATTAGGGAAATAATTATTAATTTTTGGTCTCTATTATTAATTATATTTTACATATTTAGGTAATGAACCAAACAAATATTTAAATCATTTTTTAAATACTTCAAATGGGATGTGAGAATCCATAAATGGAACATATGTAAATCTCAAATCAGTTGGCATATTTACTAATTACAGATTCTATAATAGGGTTATAACTTATTATAGTTTCTATGACAACTCATAATTGAGAAGTTACAATTGGCAATTAGTAGGGGAGTTATAGAGAACTTATTTTAGGAAAGTGTCTTGAATAAATAAAATATCATTATTTTGTATGTTGGAAGAGCAACTCATAATTATTTATGACAATTGTAAGTGGGTGTAAGAAGAACATCTTCATTAATTAAAAATAGTTGTCAATTAGGAGAAGTTTGTGACAACCCATTTAGTGGGCTTAATTGGAGAGAGAATAATCACAAATGAATTAATATTGTAATATTTTATTATTATTATTTTAATTGGCATATTGAGACATCAAAATTTATGCCCCAACTTTTATATAAACTAGGTAGCTTCCTTAGTTTATAATTTTGAAAGGAAGCAAGGTATGCAGAAAATTGCTTCCTACACCAATCTAATGAGGAGAATATTGTGTAAATTCTTAAATATTTTCAACTACAAAAATTAGAAACACATATGAACATAAAATAAGCAATATACCATAACATAGATGTACACAGGGAAAACCTCTTTGGGAGAAAATGCCCACACTCCAAAGCAACCCAATGTAATATTTAGTACTCTAAAGGAATACAATACACTTGTAGAGAAAAATATTATACGGGTATCACTAACATGTAAAATTAGAGTAAATTTGGTTATCATACTTGTACCTTCAAATTAATCATACAAACTACAATTCCAAGAACCAAATAAATGTACATGAGTTCAAACTGGAAACCACAATGGATTAGGAAAACTATCAACAAAACCATTGTAATGTCCCCTCCTCGCCTCTAAGCAGTGGAGATGTCCTTTAGCCTATTCTAGAGTTCTTGTAGGCTAAATGGAGTTGGTAATGGAACTTAATGCTAGTCCTTTTTATGGAGGTTTTCAATGTTTTAGGCAGGACTTTCTATTTTTAGTAGGGGCCAATTCCAACACTTACTGTTTATAGTAAGTCACTTTGTTAATCAGCTTTCATGCCAGTTTGGGTTTTCAGTTTATTTGTTATTTTTAGTAGTTACTAAAAATAGTAAGTCTATTTATGGTAACCGATCCTGGCTAGGTTTCATTTAGCAGTGTCTTTCCAGTTTGGGCATTGGGTTTTGCTAAGGTTTGATTAATTTAATATTTGTATTCCTCACTTAAGATGTTTTTATAAAGTTACTTTATAACTTAAGTTGAGGGGTCAGAGGGTCTTCAAAAAGCATCTTGGCGCCTAGTCCAATGACTTAAGTTGTTTTTAAAGCAACAAAATTGTTTCCGAAGGCTGAATAAGTGGGATGCTCAAGAGAGGCATAAGTGAAGTTAAAAATGAAATTTTAATTTGTTGGCGTTTAAATTCGCACCTCTGGAATGCGGATTTGAAAACGGACAGCTATGCACAGATAAACTGCTCTTCACATTAGGAGGGGAAGCTCCCTCTTGCTGATGGTGTTTGAAAGAAAGTAAACTAAAACTAAGTTGCCTATCTTTTTGATCAGCTTAGAGCACAAGGTTTATTAAACACAAACGCCGCAGATGAGATTTTCTGATTTAAAGAACTTCAACTACGACTAACTTAAACTAGAGACATTCCTAACTTCTCAAGTAATAGCAGAGCAAGGGAAATCAGAAATAAACAAGGTAGATTTTCTGGCAAAGTACTTCAATAACCTCTCTCTCAACAAACACCTACACACTTCACTGTAAGTTGAAATCAAGATCATAAAAGCGGAACATAAATAACGGAAATTTGAGATTTTCGACCAAGGCAAAGGAGGCTCATGATTTTATTACTCAAATCTCTGGAACAAAGCTCACTTCTAACATGCCTTGAACAAGAAATTGCAGCTAAAGAGGCTTGCAAACTTATTCTTAACACAATAGAAAACAACAATCACACTAACTCCTTGTTGGCTAAAGAGGCTCAACAATTTGCTTATCACAACACAATTGAACAATACTTGAGTAACAAATAGAAGGCACAATAGGCTCCGTTTTGTTCTCACTAGCACGGTTAAAAGAAACTAAATGAGCAAAGGCTCTTATTTATAGGAAGCAGAGGAGTAGGGAACCCTAAAATCTCTTTGCTTTCACAATCTAGGGCTTGCTCAGCAAGCAAGCTTTATTACTAAATCTAGAAAGAAGATAACATCTAAAACCCTAGAAAGCAGAAAAAGTGGGAAACACCAACTATTACATCTTATCTTCTTTCTATCCTCAAAGAATGGATAAGGATCATTCCAAGAATAGAAAGAAAGCGGGAAAGAAAGCTTCTAGAAGAAAGCTGCTTTAAAGCTCGATCACATCCGCTAGAAAATTAGAAACTGTGTCCCGTTTCGGTGCATCTATGCCCTCCATAGCAAAACACCGCTTTTCAAGAATATCTTCAGCATCTGCAATAGATCTCAGGAAATCTTCGACATCACTGGCCGCTTTCTTGAACTTTGTTGACATCACTGAAATATGGCCTATCCTTCCGCCAACTGGATTGCAACTGTGAACAACACTCTTATGTTTTCCTTTCATTCACTTCAGTACAATCTTCTTGTTGTATTTGTCTTTGTGCATATTCCATATCCTTTCACATTCACCCTTTGAGAGAGTAACGCTTTGAGGCCACGGGGAATGGAAAAACACTTCTTGATCATATCAGGCTTTAGACTGCAAATCAATCTACCATCTGCTGACTGGATCTCCCTAGTAGCCGGGTTGTAATGCTTAATGCAAGTGATTACGAACTCAAGGCTCTGAACTGATATAGGAATTGACGCTGCTGCGAGGAGTCCGGAATGTCCTAGGTTCTTGATTGAAGTGTTGCCTGCTCTCTCCAAGGCATGTAGATCAAACACCGGCTTAATATGATGCAAGTCTGTCTCAGCTGTTTTGATGTAATTGTGATAGAGAGCTGATTCAGTCTTGAAAACATTGGGAGTGTACTCCATTTCGGAAAACTTGAAAAATAACTTTAAACTCGCCTTGGTTCTGACAAGTTCTAAGCAACTTCTATTTTTAGAATGCTGATTTTTTGTGCTCCAACGGACAAATTTTTGAGAATTTTTCTGAGATATGGGTTTTGCTCAGAAATTCGTTGCAAGACAACCCAGATCGTCCGTTTTTGAAAATTTTGAATTTTTCTTGAAAAAGCAGCAAACCCTAATTTCTTCAATTTTTTCCGAAAAAAGCTGGCACCTGGGTTTTGTTCAGAACAAGATTAGAAACGGACCCAGTTGATTAAATTTGCAAAACCCTGACGTTTGATCGAAAAAGCAGCCAACCCTAGGTTTTAAAATTTTCTTGAAAAAAAGCTGCGATATGGGTTTTCTTCAGAACACTGATTGGAAAGGGCCCAGATGGTTGAAATTTGAAAGCACTGAGGTTTTCACTGACATGCAAAATAAAAGCACTTACTGCAACTTGATGAAGTTCTTGAAAATTTCTTCAGAAGATTAAGGCAAAAAGACCCAGATGACAGAAGAAAGGAAAGCCTTGGCCTTTTGCTTGAAAAATTCGATCTTCTGGAACAAAAAGCTTGAAAAAGCAAGGGTTTATGCTTGCTGGTCTGAAAAATCTGATGTAAAACCAGCAAAGATGGATTCTTGAATCACAAATATTCTTCAAACTTGCTGCTCCAACTTTCTCCTCTGGATGCTACCTGCAAAAATAATGAAAAATACATGAAAGAATGATGTTAAATAGACTTTAGGGCTTTGGATTAGGTTTTGCTTTCTTTGGTTTTATTTCCAAAACCCTAAAACTCAGCTTCCTTGAACTTGGACGCCATCTTCCTTTTGCAATTTTGAAACTTTTTGAAAATCTCAAAAATTTCTCTAATGCATGAACATTTGGGCGCCCTTCTTCACCAGGGGCGCCCACTTCCTTCAGTGTTAGTCAAATTTTTAACATTTTCAACTTTCCTTCATTTCGACATGCTACTTCGCCTCTGATTTCCTGTTGGCAATTTGATCCGACAAGCGAGTTGAAGGTTTCATGGCGGGGCTTGACTGATTCTGAGAAAGAAGTTCTGGAGGCATCTCTGGCAAAATCTTTCATTTTGACCTTCGAAAACATAGGTGCCTTTTCCTTCTAGGGGCGCCCATTTTGTCCAGAGTTAGCCATTTTCACCGACTTTCAAATTTCTTCATAAACAACTCTCTTACAGATGATCTTATTGAATCTGGAGCTCCAGGAGTCAAATCGACTGAAGACTATGCTCATCGCGAAGCTGACGAGATATAAGGTGGGGTCTTCTGGGATGAGCTTCGTCAAACAATGCATTTAAGGCCTCCAAAAGTTTGTGCGCCCATCTTGGCTGGGGGCGCCCCTGTTCACCAGAGTTAGTTTATTTTTCATTTTTTGTGTTTGGCTCTGAAACTTCGTTCTCAGCCTTTGTCGGACCAACTGTTCAGCTCCTCGTATCTGATGACTGCGGACTCCGATAGACGTGCTGGATGTCTCATTTGAAAGTTGGACCAATCGTGAAGAAACTTCGTTAGACACTCGTTTGCAGATTCATCTGTTAGGGTCCTTGAAAACTTGGGCGCCCTTCTTGATTGGGGGCGCCCACTTTGTCAACACTTAGTCAAATTTTGATATTTTTTCAAATGCTTCACTCCGTTTTTCGTGTGAATCCCTCCTGTTCGTTGTCGAATCCCGGATGACTGAATGATCTGTTGACTGCGCCGTTGGATTCGCTGCAAAGCTGACAAAAAAGTGAGGAAGTCTGACTGGAGGTTTGAAACCCTAATTTTATCATATGATGCTCCAAAAAGATGGGCGCCCTTTCTTCACTGGGGCGCCCATGTCTGGCAGTGTTTGAAAAATTTCATCATTTTTTCAACGTCTTCCTCGTTCTTTGCGCATGTTCATCATCTTTCCTTCTCCTGAAAGTTTGAAAGTTGAAACTGACGCTTGGCAGCCGACTGACCTCCATTGATGACCTCGGAACTCCTGATACGCTTCTGAAAAAGCAGAATAGACCCAATAGGGCAAAACTGATCTTTTTAAGATTCTGACTGCACCAGCCTGATATGGACGTATTTTGAACCAATCAAAATCTGTTTGGACCCTGTCGGACCAACTTTCTATTGTAAGAAAGTTTTGCCAGTATCCATTTTTGAGAAAACCCAGAAAAACCCAGAAAACGTTACTAATTTTAGAAAATTTCTAAAAATAGCAGTTTTCCTAAATTTTAGGGATGAAAAACTGAGATCTGGGTTTTGTCGGTTAAGCTGTTCTTAGCAGACCCAGATCGTCAGAAATTGAAATTTTTTTGTTTTGACCCCTCATGCAAGATATGCACACCTAAATTCTGACCTTTTTGACTGATTTAACAAGACTTTTACTCATTTCTTAAAAATATCTAAGTGTAACAAAAATTTTAATTTTGGGTACAACATAATTAAAAAGTAAAGGAAAATAGGGCATGGCTTTTTGGAGGGAAGATGTAATTCAAACTTGGTCGGACTAATCTCTCATTGACTCTATATTATCTCATTTGGAATCTCATTTTTTCATGTTTAAGTTGGTTGCATAACATGATGTTGCTGGATTTTCTCAAGAGGACTATAGTTTGGTGTTGAGGACGAAAACCCTCTTCATTCAGGAGCTGGTTTTGGTGGTGAGAGATCTACCCTAGTTAGTTTGGTGTGATTCCACTCGGGGTTCACTTTGTGCTTCACAAATATTCTGCTTTTCAGTGTTTTTGGCAAGGAAAGATGAAGATATTTGAATATTTTTGAGGTGTTGATTGTGGGTTTGGTGTGTGAAGACTTGGCTTCGTTTTGGTTTGGATTGTTATTGACTTACGGGGTGGATTTTGGAGGGTTGAAGTGGTTTTCTGAGTTGTATTGGATCTTTAGGATCTCCTGTTGAAGGCGTCCTATCTCATATATTTATTTGAATTTATTGAAAGGGGACTGATTTTCTAGGCCAAATCATCCAGCCTAGGAGGGCGCCCGAATTTGGTATTTCTGGACAGTTAGACCTGCTGATTTATAGGTCTAAATCTGCATTTCTGAGTTTGTTTGTGCAGCCATTGTTGATGAGTTTTAAGGAGGTTCGATGCCCTCCAGTTGGAGGTGAAAACGTTGCATTTTTTGAAGCTTATTGTTGCTGTTTGAAGGCATTTACCAGGTCTAATCTGATTATGAATAAGTCTGATTTAATTGTATGAAGTCCGAAAATTTTGATATTGTATGGAAAGAAATATATTTTGAGTTTCATCTATTTGCAAAGCAAGTTCTCTCTTATTTTCCATGCTTTATGTTATATATATCATGCATGCATAAACAATGAATGGTATTTGAAAACACAAGCAAACATCATCAAAACAAACTCAATCAGCAAAATAGAAACAAAAAAAACAAAGGCAATCATTACAGTGGTATCAGTGCACAAATCATCTTGCCAACCAGTGGGTGATACTTATCTATGAGCATTAATGACTGTGAAAGAAGGTACTGAGAGAGATTGGGAAAAAAAGAAGAGGAACTGTGGGAATGTTGGCCTTCAGTGGAAGAGGGAAAACAGTCAGAATCACCTTAAGTTGGATTTTCTAGTTCAAAAAATATGGGTGAGAGGAGAAGAAGTTGAAAGACATAATGCACAACTAGATAGGATGATGCTACTCCTGGATGCAATGGTTAGAGGTGAAGAAAGAGCAGCCCATCGTGCTCATGAGACCAATCAGCAACTTGCACAGTTGGTACAGAGATTGGATTGTTTGGAACAAGATAATGATGTGGGACAACGAAGGGCAGCCAATCAGCAGAATGGAGCAGCCATGGCAAGGCCTCTTATGCCTGTTTTTCTGCCTAGAGTAGATGCTCCTCCCAAATCCGGAGCTTACATTAGTTGAGCAGCAAGATCAATTTAGACAAGATTGGTTAGATGCAGGGCCTGGTTTCCAACAAAACATATCATTTCGGGAGTATATTGATATCAGGATGAGGCATACTCCCAACAGGGGGAATAGAGAGCAGAATAATGATCTTCGTAGGAAAGTTGGGAAGCTCAATCTTCCATACTTTGATGGGTCTGAGAAGATGGTAGTGAGAGCTTGGGTCCAAAAGTTGGACACTTGACTCTTAATACCATGCCAAAGTTGGAGTCCATTCAGTATGTTACATTCCCCTAAGACTTAATATGTGATGATGTTGGAACCATGGATGCTAATATTGTTGCTATAACTGCTTTTCATGTGAACATGAAAAAATGGATTAAATAATTGTTTTATTTTTGCAACTGTAAATGTGAATGTGAATGAATATTTAAATATGCAAATGTATTTGATGATAATGATGATGATGATATTATATGTAAATATGAATTAATGCGTCAGGAATGGTCTAACTCTAGTTTCTTGTGTCAAGTGGTTGTAGGATTGACATCGCACGAAGGGAAAAGGGACTATCATCAGGGAGAGGACGCAGTTGACAAGGATCTATTTGTCATCGAACTCTGGGTAGTGTATGACAACGCAAAGATATAACCTTGGCCTTGGCTTAAGTAATATAAATATTGATCATTAAAGTTGGAATTAAAATATAAAAATACTTAATGAGGGTATTTCAAATATAATAATATAAGAATAAATGTTTAAATGTTAAAGTTTAAATAATAATAAAAGACCATTATATATATATTAAAACAAAATAAACGTATTAATTCATTGTCGAATTCGTGCGGGAGATGGCCGACGACTCATGGAGGCAGAGCACTCTGCCACTCCACTAGAAAATGCATGGAATGCAGGGAGTCTTGGAAGATTCCAGAATGGAATGCGAAAGGACAACCCTTTTATGGACGATCTCTCCTTTTCGCGTGATTCATTCCACCTTCATTCTTTTTACATCTTTGTTGTGGAAGGGAAACAAATTTTGTTTACTTTGTTTAGTTTGGGTATCGGGCGTCAATCTGATTTTGATATTTCTTCCATCTGCCTTGCCATTGAAAAATATTTCGTTTCCTCTCTCCTTGTCTCTTAGTTGGTCATTTCTATTGGGAGGTGTTTTCTTTAATCACGGGAAGTAGGAGTTTGCTCATCTTTCGAGTATCTGTTTCTAGGGTTGTTTTGAAATCTTTTGGATGTGTTCTTCAATCTTTGAACGAAGGGAGGCAAGACGTCTGGATCGTTGACCTTTATACGGTGAAGGGTTCCAGGCTTCTATTCGAGCTTCAATTCTCTTAACAACCAGGCACATTGGAAATTCCTAGCTTCTTATTTACTAAGGAAAATCTGTTCGTTTTTAATATCTTGAGCTTTTATTAGATCTTTTCTAGCTAAAATTATGAGCGTCCATTTTAGTTAGAATCGAGATAGGTATGAGTCTGCTGTGAACTGTTTAATTTTTCAATTTTGAAATTAGGATAACATGTCTGTCATCTTTCATTGATGAGCTCTGTTTTCACATTTTGAATCTGTGATCTTCGATAATTTAGTAGCCACTATCTCCATTCTTCTGATGTCGACCATTTAATTCTCAGCCTGAAGTTTCTCTATCGTTGCAGCCTTTTAGCCTTTTGTGATCTTAATCTCTGAATTGATGAATTGAAGGGTAACCTCATCTATAAGCTGAAGCTTAAGTTTAGGTTTCAGACTCTTAATTTGATACCCTGCAGCTAATTAGACTCTTGTACTCTCGCATCTTGCTGTGAAAGATTATTCCTGGAACGGGATTTCTCTTTTCCTGCTGAACCCTTTCCGTCTGGTGTCTCCTTTCCAATCTGTAAAGTCTTGATCAAGAATACAACCATCTGAACCTATGATTAGTTGGGTCATATTGAACCTTGAATTTCTTATTCTCTCCGCCTTACTCAAATTCAACCTTTTCATACGGTCCTTGGGGTTTGGGGTATAACCTCCTTGGTACGTGACCCTTAATTAACTGCTTAAATGATAAAAGTTTGGAAGGGTAATTTATCAACCTGCAGTTCATCTTCCTCCTTCCATAAAGATACTAATTAATTTTTATCTTAAGATAAAAATTCAAATGAACTCTAAGGTTATGACTCTAAGAGAATATCAATACTTCTTTAATGTTGCATGAAATAAGAAACTTAATCTGAGAGTAGCCATGTTGAGCAAGGGTGAATGTTGACAGCATGGTAGTGCCAGAGATGTCGGCACAGTAGTGCCAGAGACATCGACACAGTAGTGTCAGAGAAACCAGCACAGCGGTGCCAGAAACATTGAAAATCCTTGGCCAAGGTAGATGCCAGTTAGGTAAAGTCAGTTTTATGTTCCAGATGTACTTTGGTCAGAATGATCCTTCTAGATAGGAGGAACCTATAAAGGAAGGATCAACCAACAGTATAGGTACATGGACACCAGGCTCAGAGACATGATGACATTTGATCCTTGTTGATTGCCCTCGAGAAGGGCCGGGTTTCTTCAGTCGAAGAACACGGGAGACCAGTAGGTCTTGGTTGGGTGGTAAAGCCCCTGATGATAATCCCTTTTTCCCCAATAATAAAGTAGCTCAAGAATTTTTGCTTAAAGATGATGTCAGATAACAAACTCTTTCGTGCTTATTTCCAGGTATTGCTTGTCAATTCTTGAAGTTTATTTACTATTATGCAGTTGTATATTTATGAAAAATGTTCATTGATGAATTAGCAAATATAGTTAGCTAGCTATTTCCATTTTCGTTAAATTGTTGAATTCTTGAAGGTAGTTGAATTAATTACATAATTTGTGCCCTAAAAGAAAACCCTAGCTGATAGTTTTTCTTTTATGAATTATCGTGAACAGTTAGAAGTTCTCTTTCAGCTAACATTGGTTAAAATTAGAAGTTAGTTACATCTTACATTAAGTTGGAAAACCCTAGTTTTAAAATAAAGTTAGTTGCAAGATAGCTGAAAGTTAGTTAATTGTCTATTTTATAAACTGTAGATCAGATAGGCTGTTACACAGTATGCTTCCATTCATTTAGATGGGATTGCTCATGAGTGGTGGTACAATGGGATGGCCACTATGAGACAAGCACAGATTACCTCTTACGCAAAGTTCACATAAAAGTTAATAGAGAGGTTTGATAAAAAAGACCCAAAGCTACACTTTAAGGAGTTAGTGCAGCTTAAATAGTGGGGTGCATTGGATGTCTATGTTGCAGATTTTCAGATGTTGTCAGTGTTGGTGACGAATATATCAGAGAGAAGGCTTATAGTGCTCTTCATTTATGGATTATTCGATCCTCTTAGGGGTTGGATCGAAGCCTTTAATGCACCTCTTTAGGAAGCAATCAAGAAGGCAAGAGACATGGAAACTTCCACCCCCAAGAATAAATTCCAGACCAAAGGATTGCTGCATAAAAAGGATAAGGACAAAAAACATATTACTAGGGAGCTGGAACAACCAAGAAAACATGTTACTAGGATCGATAGTGAAACATTAAATGAGCTAAGTGTTACATCCCTTGCGTTGTGAATATATGTTTTGATTACCGTATTTCAAATGCAATGTTAGTTGGAATAACTACCTTTCATGTGAATGTGATTTATGAGAAAGAAGTTTAATTTTCTTAATGGAAATTTGTAAGTGCAACATGAATGAATTTTCTTGCAAGAAATTGAAAATGAAAAATAATTGAATTATGATTGAATATTTAGGAATAAATTATTAATGTGATTTATCAGGGACTATCTAATTGTAGTTTTTCTTGTCTAGTGGTTGTAGGACAGACAGTTCTTCGAGGAAAGGGAAATATCATCAAGGAGAGGACAAACTAATAAGGAATCACGAATTATCAATGTGTCGTAAGCCAAGCTTTAACTGGAATATACCTTGGTCAAGAGTTCCGATAACCAAGCACTTAAGATTTTTAAATAAAGATAAATATTGTAAAAGCATGGCCACCTTCCTTGCTCGATGGAACCTTTTGGTCATATATAATTTATTTAATGTGAAAATTGGCAAGTCTTGAAACCGCCCTCAACCAAGACTCGATGTTCATGCAAGGACGTTACATGCAAGGAGGTCGAGTACTTGGAAAGGCTCTCCTTTTCTTTTTATGGATTGAATCTTTCGGGAGTCAGGGGAAGGTTTTTCTCTTGCCGATTGAACCATTTGTTACTTAGGGTGAAGTTCTGATTGTTCTAGGGACGTGTTGATGTGTTTTTCGTGACCGCACCAACGCAGAATAAAGTCGCCAACGGCTACCCTATTCTCTCTTGATCAAAGTATTCCGCATGCTAAGATTGCAAGAAAGTTCATGCGTTCAACTCAATAGGCTCAGTTGGCTCAATGTGATTTGCTGGTATTTCAAGGGGACTTACGGAATTGTTCGGCAGCGGAGAAAGGAATTCAAATGCTCAAAAGATTTGTCTATGAAGCGCGGGTTTCCTATTCTAACCAAAAAGTACTGAATTGAAATGGTTGTAGGGTTAAGAAGATTCTAATCTACTCTAAGAAGTGGGATATGGAGCTCAACTTCAGCAAACTTCAACCAAACTTCGCTTTGCCTCGCATCGGACAGCTTCCACGGAGTCGGTGCAATCTTCAGAGGAGTAGTTCAAGGTGTTCAGATCATAACTTAGCATGAAAATACCATCACAACGACGCATATAGACATACAAATCATGATCGAAGTTAAGTACATGATATTCCAGTTGACCACACAAGGCGCATTCACCATCAGCAAATACACTAGTGGTATGGATAGACGAAGTTGCTTAGATCAAACACCACATTCCACAGCTAACATCTATTTGCATGGAATGAAAATTATACTACTTTGAACTATTTTATGCTACCATTTGAATCGGAAGGACGAAGAAACCTTGCTAGCTACTCACAACAAAGACGAAATTCACCATCAATGAAAAACTCTTTTATTGAGAGAGTGTTCACAACAATTTCTTACAAAGTTTTCAAAGGGAAAACTTTCCCTCTTCTTCAAACTACACTATCAATCTATACTAAGCTACTCTAAGCTATCACCCAGTTGTCTCTCTACTCCGACTTCTACTCTAATTCTACTGTCTACTGAGTTACAAATGAGGGGGACTCCCCCTTTTATAGATGGCCCAGTCCAACGGACGGCTCAGATTACAATCGACTGGATGGCCCAGATCGTGCCACCTTAGCCCTAAACAAGATTTGCCCTAAAAACCGCCACAAAGGAGAGTGGGGTAATAAATGAGCCATAATGTCCATTATCCTTCTAGAAGATTCCATTTGTAGACGCGTTCACACTGTCCTTGATCTCCTTTCTTGACGTTGCTCTTTGACTTCTTCCACTTGAGGGTCTTCATCTTTGTCACTTAAGTTATACTAAGTCTCAACACTTAGCCATCTTTCACAACTTTTCTTCCTTCGAGGTTGAAATGTCATCTTGGATCACTTTCTTCATTACTTCATGTCGTCACCGCTTTGTCTCGACGTTCCTCCTGCAAAACAAGCAAGGAGAAGAGCATCAAAACACTTCAATATAAACTCAACTTACTTACCAGGATTTTCACGCTCTAACTTCCAAGCGTTCATCGTCTTCACTAGCCAACTTCGCGTTCAAATTCTTCATGCCTTAGCCAAATTTCAACTTCCCATCTTGTATTCTGCCTGGCGCACTTCACTCTGATATTTCATCCAACTTAGACTCGAGAAAAAATCCTTTCATTAGGAATTTGATCAAAAATTGTCTAGGCGATCACCTTCAAATTCATCAGCCACAGCACTTTATTTCAACGACACACTTATTCCTTGCCTTAGAAATTTTTAAAATTTTCCCTTAGGAAAATTCATTATTCAAGCGCCAATCAAATTCCTTCACCTTAGAATTCCTGGCAAGCTGTGGAAGACTTTGAGACCCATTCCTCATCGCAGACGTCCAATACCCAGAAGAAAATTTCCCCCAGAAAGCAACGAATTCATGTGTATCCAAACGAAGGGGTACATTTAATTTTTGAATTTTCAAACCTTAGAAAAATATTGCTCAATCAAATTTATCCTCATTCTTCATCTCTGGGCAAATTTTCCTTGCTCGGCCTTGAAAATTTTAACAATTTCATGAAGCTGGCACCTTTTGGCATATTTCATAGCCAATTCCTTCTTGCCTCAGAAAACTTTATCCCTTCAAGTCTAGGCGCAAATAGAGGGTCACACTTCAAGTTTCACATACTTAGAATATTTTTATCCTTCCACAAGTCATAGGCGCAGTCAAGGGGTTGAGGTTCAAATTTTCCATACTTAGCATATTTCCTAGCTCAACGCCTTGGAATCTTTCACTTTGCATGCATCACGCCTTGGAATTTCCACTTGCCTTCTAATACCTTGAGGGCGCATATGGCTAGGCAAGCTTCTAGTTTTCATAACTTAGAAAATTTCAAGGACTTCCCTCCTTTGTTGGGTGCATTTTAAAGGGTGCACTTCAAATTTAAAACACTTAGAAATTTTTTCAAGTTCTTCTTCTCTTTCCAGGCGCATATGGAGGGGTCTTCTCCCAATTTTGCAACACTTTAGAACACTTTTAGCTAGCATACTACCTTGGCAAGGTGGGGTGCATTTCACCCCCTATACTTTCATTTTCAACCACTTAGAAAATTTTCCATCTCTTCCTTGAAGCTGGGGCGCAAATGAGAGGGGCTACTTTCAATTTGTAACACTTAGAAATTTTACCCGACTTCCATTTGGCAAGGGCGCATTTAAGGTGTCCAACTTCAAGCTTAAATGCCTTAGAAAATTTTCAATCACCTTCTCTTCTCCTTGGGCGCAAATGGAGGGATGAACTTCAAATTTCACAGAGTTAGAAACTTTTTCAAATTTTTATGCAAGGTGAGGCGCATTTGAGGCCCTCTGCTTTTAATTTTCCACAGTTAGGCAAATTTCATGGAGCCTCTCATGAGTCAAGGCGCACTCAAGGGGTGCCTCCTTCAAGTTTTGATGCCTTAGAAAAAAAAAAAAAAAAATTTCCCCCATGCTTCTAACTTAGGCGCATTTACTAGGGTCACCTTCCACTTTCCAAGACTTAGAAAATTTGACTTGCTTCCATCCTCTTCAAGGGCGCATTTTGGAGGGTGTGCTTTCACTTTTCATACTTAGAATATTTTTCAAGCTCTTCAAGCTTGAGGGCGCAAATGGCAGGGTCTGCTTTCAATTTCCATACCTAAACTTTTCAACACTTGGCCTCCTTAGCTCCTGGGCGCATTTGGCAGGGGCAACTTTCAATTTTGACACTTAGAAACTTTTTCCATCTCCTCTCTTGAGCTGGGCGCATTTAGCCCCTCATGCTTTTAATTTTCAACACTTAGTGAATTTTTACTCCAACTTCAAGTTCAAGGGCGCACTTCACCGTGGAGCTTTCAACTTTCCAGACTTAGAAAAATATTCAAACCACCTTCTCAAGCTAGGGCGCATTTCATACCTTGCACTTTCATTTCTTCTGACTTAGAAAAACTTTTTACTTGACTTTCTCTTCAAGGGCGCAAATCACAGGGGGAGCTTTGAGTTTCAATGACTTAGAAAAAATTTTAAGTTCACTCTCCAAAGAGGGGCGCATTTGACCCATGAAGCTTCCATTTTTCCAGACTTAGAAAATTTTCAAGGCTCTTGCCAGCTTGAGGGCGCATATCATCCTGTGAGCTTCCATTTTCAATGCCTTACTAAATTTCCCGCCTCATCTTCAGCTTTTAAAGGCGTTCTTCACTGGCTGGACTTGAAAATTTATCAATTTCAGTGAATTTTATGCTCTTTGCCTGATTTAGGGCAACTTGATCACGCTAACCCTAATTTGCTATTTTTAGGAAGTTTTTCAACTTTGCACTTCAAGCTAATTTCAAGCTCCAAAAAGGCTGGATTTTGCTTTGTTTCGAATCTCGAGATGTGGTTGAGCTGTCAGGCCCTGATATCTGCATGCACCTGCTATTTTTAGCAACTTACTAAAAATAGCAATTGCTCAGAATGTCTTCAAATTTTGCGTGCCGATTGCCTGAAGGGTATTGATCGTGATGGACCTGCTTCTGCCGTTGTGTTTCGCCCTTGATTTTAGGAAACCCTAATTCTTACAGGCGCTAAAAATAGTAAATTGCGTTTTCCATCCTTTGCAACTCGTTCGCCTTGAAATTCGGCACCATGGGATCCTTTGCTTGACTGTTCATCGGCGCTTCCGCGGCTATTTTGGCATGTTTCGGAGGTGGCTTACTATTTATAATGCTTGCTTCGACCCACAACTCGTTGACTTGAAATTTGAATAGGGCTCCTCACCATGTGACCACCAGACGCGTCGGCGCCCTCTTCTTCTTCTATTTTTAGCTAGTATCTAAAATGACTTACTATAAATAGTAAGTGCTCCATTTGCCTTCAAATTTTATCAGAGATAGCTTGAGATGCTCACGGTGGTATACATCGGTTTTCGAAAATTCTGACTTTTTACGCCTCTTTTTGGGTCCCGAAGCTGGAAACCCTAATTGGTCTTGCATGCGTATCAAATGACCTCCGTTTGTCCTCGTTTCTGTTGCATTGTGATCAGTTCATGATTCTAAAGTGCTGGGAGGCGGCCGCCGGAATGTACCTGCTAAAAATAGCAAGTTGCTGAAGGAGTGATTATCTCGCTTTGCATGTCACATCATCGCGAAGGTCTCTGAAAACCCAGAAGGAATCTCCAGACATGCGTCGAAAAACTCTGCATATAGACCCTGAAATCTGCTTTGGAAGCTGAACTGCTAAAAATAGTAAGTTGTCCGTTTCAGCTCAAAGTTTGCGCGCGAGCAGCTTGACGTGTTCTGGACGCAGTGTGACTGTCGGAATTTCAAGAATGCTAAGAGAGCACCTGTAATTGCACACTTACTAAAAATAGTAAGCACTCGGAATCTGACGAAATTTCAGTGGAAACCTGCTGGAAGCATACTAACAACAATGTTAGTCTTAAATTTCAAGTTATTCAGTTCATTTGACTTCAAGTTGGCTGGAAAATTCAAAACCCTAATTTTTCAGACTTGGCCAAAAGTTCAAGTTTAGGCTCACAGACGAGCACATCCCGGAAAGATAGACAGCAGAAAGAGAGACAACAACAAAACAAACCAAAATCAAGCCAAAAGACAGAAACGAAGCAAAAATTAGGGGGTCCCCATTTGCAATGGGGCGATGTGTGAAAAAGGTCACAACAGGACGTATGAGTTTTCACTCTTCTATTTCGATCTTGTGAATGTAATCATCTTGCGGATTTGGCTTTGAATCGTATCTCTCTTAACCAGTAGTTTGGAGGCCGTTAGAGGAACCTTGAGCATTGACTGAAGCTTGTTGAGCACGATAAAGTCATCTTCGCATATCTTTTTCTTGCTTCGGCTCTGTAGAATTCTTTTGAGGGTCAGTATGTTGATTGTTTTGCCATCTTGTATTGGCTGTTCTCCATCAGTTCGAAGAGGATTCTTGCAAGCTCAGCAAAACCCACTTCAAATCGGATTCTAGTCTTTACCAGGCGAGTAATTTGACTCCTCACCATCTTTTCATGCTATTGATATTAGCAAATGTGTCAAAGGAAATGACAAATCTTGAGTCAAGAATTTATGATCATTGTTTGAAGTTATGGTGGCTATTGAACCATGATGCTATTTTAATCATTCTTTGTTGATTGATTTCTATCCTCTATGTCTAAACCATTGTGATAAGTTTGCTTGATAAACTTGCTATCTTTTTGGAAAAACCGGTCTTGTATTTAAGTCCGACCTTGAATGAAATTTTGAACCTATTTTTCTTAATTTTTCCCTGTTGGAGCCGAATTTTACACCTTGAAGACCTTGACTCAATTGTTGAACCGAATCTTGGCCATTAAGGCTAGTCATGCGAATGAGTTGGGTTGTAATCTTCTTTTGCTGTTAATATGATTCAGTTGAATCATGTGCTTGATATATATGGGAAATGAAACCCTAGCACTGTTTACTTGAATATTTTATGAAAAAGATTGATACCTGTAATTAAGAACACACATCTCATATAAGAGATAGATGCTGAGCAAGGGTGATGGCTGACTGCACGAGTTATGTGCTAGATTATGGAAGTCCTTGGCCAAGGTAGATTGCCAGTTAGGCAGATGTCAGCATTTCATGGCCAAATATACCCTAGTTAGAATGATCTCTTTGGTTGGGTGGTACCCACAGAGGAGGGATCGACTAGTGGTATAGGTACATGACACTAGGCTCAGAATGGCATAATGTATTTTGTGATTCCTTATTGTTTTCCCTCGTGAAGGGTTGGGTTTCTTCCGTGAGACCAGTAGGTCTTGGTTGGGCGGAAAAGCCCTTGATGATAATTCTCTTTCCTCAAGTTATGGTCAACTTTTCAACATAATGATGTCTGCATAATGTGATACTCTCTTCCGTTAATTCAGGTACAAATAAATGTTCATTTGGGTATTTTATTTGCTGCATTTAATGCTATGTAATTAATGAATTGCTCAAGATAATTTTTGAATGGAAAGAATTGACAGTTAATTTCTTTACTTCATTTGAATGAAAGTTAGTTAATGATGCCCTAGCAGTTACTTTTCAGTTTGTTATTTCTATGCTGGATGAAACCCTAGTTTGGCAGTTAATTAGTTGCCTTTCAGCTGAAATTGGCTACATATTTGTTTCTTCTTAGTATGTAAGATACTAGTTGTTACACTAAGGAAAAAAAGTTTATGTTTCATATGCAAGGAGCCTTGGTCTCAAGGTCATAAGTGTTCAACTAAGGGGAAAATGCACCAAATAGAGTACTATTTTGCTGAGGAAAGTGAATCAGAAAAATCAGACCAGGAATCTGATTTAGAGGAAAGTGAGGATGAAAAGGATCTAGAAGAGGTTGGAAAGGAAGAGGACAAAGATGGGAAGCTTGCTCAACTTCACAACTTCCAAAAGAATGAGTCTCTTTGCATTATAAGAGTACGTAAGGGGCAGCAAATGGTTGCATTGATTGACACAGGAGTTGCACATAACTTCATTGATGAAGAGTTGGTTGTTTGTAGAGGCCTTCAAACACAAGAGGTGAGTGGTTTTAGGGTGATGGTAGTAGATGATTTTACAATCAATTGCACTAAAATGGTTCCATAGTTGAGCTTGCAGTTGAGGAACTATGAAGTCAAGGATGACTTTTACGTGGTTAGTATTGGTGACATTGATGCAGTGATGGTGATACAATGGCTTCATTCACTTGGTGAGATTACCCTTAATTTTCAAACCATGGAGCTGAAATTTAAATCAAAAGGGAAAAATGTGGTTTTGAGGGGCATGGCAAATGGAGGACCTTGGGTGGTGTCTTTCAAACGTATGGAGAGACTTTTTAGACATGATTAGATTGAGTGGGAAACGGAGTGTGTGATTATGCCTACAGTTATAGAAGAGGTTAAAAGGTTTTATCCACTTGACCTACTGGGGCTGATTTCCAAAAGAAGCAAGGCATTTAGAGCATTCCTCACGGTAGAGGTATTGAGCATGTGATAGAGCTAGAGGAGGGAGCTAAACCTATGATTACTACTCCCTACAAGCATCCTAAGAGACTTAAGGATGAGATTGAGAAAACTATACATGAGCTTTTGGAGATGGGGCACATTAGGTTGAGCAAGAGTCCATTTGCTTCTTCGTTTGTGTTGGTGAAGAAGAAGGATGGAACCATGCACATGTGTGTGGATTACAAAACGTTGAATAAAAAGACAATTAAGAATAGGTACCCCATCCCACGCATTGATGAGCTACATGGAGCAGTCTATTTCTCCAAAATAGACTCGAGATTAGGATATCATCAGATTAGAGCCAAAGAGGAGGACGTGGAGAAGACTAAATTTAGATGCCAATTTGGCCACTTTGAGTTTCTTGTCATGCCTTAAGTTTGACAAATGCACCAACTATTTTCCAGTCATGCATGAATAGGGTGTTCAACAAACAGTTATGTAAGTTTGTGTCAATCTTCTTTGATGACACCCTTATTTATAGTAGATCATGGGAAGAGCATTTGAGGCACTTGGATGAAGTGTTGGGTTTTCTTGAGAGTGAGTCAGTTTTTGCAAAAGAGTCCAAGTGCGTGTTTGGGATGTCCGAGTTGTTGTATTTGGGGCATATTATTAGTGCTAATGGTGTACGTGTTGATCTTGATAAAATCAAAGCAATACTTGATTGGCCACCACGCACTAATTTGACACTACTCAAGGGTTTTTTGGCTTGTGTGGGTTCTATAGAAGGTTTGTTAAGGGTTTTTCACAGGTTGCTGCCCCACTTACTGATTTGACTAAGAAAGGGGCTTTCTCTTGGTGTGAATCAACACAAAAATCATTTGATCAGTTCAAAAATTTGATGAGCTTGTGTCTTGTATTGGCAATTCTTGACTTCTCTAAGCCATTTGAGCTCGAGTGTGATGCTTTAGGTGATGGTATTGGGGCTGTCCTCACATAAAATAAGCATCCAATTTTTGAGAGCAGAAAATTGAGAGGGAGGGAGAGAATTTATGCTATGTTTGATAAGGAGATGTTAGCCATAATGCATGTTTTGGCTAAGTACAGGCAGTATCTTGGTGGGGGCAGATTTATTGTTAAAACTGATCATAATAATTTGAAATATTTTCTTAATCAAAAGGATTTGAGTGAAAGACAGTAGAAGTGGGTTAGCAAACTTCAAGCATATGATTTTGATATCGAATATGTCAAAGGCAAACGGAATGTGGTGGCTGATGCACTATCTAGAACACCTCATTTGTGTGTTTTTTTTGAGATAGCAACAGATTGGAAGGAGAGTATACAAGCAGATTATGCAAAAAAAACCTTACCAACAACATTTTAGATGGTACATTGCATGATGATAAATATAGTGTGAGGGATGGTTTGATCTTCTACAAGGAGAGAATATTATTGGTGCCTGAATGAAAGTTGAAAGAGCAGATTTTTAAGACTTTTCATGACACTCCAATGGCTGGACATCCGGGGTTTTATAGCACTTACAGGCAAATCCGTGAGAGATTATCATGGAAGGGGATGGAGGATATTACAAAGTATGTTTGTGAGTGTCAAGTGTAAACAAAATAAAAATGAGCACACATACCTTGCTGGTCTGCTATAACCTTTGCCCATTCCTACTCAGAAGTGGGAATGTATTTCAATGGACTTCATCATACGGCTTCCCAAGGTGCAAGGGAAAGATTGTATTTATGTTGTGGTAGACCGTTTGACCAAATTTGCCTTTTGTTTTGCCATATCAGCAAGTTATATAGCGTTATAGGTGCAGATTTGTTCTTTAAGGAGGTGTTTAGACTACATGGGGCACCAAAGAACATCATTAGTGATAGACATCAAGTTTATGAGCTTGTTTTGGCAGGAGTTGTTTAAGTTATGTGGTATTGAGTTAACTCTTAGCATTAGTTACCACCCCCAAATAGATAATCAGATTGAGATAGTCAACAAATGGGTGGAAGGTTACCTACGAAACTATGTTTCAGGACAATAGAAGGCGTGGGTAAAGTGGTTGCACTTGGGGCAGTTTTGTTACAACTCCACATTTCACATGTCTATTGGGATGTCACCTTTCATGGCCTTGTACAGTTATGAAGCTCCTAGCTTCATTGATCGGTTATGAAGCTCCTAGATTCATTGATTTGTTGTTTGGTGATTGTAGGGTGCCCAAAGCTAAGGACTTCTTACAGGAGAGTCATGACATTATGAGGGCATTGAGAGAAAACATTCAACATGCACAAAATCAGCAGAAGTTGTACGCTGATCAGCATTAGATAGAGCGAGAGTTTGAGGTGGGTGACATGGTTTATGTTAGATTGCAACCATATAGACAATCCACTATCAAGAAGAGTGGGGCAGAGAAGCTAAGACCTCGTTTCTATGGTCCGTTTAGAGTCACCAGGAGAGTAGGGGAGGTGGCTTATGAGCTCGAGTTACTAGAGGAGAGTAAGGTGCACAATGTTTTTCATGTGTCACACCTCAAGAAGGTGCTTGGACATAATGTGATCCCTTCAACAGTGTTTCCCCCATTGGGTGAGGAGGGCAAGTTGGTGCTTGTTCCAGAGGCAATAATTGATTTCAGAGAGCGTACCGTTAGGAGGAGAGTTATTACAGAGTACTTGGTGAAGTGGCGGGATTTACCGGTTGAGGATGCTACTTGGGAGAGTGAGCAAATTTTACAGCATCCTGCATTGCAATTGCTTGAGGACAAACAATCTTGGGGAGGGAGGACTGTAATGTCCCCTCCTCGCCTCTAAGCAGTGGAGATGTCCTTTAGTTTATTCCAGAGTTCTTGTAGGCTAAATGGAGTTGGTAAGAGAACTCAGTGCCAATCCTTTCTGTGGAGGTTTTCGATGTTTCGGGCATGACTTTCTATTTTTAGTAGGGGCCAATTCCAACACTTATTGTTTATAGTAAGTCGCTTTGTTAATCAACTTTCATGCCAGTTTGTGTTTTAAGTGTATTTACTATTTTTAGTAACTACTAAAAATAGTAAGTCTATTTATGGTAACTGGTCCTGGCCAAGTTTCATTCAGCGGTGTCTTTCCAGTTTGGGCGTTGGGTTTTGCTAAGGTTTGATTAATTTAATATTTGTATTCCTCACTTAAGATGTTTTTATAAAGTTACTTTATAACTTAAGTTGAGGGGTTGGAGGGTCATCAAAAAGCACCTTGGCGCCTAGTCCAATGACTTAAGTTGTTTTTAAAGCAACAAAATCGTTTTTGAAGGTTGAATAAGTGGGACGCCCAAGGGAGGCATAAGTGAAGTTAAAAATGAATTTTTAATTAAAAAGAAAAGGAAAATAGAGCGTGGCTTTTTGGAGGGAAGATGTAATTCAAACTTGGTCGCTCTAATCTCTCATTGACTCTATATTATCTCATTTGGAGTCTCATTTGTTCATTATTTAAGTTGGTTACATAATACGATGTTGCTGGATTTTCTCCAAAGGGCTATAGTTTGGTGTTGAGGACAAAAACCCTCTTCGTTCAAGAGTTGGTTTTGGTGGTGAGAGATCCACCCTAGTCAGTTGGGTGTGATTCCACTTGGGGGTCACTTTGTGCTTCATAGATATTCTGATTTTCAGTGTTTTTGGCAAGGAAAGATGAAGATATTCAAATATTTTTGAGGTGTTGATTGTGGGTTTGGTGTGTGAAGGCTTGGCTTCAATTTGGTTTGGTTTGGTATTGATCTTTAGGGTGGTTTTCAGAGGGTTGAAGTGGTTTTCTGATTTTTTTGGACTTTATCTCTACAAGGGCAGAATTTGATAAATCATTTATAGTTTTCTCTTTGGCTGTAGTTATCATACTGGGTATTGGATCTTTAGGATCTCCTATACAAGGTGTCCTAGCTCATATATTTATTTGAATTTCAATTTATTGAAAGGGGACTGATTTTCTAGGCCAAATCGCCCAGCCTAGGAGGGTGCCCCAGTTTGACATTTCTGCACAGTTAGACCTGCTGATGTATGGGTCTAAATCTGCGTTTTCTGAGTTTGTTTGAGCAGCTATTGTTGATGAGTTTTAACTTTTAAGTAGTTTCAATTCCCTCAAGTTGGAGGTGAAAATGTTGCATTTTCTGAAGTTTATTGTTGCTGTTTGAAGACATTTACCAGGTCTGATCTGATCATCAATAAGTATGATTTTCTTGGATGAAGTCTGAAAATTCTGATATTGTATTGAAAGAAATATATTCTGAGTTTCATCTATTTGCAAGGAAGTTCTCTCTTGTTTTCCATGCTTTATGTTATGTTATATATATATATATATATCATGCATGCATAAACAATGAATGGCATTTGAAAACACAAGCAAACATCATCAAAAGTAAAACAATCTCAATCAGCAAAACAAAACCAAAAAAAACAAGGGCAGTCATTACAACCACAAAGTATGGCACCCAAACTTGGGTCCAAATTCCAACACCATATTCTTGGTCTTAGCCCTCTTGGTTATTTTTAGCATACTCTTGTGTCATGTCCCCATCCTAGTCAGCACAGCTGGTGACGAGGTTAGCCTGTCATTTGATCCTCGTAGGCTGACAGGAGTGTTCAGAGGATCCCTTTTGGCAGTTGCTCAGTGTTGGTTAGCTCCAGTTTGCAGTGTGTCAGGTTTGGGCCTTAGCAGAATCTTCCAGAGAGTCTTTTCAGAGAACTTTCTATTTTTAGAAAGTTAGGTCAGGCGGAAGCTGCTATTTCGGGCAGGGCACCTGGTGCACTTTATCAGCTCAGATTCGACCCAGTTCAGCAGATGGTTGATTTGACGGAGAAATAAGGAGTAATTAATGGGTTATTAAATATTTAATAATTTGACTTTATTATAAAGTCACTTTATTGAAATATTAAAATATTTAATTAATTGGCTCAATTATAAAGTATTTAATTATACTTTATAATATATTATTATAATGTGACTTAATGAGTATTTAATGCTCATTAAAAGTGGACGCCAATTATTTAATCATTTTTCCTAAGTTCAAAAGTGAAAATTAAATCATTTATTTAAATGATTATTTTAATGAAGAATTAGGTCGAACTTTTCAAGAGAGAATATATTACTCTTCACAGGCAAAATCGAACTATCCTGTTATTATTCAATTTTGTCTTTGACATCTGAGCTTTGGAGTTTGCAAACCCTAGGGTTACTGGCAGACGATCGTTTCTGGAGAACGTAACCTCTTCAGAGATCAGGCATACTGAGGCTGTGAGATACCAGCTGAAGATTGCACTTGGTGATTTCATCCAGAAGTCACAGACTGAGCTTAACCAGTTATTTATTCAGAGATTCACAGAGGAAACCATCAGAGGAACAGGGCGATTTCTTCAGCAGACTTATATCAGAGATCTGGCACCTTTTTCTTGAAATCCGTACCATCATCATTATTGCTGCAGACTGGCCGTACTGTACCTGCAGGCCGTACTTCATTCTTTTCAGAGGTTTTCCTTCTGGCATTCAGTTTCCAGCTTCCAGCTTGAGGCGTTGGTTTTGTATTGGACATTTACTGGAGATTTGGCATCGAATTCAGAGACTGGAGATTTGTACTTTCCTGGCCGTACTCAGCATTTATTGCTGCAGCCGCCACTACAGAAAACCAGGTTTTTCATTAATAATTTCTCTGTCTTTCATCTCTGGCTCCATCTATGTTATTGTAATTGCTCTGGATATTGAATATATTGAGTCGCCTATCATATTTGAGCATAAATTGCCAGTTTTGAATTTATTTAGATTTTATATGAATTTCTTAGAAAAATCGCAGCTATTCATTTTTTGTCAAAAAATCTCAAAATACACAAAAACACAAAACTTGCAAAAAAAATCTCAAAACATCAGTTAGGGTTTGAAATCGAGAACCACCAGGGTTCTGACATCTTGTCATATCTTGCAATGTCATAAATTGTCATATTTGACCACCCAAACTTGGGCGTCCCAATTTTTCCTCAGTCAATATTCAAAAAGATGCCCCATGACAAGTATAACAACTTGTAATAATGTTGGTCAAGATTTTAATGTAACCTTCCTTTTACATGCTCTTATGCATTATAGAATTGTCATAAGTAACTCCCTTCATGATGACCTTACACACACCACAAGATGTCGACACATAGCCAAACTGTGCCACTTGATATTGGGATGCCTACCTCCTCATGTGAGACCAAAACAAACTAAAAGAGGAAGTCTAATAAGCCTTCAAGTGGGATGCCAACTCTTCATAAGGCGGCAAAATCACTAGAAGACGAAACAGCAAGTGCATACCAAATATATTAAAATAAACTTTAAGAATGCAAGGTTGAGATACCCCAATATTCTCCCACTTGTTGAACACCTTGCAAGAACAAAAGGGAAATGCACCAAAATTGAAATCTAACTATCAATGGTTGAGAGGTCCATAGACTCCTTGCACCATTTGAACTTATCTATATTCACAAGCTTTGTCAAATATTATACAATATTCATCAAAATGTCAACCTTCTCCAACATCACCTTGTCATCCTCTACCATGTCGTGAACAAAATTGTATCGGACATCTATATGATTTGTCTTCATGGAAAGTTTGGTTTTTAGCCAAACATATGGCATGTTAACTATCCCATAGAAATGTAATATTACATTAGAACACAATCAATCTCTCAAGTCAAGTGGCTTCTTTACAAACATGGGTAGTTGTCATATACTTTTCTTTATAGTGGAAAAAGTGATCATAACTTGTTTACTCATCCAACTAATGGCATCACTGAACATCATGAAAATATATTCATTGGTGGATCTTTTGTTGTTAATGTGTAAAATCCCCCTTACAATTTTTTTCAATTTTTTTACAACTACTTCGCTCGTTAGCGTTAGCAAATCCAAATAACCAGCTGAAAGGAACCCTTTCACTTTCTAATCACCCAGATCCCAGTGTGGGCAAGGTGAGAGGATATGGTAGAAAGGGGATTGTTAGCTTGTAAAACTGAATATGTTGGAAAATACAAAGAGGGACGGCTTAGTGGATCAGCATGATGATGAATTATAAGTACTGAAAAGTAAAGTATGGGTGGCTTGCCGACCCCTTTTGTTTGTTCAACAAGCAGTACATAAAGTAAATGCTGAAAGTAAATGGACGGCGCGGCCTGTCCCTTCCACAAAAAGTGGGAATTACAAAGTAAAGTGACTGAATTAGTACTATTGATTTTAGCCTTACAATGAGAAGCAATCTGCAAGTTACAAGAGTATTAGCTGTCCAATCCACTCCAAATTGATATTAGATGATCTCCAAAACTTCACAAGCTATTCTACTGAAGGAAATAAGCCAAACTGAACTTCAAACAATCTGATATGAAAAAACAGTGTGCAGAAAACTCAAACCAGCAAGCATGAATTACACCAAAATGCTCACAACTCATCCAATACTCTTCCGATTGACATGAAACAAAGTGCAAATGAAGCATAGGAGGCAGGTGCTCAAGTCTAGAATATGAAATAGTAACAAACACCTTCCAATAATTTATGCACGCATTCCAAGGCACTGCCAGGCAAGGTATGACCTCCCGGGAGGGGCGACCAACAAGATAAATTCAAGGACCACCAAAAATTCTGTAACTTTGCAAGGTGAGGCGCCCAAGGTAGTCTAATTCATAGAGCCAACATCCAGAACCAACAAAAAATCGTCAAGTGAGCAACAAGCCAAAACGTGCTTCTGCAAGCACCAAACCAGCAATAAAGAAAACTGAAAAAACAAACGAAAACTTCAAAACACATCAAAAGTAAACATCTCGATTATGCTCAATCTGTTCTTCAGTGTAAAGAACAGTCAAATGCTTAGCTAGGTTTTATCTTGCAAGCATGAAACTAAGTTTGCTAGGAGTTATGCTTTCTTTGAAGCGAGTCTGTAGCAATTTTGGCAGCACTTCATTATAATTTTCAAAGGAGGTATGCTTTCTTTGAAGCGAGTTTGTAGCAATTTCGGCAACACTTCGTTATAATTTGCAATCGATACCCACAATGAAGCCCAACACTCTTATTTATAACTAATCCACAAATTCAAAATGCCTTTCCCTCCAATTAGGGCGCCCAAATTGAAATCCAAATTCACCTTTCCTAATTTTCATTTGACTTTCATTAGCCTCCTTTAGAAGGTCGTCCAAGGCAGTAGAGGAAATAATATTTTATTAAAAGCAAATATACATGAGATAGGCGCCCAAATTGATTAAGTGATAAACCTTATAAAAATTGCTTTTTTTAATAAAATCAACTTATCTATCCAAGCTAGGCGTCCACCATGCCTTAGCAAAATATTTCACTTAAAATGTAAATTCAACCAAAATATCAAATTTACCAAAATGAGCTCTAAGAGTGCGGGAGACCAAATAGCACAAACTGACTTTACCTGAAATAGCCTTTGAAATGGACTGTTGGAACCCTGCTAAAAATAACACTGCTAAAAAATAGCAAGTAACATCCTAAAACTCTAACTTGGGAAATATTGATATGCGCCGAAACTATTGATATGCATGGGAAATACTGATATGCACTGGAAATATTGATATGCACTGGAAACCCCAACACTGAACTCCTAATAATAATACTTACTATAAATAGCATACTGCTAAAAATAGTAAGCGACTCCAAACACATTTTGAGCACCAACCGGGCAGTCGTTGCAACGTACTAAAAATAGTAATTTCGGAAAAGTTGCGTGATGCTGTTGCATGTCATACCACTGTGGAGCTCTCTGAAAACCTAGAAAGAATCTATAAACTAAATTGTTAAATTCCAACATGCAAACCCTAGAATCCATAAAAATGGGGACATTACAGTCCGCCCTTCCCAAAATTGCTTGTCCTCAAGCAATGCCACCACAACTCCAGAAAAATTTAAACTAATCCATACCAAACCTAGTACGATCCCAGGGTCCTATGTCCGTCTCAGGAAGGACCCACCATGCCAATGCTGCACCACTTTGATCACATCAATGAAAACATCATGCGAAAACTGCACTAACCTCTCTTGCAACTCCAAAATGTTACCATCCATGACTAAGTCACCAAGTTCGAATTCGAATTCAAGTTCAGCAACATTGAAATTCGAATGAAGTTCGGCAAGGAAAAAATTCGAAAAGTAAAAAATTCGGATTAAATTCGCCTTATATATAGTAAGTTAAAATAATTTAACATAAAAGAATAATATAGTAAATTTAATTTAAATATTAAAATTTGTTAAATTTTATACATTAAATATCAATAATATAATATTTAATTAGATTTAATTTAAATATTTAAATTTGTTAAATTTTATACATTAAATATTAATAATATAAAATTTAAATTAAATATTTTAAAATATTAAATTTTAATTTATTAAATGTTCACATAAAAAATAGAATTCAATAAAATAATAAAAAAAAATTAAATATAAATGATTCAATCTTAAATTTTTAACAAAAATTCAATTTAAATAAAATAATACTTTAAGTATTAAATAAAAATTCAATTTAAATAAAATAGTACTTAAGTATTAAATAAAAATTCAATTTAAATAAAATAATACTTAAGTATTAGAAAATATCTTTTATTAGAAATATAAATGACTTGATGAACTTTAAAGAAAAAACCTAAGATCGACCCATTTTGGCCCGACAGGAGGTGCGTTTTTACATTTACTTCTTTAGGCGAATACATTGACTTTTTTTTTCAGCAGAAAAAAATCATAGTAAATCGCAGCAAATCAACTCTTGAGAAACCAACGATACTTCAAGAAATGGGTGAAATCTTTGCAACAAATCAACCGATCGCAGCACCGAAGAAACGATACTTCAGGAAATGCAACGATACTGAGCGGCGGCTGAAGAAACCGGAAACATGCAGCGGAATTTTGAAACGTGAATAAAAGCCTTCATTCGCCTTTAAAACATTGTGCTTCAAGCCTTCGATAGCCTGCATTTAAAAAAAAAAGGGCAAAGACAAAAACCCTAAAATGCAATTTAGAAAACCTAAAAGCACATTTTAAAAAACATATTTTAACGAAAAAACGACGCGGGTTTCCGTACAGGCGAACTTTAAGGAATTTGAAGAAAAAATTTGAGATTCGCCTAAATTCGAACTTCATGCTTCAGGTTCGGCGAATATGGTGACTTAGATCCATGATACTCAAATTGAAAAGTCTTGAAGGACTAAAATCAATATCATGCAGCATCTCATGCCCAAAAAGCTCTGAGTCATCAATATCAACAATGCCACTGTCTATCAGAATCCTAGGCAATAGGAAAGATAGTCTAATCAACTCAAAATCAAACTCCTCAGCATATCTCCATATGGTATCTAACAGAGCCACGATTCCAAATGTGACATCTCCAAATCTTCTTGCAAAGAGGAAAACAATCCTTTGCAAGAGCTCAACAAACTCATCCTCATAACTCCACATGAATCTACTATGCCTCCTTCGAATTATTCTGATACAACCATGAAGACTTCTAAGAACTCTTACAGTTCCAACTCTGAGAGTCTTAGAATGATGAACCAAAGCATGTGGAAGTTCGCTGTCCTGAACCAATATTGTGAAGAAACTATCAAATTTTGCTTCACAAACCTCCTTAAGTTGAACTTTGAGAATAGGATAGGTTTGAAGAAGCAAATAATCACTACTGTTCCAAGCTGGGATCGGTGAAGTACAATCTGATTTTAGCGCTCTACACAAGGAAAAACAGCAGCACCAATGGAATTTCCAAGTGTGAGTATGTGAGATGAGCATTGAGTTGCAAGATAACACCTTAAAAGTGGCTGGAAAACACATTGGGGCAACCTCCAACTGAAAACTACCACCTCTTTGACAAGAAGCGATGAACCAACTCTCCTGAACGAGAGTAACTCCCCATGTAAGGTGGCTTGTCTGCCTCCAGCCAACAAACTTGTGTCTCAAAATCTGCCCTTGTCTTAGCCGAGGATCACTCCCAAAAGCAACCAATTGTTCTTCTCTCCAACCCATACTCAAAAGTTTTCTCCAATCCATTTGTTGATGAACAAACAGAACCATCAAGTGGCTGTTAATGAAGGTATCAGCACCACTAATTCTGAAATTTTGATCCTTATCCCTCCAAAAATTCATCTTTCCACAAGTAATAAGCTCAATCAACCCATCTTGAGGATCCCAAGCATGGATACCCAACTGAAAATGATTTCCAACACATCGGAAAGAGTACACAACACTTCTCCAAGTGCTAATCAAAACCAAATGCAAACTCAAGAAATTAGTGTCTTCTTTGATAAACCTATGTAGCCCATCCATGAAAGCATCAACATCAATGGAGCATGGAACAAATGTTGTCTTCAATCCCCATCCTCAAAAAAGACTAGTATGAGCTAGAACATTACTCAACCAAAGGGATGGATTGTCAAGCATGTAAATTCCATTTTTTGGTCCTTCTTTCCCCCCTACTTCAAGAGCAACAAGTCTGGATTCTTCACTCTTTGCTGCTGTAATGAAACCTTGAGCAGCTACCAAACTGTGTTTGGACAACATCTTGATGTCAAGGCCGTTGAAAACATCTTGATTCAACACTTCCCAAGTGGAGTCTTCATCGTTAACCCCACCTATGCATTCGATATCAAGCAACCTCGGAAGATTTCTAATCACAAAACGTGGCACATTCTCATGGTTTGATATCACATCATCCATACATTGGAAACCATACTCAGTCTCATGTTTGATTACTTCACCACATGTTTTATCATCCATCACAAAGAGAGGGTTTTCATAACTTTCTTCAATACCCACTTCAAAGAGAGGGTTATCAAGAAGTTGGAAGTCATCCCTTTCATCTTGCTCACTTCCATCTTGCTGATCCAAATCTGCACATGTGATTTCTGATTTTCGTGGAAAGTTCCCCAAGTCAAACTCTTCTTGAAGACAATTAAGTTCTTCAATTACTTGCTTGATTTCTTCAGCTCTTTGTCCATTTTCTTACTCTTTGAAAATTTTGAAATCAACAAACTGATCTTTTGCATCCTTTAGTGCCACTAGAGTGTCTTCTAACATAGCTTTTGTTGATTCAAGCTCAAGAGTAAACTCATCCACCCTTCTCTCACTTCCTTGGAAAACACTTAAGGTCTTCTTTGCAAATTCAATGGTATAATCTCGGTTTTCAATCAAGTGTATGTACTCTTACTTAAATGTCTCCAAAGAGTCTTTGATAAGTTGCAGATCAGGGAGAGCAACTTCATCTTTAACTCCTCTTCGTCTCTTTTCAAACTGAGCCTTCTAGTAAAGTTCTTCAATCAAACTGTGTGTGCGATCAAAATGGGATAGAGCTTGCACTTCCTTTTCAACAGACACCTTGAATTGACCTTCCTAATAAGAATCCAAAGATGGTGAACTGCTGGTAGGCTGCAAGGAAAAAACAGAACTTTGTTTCTTGCAATCGCTGCCCCCATAGTTGCTCCAAGACTCTTGTCTTTCTCCACTAATTAGCTGAAAATGCTCAATATCAAGAAGAGGATTAGACTCTACAAATTCCTCGAGCCTTTGCTTACAATCATCTTCATCAATAGGTAAATCATATTTGTGTTTAAGAACTTTTTTGAACCTTTCATCCTCAAGAGCCATATGGTCTTCTAGCTCTACTTTCCCCTCACTAACTCCTTGATCAAGGATTATGGCAGTGCCCAACTCGATCAATGAGTCATTATTGAACATTGTTTTGAAAGTTTCGGCAGCAATATACTCCTTAGTGGCTGCAACCACTTCAAAGGGTTCATTATGGAGCTTTTTCAAACAAACTTCTTCTTCTCCTCCGATGGCCACTTTATAGCTTGCAATGCAATTTGAATTTTGAGCTTCATCAAGATCAAAGGGAAATTCATCTCACATAGGTTCCTTGTCATTGCTAGGTGCCTTCACACTTGGTCCCAAATGGTAAGGGGCTGATTGTTTTGATCAAAAGGAAAGTGCTCATCGTACTCTTCTTGGGGTGTTGACTTCTTGAATAAATCACCTCCCAACTCACTTAAACTGATATCTTCATAAGTATCTCTCTCCAAAGGCTTGGTTTGAAGATCAAACCCAAAACCACCCTTGACACCATCACTGTAATGAAGTAAAGAATCTTCAATGCTAGTTGTTTGGGAAACTCTATCATTCTTATCTTCAATGAGCCTATCATGATGTCATGTCCCCTTCCAGTTGACATCTCTCAGAGCTGATGATTAGCCTATTATGCGACCCTCGTAGGCTGATAGGATGGATAGAGGGTCTTGACGAAGCTTGGCTTGGCTTCGGTTGTCAGATTTTTATCAGTTGGCTTTCGTTCGGGCTCATTCGGACACCATTTGCTTGGATTGCTATTTTTAGCAGTATTTGGCACTCAGCGGAGCACCCCTGCTATTTTTAGCAGTATGATTTGGTCACGTGCAGAATCACTCCCTTATTCGCCAGCTTCAGACGGTTCGTGAATCGGACATTTTGAGGGAGATATTAATATTTAATTGATTTAATTAAATATTAATTATTCGGAGCTTATATTATAAAGTTATAATATTTTAATATTATAATTTAAGTGAATTGCTGAAGGGGGTCGACCATCATTGAAGGGGCCATTTTTAATTATAATTTATAATTAAAAATGTGATTGAAGACTATTGAAATATTAAAAGGAAAAGTTCGAATTTATTTTAAATGATGCCAATTGAGAAAAGTCGCACTTTTCAAGAATATAAGGCTTTTGCATTGGGATTCGAGCCATTATGTTGATTATTGAATTTTTGAGCAAGTCTTCTTCCGGAGAACGAAGCCTAGGGTTTCTGTTGTCTACAGGCATTGGAGAACGAGCCATCTTCAGTGTTGCTATTCAGAGACTGTGAAATAACAGTTGATCTATTGCTTTCAGAGAGATTTCTTCATTCAGAAGTGATCACAGAATATTCACAGAGTATTTACTTTCAGGGTTTTCAGTGTGAGATTCATCCAGCAGGGTTTCTTCAGTTGAGGCGCCTATTTCATTTAGATCTGGAGACTTCAAGAAAGCCGTACTTTTTATTTGTTTGCTTGTTGCTGTACTCAGGCTGTACTTTACCAGTTGCAGGCCGTACCATCTTAAAAAGGGGCATACTTTTTGTTTAAGGCAAATCGCCTTCTTTATTGGTAGTCAGACTTCACAACTGGGGGCGCACATATCACTGGCAGCTTATTCTTTCATCTGGCGCAGGGGAAAGTGCATATTCATTTCAGCCATACCATTTCATGATGATTCCAGGCGGCTGCAAACTTCCAGGTTTTTAATAAATAAAGTTGTTATCTTTTTATTGCATGTTACCAGATCTCGAGTGTAATAATTATAGCAAATCAATAAATAGTCTGGCATCAAGAGATTCTGAAGATTCTATCATTTCATGAGTTGAAATATTTTATTTAAATTTATTTAGCAATTTCTTTCAAAATCGCCATTTTCATTATTCATGCAAAAACTCAAAAAAACCAAAAAAATACGCAAAAACAATCAAAACACACAGTTTCAGAAGTTAGCGGAAACAGGGGTTTCTACACATGAGTAGGTATGTTAGTAATTTCATCATTAGCAGCCCCATGCATGCCAAAGAAGTCTTCTTGGTTACTTGTCATGAACTCTTCATGTGAAAACTCTTGGGGAGTTTGGACAGCAACAAGAGGGAAATTATCCATTACCAAATCTTCGACAAGAGGAGGTACAAACACATCGAAACCACCACCAACAACATCACTATGGTAACGATCATAAGCTGGTTCAATGTCACCACCCAAATTATCCTTAACATGCTCTTCCTTAGAGAACTCAACCCACACAATGGTACTACTGAAATCTTTTGTGAAGTCATTTGTCTCAAGACCTTCATTGGGTGAACCGTCATTAGGACTCAAGACTGCTGTTATGTTCTTTTTACCAAACCAATCTTCATCACTTCCTATCACATGCAAGTCTAAGGGAGTATTTTGGGGCTCTTCTACACATTTTTCAACTATCAAGGTATCTTCTTTAAACCCATGGTCATTTCGATGTGTCATGTGCACCTTGCTTGTGCCATCTCCCAAACTTGTTGACTGATTTTTCTCTCCAATGTGCTTACTTGAGGGTTCCAACGCACAAAGAGGCACTTCTTCTTCCTTCCTTGACCCTTCATCCATGGCATGTTTTGCTTCATTTTTAATCATTTTCTTGATGCATTTGACCATAACCAATTTTTTAGGTCTCAAAATCACCACACAATTCAAGTAGGAGTCAAATGGAACTACATTCTTAAAGTCGTCTGTCATGTTCTAATATTGTGCATGGAGTAGGGAAGCCTCGTGTTCACATTGCCTTTTGAACTATTCGGCATCTCTACTGAATTCCATTGTGGCAACTCAATTTTTTTTTTGTGTTCTCCCAACAAGTTGGTAGGAACTCTGGCTCTTATACCATTGTAAAATCCCCCTTACAATTTTTTTTCAATTTTTTCACAACAACTTCACCTGTTAGCATTAGCAAATCTAAATAATCAGTTGAAAGGAATCCTTTCACTTTCTGATCACCCAGATCCCAGTGTGGGCAAGGTGAGAGCATACGGTAGAAAGGGGATTGTTAGCTTGTAAAACTGAATATGCTGGTAAATATAAAGAGGGATGGCTTAGCCGATCAACATAATGATGAATTACAAAGTACTGAAAAGTAAAGTATGGGCCGCTTCACGACCCCTTCCGCTTGTTCAACAGGCAATACAAAAAGTAAATTTTGAAAGTAAATGGACGGTGAGGCTTGTCCCTTCCACTAAAAGTGGGAATTACAAAGTAAAGTGCAAAAATGTAAAGTGACTAAATCAGTACTATTGATTTCAGCCTTACAATGAGAAGCAATTTGCAAGTTACAAGAGTATTAGCTGTCCAATCCACTCCAAATTGGTATTAAATTATCTCCAAAACTTCACAAGCTACTCTTCTTAAGGAAACAAGCCAAACTGAACTTCTAACAATCTGATATGAAAAAGCAGCGTACAAAAACTTAAACGAGCAAGCATGAATCACACGAAAATGCTCACAACTTATCCAATACTCCTCCGATTGACATGAAACAAAGTGCAAATGAAGCATAGGAGGTAGGCGCCCAAGTCTAAAACATGAAACAGTAGCAAACACCTTCCAATATTTTATGCATGCATTTCAAGGCACTGCCAGGCAAGGTATGACCTCTCAGGAGGGGCGACTAGCAAGATAAATTCAAGGATTCCACCAAAAATTTTGTAGCTTTGCAAGATGAGGCGCCCAAGGTAGTCTAATTCATAAAGCCAACACCTAGAACCAACAAAAAATCGTCAAGTGGGCAACAGGCCAAAACGTGCTTCTGCAAGCACCAAACCAACAACACAAAAAACTAAGAAAACACACCAAAGCTTCAGAACACATCAAAAGTAAACATCTCCATTATGCTCAATCTGTTCTTCAGTGTAAAGAACAGTCAAATGCTTAGCTAGGTGCTATCTTGCAAACACGAAACTAAGTTTGCTAGGAGGTATGCTTTCCTCGAAGTGAGCTTGTAGCAATTTCGACAGCGCTTCGTTATAATTTGCAATCGATACCTACAATGAAGCCCAACACTCTTATTTATAACTTCTCCACAAATTTGAAATGCCTTTCTTCCAATTAGGGTGCCCAAACTGAAATCCAAATTCACCTTTCTTAATTTTCATTTGAGTTTCATTAGCCTCCTTTACAAGGTCGTCCAAGGCATTAGAGGAAATAATACTTTATTAAAAGCAAATATACATGAGATAGGCGTCCAAATTGATTAAGTGAGAAACCTTATAAAAAATATTTTTTTTAATAAAATCAACTTATCTCTCCAAGCTAGGCGTCCACCATGCCTTTGCAAAATATTTCACTTAAAATATAAATTCAACCAAAATATCAAATTTATCAAAATGAGCTCCAAGAGTGCGGGAGACCAAACTGCACAAACTGACTTGTCTGAAATAGTTTTTGAATTGGACCGCTGAAACCTTGCTAAAAATAGCATTGCTAAAAAATAGCAACATCCTAAAACTCTAACTGGAGAAATATTGATATGCGCTGAAAATACTGATATGCGCTGGAAATACTGATATGTGCCAGAAATACCGGTATGCACCGAAAACCCCAACATTGAACTCCTAAAAATAACACTTACTATAAATAGCATACTGCTAAAAATAGTAAGCGACTGCAAACGCATTTTGAGCACAAACTGGGCAGCCGTCGCAACTTACTAAAAATAGTAAGTCCAAAAAAGTTGTTTGATGCAGTTGCATGTCATACCACTGTGAAGCTCTCTGAAAACCCAAAAAGAATCCAGAAACTAAATTGCAAATTTCCAACATGCAAACCCCAAAATTCACAAAAGAAACCTCCAAGCAGCTGGAAACCTTATTTCTGCCTCTGACTAACCTACGTGCATCTGGGAATAGGCTAACAATCACTGGAAAGTGTAGTGCTAAAAATGGGGACATTACATAATGTCACCTACCCAATTTGAGTCAACATATCCACAAATACACGTTGAATGTTGGGTCCCCATAGGATAACTATAATAACACAAAAAATACTTGAAAGCTATGCTCCATGGGGTTTCAGGGACGGGGAGTACCCGGTACGCCGGGATGAGTTTTCGGTACGGGGGTACTTTTGGGTCATTTTTTGGGGACGGCAGGGGACAACTGACAAAAAAATAGGGAAATTTTTAAAAATATAGAGAAATTTCAAATGTTCATAGCATAACATTGATAAAGCATTCATTCTAGACATTGTATAAGCTTAATACATATCATTAGACTTGAATTGAGATTTCACATGAGAATTGGCGAACAAATTAACAAAGTTCAAATGCTTTTCATTATAAATGTGCATACATATCATATAAAAGTCTGATAATTATAACCAAAATGCCCAAAGGGAGAATTGGCGAACAAATTAACAAAGTTCAAATGCTTTTCATTATAAATGTGCATACATATCATATAAAAGTCTGATAATTATAACCAAAATGCCCAAAGGCTCCAAGTCTCAACTATGAAATGACATGATAAACATAAAACTAAGAAAATATATCGCTGTCCAAGGTCCCTAATCAGCAGAAGGTAGGTCTAAATCAGCATTGCCCTCGCCATCAGAGCTCAAGTCTAAGTCAGTGTCAGTGTCCATGCCAATAGAAGGATCTGCCTCAACCAATGGAACCCCAACTAATCCCTCATGTGTATCCTCGTCCTCAATCTGCATAGCATCTTCGGGATTAACATCCCAACGTAAGGCTGGAGTCTGACGATACTCACTAGACTGGCGATCCTGTAGCCGCAAAGCACTGTGTACTGCCACCAACTTTTCCGATCGTCTAGAGGTAAGGCAGTTCCTCTTGACCGATTGGATAAAGCTATATGTGGACCAATTCCTCTCTGCAGCAGAGGAACTGGCAACCTGTGAAAGAAGGCGAACGGCAAGTAATCTCAACTCTGGTGCATCCTTCCCATGCCACGTCCACCATCCAATAGGGTCGGTTTGAGCCAATGTAGCTCTATCCGACCTCGCCTCTGGTTTGCTGAAGGTTGGACCACGAAGATTGACAAATGCAAGCCACTGTGTGCGAAGTATGGTAGATTCCTCTGAATTATACATTTTTGTAAGGGCCTTCATGAAGCCTTCTTTCACCTCTTCATCACGAGATGGAGCCACTCTCCCAGGCCTCGGTGCATACCATTTCGGATTGAGAGCATAGGCTGCCATATGAAGCGGGGTGTTCATGATGTCCCACCGTCGCGTCACAATGGGCCTAAGATGCTCCTCATAAAATGTCAAAGAAGGGTCCTTGCTATAAATTGCTTGCTTGACCTGTCCAAGCATACTATCAAAGGTCTCATAAATCTCTCCAAGGCTAGGAGAGTCAGTATCAGCAAATCTAATCACTTGCACAATAGGCTGGATGAAGGAGCATACATATCTGCAAGTGCAAACAAGTTACAAAAATTAAAATCAGCTAGCCTATAAATATTAAATAATACAATGAAAATCAGCAATAATAAAATTAAGAAATAAATTAATAATTCAAATAAATAATAAAATCAGCAATGCCAATTTTCTTACCTCATTGTGGACCACCAGTCATCATCAAGGATTTTTTGTTTCACCCTTTTTCCCTCCGCTGTGCTTGACTCATGCCATCTACCCCACTCTGCATTGACCATCATTAATTGTAGAGCCTCTTGGACCTCAAGCATCCTCTCCAATAAAATGAAGTAGCTGGCATATCTAGTCTCCACGGGCTTGAGGAATTCCTTCCTCGAAAATGTTCTAAACAAAGCAAGTGAAGTCTGATGGTTGCAAATGAACATTTGCACCTCTCTAGCCTCTGCAACCACTGCCTTCACCCAATCTATCTTCCCAATGTCCTTCAAAGTATTGTTCAATGCATGCACGCAACAAGGGGTCCAAAAAATGTGCTTATAAGCACTCTCCACCATCAATCCAGCTAATTTACACACACGGGCTGAATCAGTCACTACCTGGCAATGGCATATCATCAAGTTGATATGAGATTAGTATAGAATCTAAGAACTTAGAATATAGATATCAAAAAATTTAAATAACTAATAAGAAAATCAAAATAAAAAATAAGAAAGAAAGAAAAATAGAAAATCATACCTGCACAACATTAGAGGCTCCAACCTCCTCTATAGCATCTCTCAAAATCTGAAATTGGAAGGTTGCATCCTTCCTTTTGCCTGAACAATCTACAGCTCTAAGAAAATAAGAGCCTACTACACTAGTGACAATAAGATTGATGAGTGGCCGATGTTTGATATCGGTCCACCCATCCATGATTATGGAGCAGCCATCTGTCAACCATGTTTGTCTCATATCCTCCATCAAAACACTCACCTTGGAGTACTCTTTATCAAGAAGGGTGGTGCGTAGCTTAGTTTCTCCAGGTGGAACATATGAGGGACCAGCAACTACAATATCTTTGCACATTTGTTTAAAATATGGTGAACGTGAGACATGAAATGGTATGGCATTAGCATAAAAAAACTTGGCAATAGAAGAATCAGCCCCATCTTTTGCTGTAACATTAAACATATCAGCAACATTCATACTCCTTTTTTTTCCTCTAGTAGAATCCTCCCCCACATGAGAATGAGAAGCTGAAGCAACATCCACTGATGGTGTAGACATTCTCGAACTAGGCTGCAAACTCTCAATTGAAACCCCTTTTGATAATGCCTCCCCCTCCATATGCAATCTAGTTGCCTCAATTTTTTCTTGTTGGGTTATTTTTTTACACCCTTTCACCCCTTGACCACCAATCCACAAAAGATGGCAATAAACTCTCGTATAGCTGCCCCTATATTGTTTTTGGCACAAATGGCACTCCCATACTCTACTACCCCCCGAATTTTTTTGCTTGTCTTTATCAACTCTTGTTGCAAATTGTAGTAGAGGTTTTTTGGGGTTAAATGGGCCTCTTGCCCATTTTTTGAGGATTTCAGATGGACATTCAAAGGGGTTTGAACTTGCTGACCCTACTCCACTCCTAGTCTCTGAAGACCCCCTAATGTTTGGAGTTGAACCACCTCTAGGTCTATTTCTAGTTCTTTGAGTTTGAGTTCTTTCCTCCATTTGGATTTCAATATCATGACTTTCACTATCACTGCTGTTACTCATGGTTGTTTTCAAAAAATTTATGAAGTTCTTGATTTCAAAGAGCTGCAAATTCAAAACAAAAAAAAAAACACCCTAAATGCCCTTCCTATGTGTTGAAAAACTTAAAAAAATCTTGCAAAAATTAGAAACAAATAGCAAATACAAAACAAAGATGAGAAACATACCTCTAATATGTTGGCAATGATGCCCTAAGCTCCTCTTCAAGCTGCTCTTCTCTCTTTCACTCAGCTGCTCTTCTTTTGCTCTCCTTCACTTCACATGGCAAGAAATAAGAATGAATTGTTTTTCACATTTTAGGCCACATAAAAGGTGAAACTTAGGTTAAGTGGCATGGGGCGCCCCTTGTGGGACCCCCCATATCTTTATTTTAATTTAAAAAACTTTATTTTTTTAAAAATAATCGCTTTACTTACTGCTGGGCCGTAAGGTACGGCTAGACGTACCCGGTACGGACGAGGGATGGCTGGGCCGTGTTGGGTACTCCTAGCCGTACCCTAAGTCCCCTTTTTGGGCAAAAAGTCCCCGATTTCTGGCAAAACGTCCCCTAAAAGGTTCCGGTACTTGGTTGTCAAAAGGGGACTTCCAAGGTACGTTTCCTAGCCGTCCCCGCGTCCCTGTTTCCTACCCGGTACGGGAAACGGGCAAAAAGTATATGGGACGCGTCCCCGTGGAGCATAGCTTGAAAGTACCCCTCAAATATTTGAAGACCCTCTTTAATGCATCTCAATGTACCCATCTAGGATTAACCAAAAATTGACTACAAAAACCCATTGTTTGAGTAATGTTTGGTCTTGTATAGACCATAACATACATCAAACCACCAACATCACTAGTATAACGAACTTGGGTCATATCGTCCATCTCACCAAGAGATTTTGGACATTGGTCGATTGATAACTTCATTTCCATTGTAACAAGAACACACAATGGTCTGCAAGTTGCCATGTTGAATCTCTCCAATATTGAGCTCACATACTTAATTGACTAAAGAGATCTATTGTTTGAGAAATATTTAGTCTTGTATGGACCATAACATACATCAAACCACCAACGTCACTAATGTAAGGAACTTTAGTCAAATCCTCCATTTCACTAGGAGATTTTGGACATTGGTTAATTGATAACTTCATTTCCAATATAATAGGAACACACAATGGTTTGCATGTTGCCATGTTGAATCTCTCCAACATTGAGCTCACATACTTACTTTGGCCTAACCATAGTTTTTTGTTAACTCTATCTCTTTTGATATCCATCCCTAAGATGTACCTAGCTGCCCCTAAATCCTTTATTTCAAATTGTATTGAAAGTCGAGACATAAAGCATAGCTCAAACTCATACCATTACTAGAAAACATGTTATCAACATATAAATCAATAATAAGAATACAATCACCATCTAACTTGTTGTAGATACAATGATTTGATTTTCATCTCAAAATTTTCAAACTTAACACAAAGGCATCAAATTTCTAGTACCACATCCTAGGTGATTGTTTTAGACCATATGAAGACTTTTTCAACTTACAAATCAAATGTTTACCTTTTTCAATGTACTGCTTTTGTTGTGACGTATAAATCTCTTCCTTCAAATCACCATGAAGGAAATTTATTTCCATATCCATCTTTGAACCTCAAGATCATGTGTAGTTAAGTGAAAAAATAAATCAAATTAAGAATTTACATTATCCATAACCATAGCTTCCTTTATAGTTCTAGGCTCATTAGTTTTAGTAATTAAAGCAAAAATACATCTCTAATGAGGGGTAGAATACCTTTCTAGTTGTTGTCAATATCACCTCGACCTTCTCAAGAGTTGAGATGGAGGTCCTACCTCCTCTTCCGAACTATCTCAACTACTTGAGCTCTCCTCCTCTTTAGGTCCATTGTGGGATTTTTGCTCAACTTTCTTGCTCTTTGGGTTTAGTTGAACGACATCTTTTTCCTTTTCCTTTTTTGGATGTAGTGTAGTGGAAGATCACTTAGCTTCTTTGAAGATAACAATACTTCTATACAAAACTCTTCTAGCCTCAAGATCCTAAAGCTTGTACCCTTTCACACGAATACCATAATCGATGAAGATACACTTAATAGTCTTGTTTTCCAACTTGGACCACTTTTCCATAGGCACATGAGCATATGCCTCATAACCAAGAACTTTGTAATGCCTTAATGAGGGCATTTTTCTTCACCACACCTTATGTGTCTTCTTAACACGAGTTGGTATAGGGGACCTATTAAATAGGTAACAAGTCATGGAAATTGCTTTTGCTCAAAACTTTTGTTCTAGACCAACCCCACTAAGCATACTCCTATCTCTCCCAATCAATGTTTTATTTATCCTTTCTACAACTCCATTTTGGTAAGGGCTATACAGAGTTGTCTTTTATCATTCTATACAATTATCTTTACATAACCTATAAAAATTTACCAAATAAAACTCACAACCATTATCAATCCTCAAACACTTATCTTTTTACTAGTATGATTTTCAACAAGAACCTTAAACTCTTTAAGACGACTATAGACTTCAATTTTGCTTTTGAGAAAATAAAGACGTGTCTTATTGTAAGTAATCATTAATGAAAGATACATAACATATAGATTTAGAAATTGAAGGAACACTAACAGGACCAAAAACATTAAAGTGTACCAAGTCGAACATCCCAAAAGATTTATGAGAACTTGAATGAAATTGAACATAGTTTTCTTTCCATATATACAATGTTAGCAAAAACCAAAATCAAAATTACAATCATTCAATCCCTCAATATGGTTTTTATTTTCATGGTACAAAGACCCATTTCACTAATATGATAAATTCTTTGGTGCTATAACATTATTTTCTTGGCAGAAAGTTGTGTTTCCAAAGAATGAGCATCATTAGGTACTTATAAAGCACGACAATTGGAAGTGGATGCAATACAACTCTTTGGTGTTGGTTCCAATGGTGAAGGTGAAGACTCTATAGATCTTTTCACTATAGTAGAAGAATTATTACACTAAATTGTGCATGCATCAAACTAAAATAGAGTGCCAACCTCAACACCCTTTGTGAGCACCATAGCTCCTCTAACCATCTTTTATATCCTCCACTTGAGAAAACAATCTACACACTTGCATCATTCAATTTACTTATAGATAAAAGGTTTAGTGTCAACCTAGGGATATGCAACATACTATTGATCCCCTTTAGATATCCGTCAAGGAATCTAATCGAAGCTTATCCATGACCAACTATCTTCAAGTGAGAATTATCACCTAGGTACACCTTCCCACTATCAAATTCTTTGTATTTAGTGAACTGACCGCATTGTGAGGTCATGTGGAAAGATGCACTAAAATCAATAAGCCATGCACAATCTGATGCATGTGTATCCAAGGTTACAACAAAGGCATTATTATCATCCTAGGAGAATCTATTAGATACATCATCAGAATCGTTCATGTTCTTTTTCTTCTCTGGATCTTGACTTGTCCTTTTTCGTCCTTCTTGCCTTATTCTTTGGATCTTTCATGAACTGCAAGGGTCTTCTTATGTAATGACCCCTTTTTTGACAAAAACACTTAAACCCGAATCTTGCATTCAAGGTATTTTCTCAAGGAGACATCAAAATGTTAGAGATCAATAAGTTTAGTGATAAAATCTAAAAGACTAGAGATGATATAAATATTTCATTTTCGTCAAAAAATTATTCATTTCTTCTTATCACTTTTATGAATGATTCCTCTGTAATAGGTTACATAAGTTCATTAAGGATTAAACATCTATCAAGATCTCATAGATGGAGTTCTATTACCATAGTGACTGAATAGAATCATTATTACTTATAGGACTCAATAATTGCTGCAAGCAATATTATTGAATAATCGTAAGCAATATGTTATATATATAAATATTATTTGTATAGCTTGTACGGGTCAATCACTATTACCTATATATATATATATGTCTAAACTTATCAATTACCGGAGTATAAATGCCAACATATGGATTATATGTTCAAAGAACATATTACCCTGAACTTTGTGTTTGTCTTTAAGTATGTCTTAGGTGTCAATATATACCTGGCTATATATATACATATATTCAAAGAGCATAGCATACTATATTAAATTGATTTATATCTATCTGATATATATATACTGATTTTATTAGTCTGATTATTTAATTAATTTCATCTTAAAAGGTGAATGCTTATTTAATAATCGTAACTCCTTACCTTCAGCCTTGCGATCTACTCCTTCACTAGCCACGTTTGGTCTTTATCCAGCCATTCCTCATTATATTATACCTGATGGAGTGTGCTTCTTTAAGTTTGAATGTTTTACGGTAGTTTCCAAATACCTTTGTTGCTTTACTTGGTCGCCATGATCTTCCTTTAGAATTCACGTATACCATATTATTTCTCTATGCCAACGTAGTCTCCCCACAAGGCCCTTTGTCCTGCACCTGTCACTCGACAATGCTTCTTCATTGAATATCCTTTTATCCATATTCTCAACCACGTTTTAAGATCTTTCTCCCTCTACCATTCGATCTGTATATGGATGCCTTTGTTCCCGTGATTGCTCTTTCCATCCTCTTACTTCTTAAATCGTTCCACATAGTGAAGCTATCTCTTTGTATTCCACCGGCAATGATCCTTCAGCGGTGATGCCCTGTTTGTCCAGCCATTAAAATACTTAATGAGTATCATGAGTGGTGACGGACGGAATAATATCAGGAGACCTCTTTGACGCCTAAATAAGTATTGACGAGGATATCTATAATATGAATTGGTATTTTGTTTGAATAAATCCCAAAAACCCATCTCTCCTTTTCGCCATGCTTGGTTAAAGCTTTTTTTATAAACAACGGAAGATCACTTAGAGGATCGCGACTTTTCAATTATCTATTATTATTTTAATAAATGATTAGTCCCATCGATGAAGGATAATATTTAAGTTGTCAGTTATAATATTATATTTCATAATAATTTTATTATTATTATTATATATTTGGAATATTGGCTTATAGCAAATATTTAATATTTGTATTTATAATAATTGTTCAATAATATTATTTTATTTATTTTCTTTATATGTATCCTAGGGAGCTACAATTCGGAGACATGACAATCCTCCCCACCTGAGATTGCTTGTCCTCAAGCAATCATAAAAAGCATCACTTACTTCCATAGTCAAACAATGTAAGCATAAGACATCATGGAGCGAAAAACAATTAGTCATTTCATAGAGCATTCAAGTACACTCGAATATACATGGAAATATGAAGCATTCATTTGAATATGATCACACATAAAGAACATCGGCATAGGAATGCTTGAAGATACACTCAACAAATACAACAATACATGAATTACATAAACAAAGTATGCAAGGCATGCGATAAGACATGAATCACACACACGAGTATATATGAAACATGGATTACAATCATGAACATTTTGGACCTTATTAAAATCAGATTAAGCAAACATATGAGGCATGGAACATAGACATAAATATGCCCAAATATGAAGCATAGTTACAAGACACAAACATGTGTAAGGCATAGAGCATATATGCATGGCAAGACTTATGCATAAACAATCATAAACTTATATAAAGCAAAAAATCATACACGTACATTCACATGGGTCACACATGCAGAATTCACATTAGAATATAGAGGAAATATTTCAGCGATGTACAATAGGGACACACAAAGTCACTCACATTGACTACGTACCATACATGGAGCCAATTGTCATACATGAAACAGTCGCAAGGTAGGCACATAAGATATTGCAAGCCTCCATCAGAATGCAGCCAGTAACATGCAAAGCATAAGTTATGTTATGAAGCGTATTCAAGGCATTAAGAGAGTACTCAGTAAGAATCTTGACAAACACGAATTATTCACACATAAATCTTCCAAGAAATAATCATGTTGAAGGTACATCAAAGATAGTGAACACCACTTACTTGCGAGATATAATACACTTAGGAAATATAAGCAAGGCATAGTAATACACTCAAGGTATGCAATTATACTCGAAGAAGTATATATGTTCAATCAGAAGTGTTCACTCAAGGAACATACATAACAAAATTATACACATATAGTAAACATATTAGGCATAAAGCAAGCATGTCAGACATGAGGCACACTCATAAGATATGAATCATATATTTGAATACACGTAAGCAGTAAGCATGGAGCACACACATGAATAAATGCATGGGGCATACCCCAACATGAAACATAGACTTGAACACATAAGGCATAAAGTATTCATGAAGTAAACACCTGAATACATAAAGCATGAGGTATGCTTGCGAGTATGCATGAAAATGGAGGGGACATACTGAAAACACACCAATCATGAAGACGCATCTCGAAGTTATCCACAAAGTAGTTAAATATATATTAGTCATACAAGATACAAAGTAGGGGCAACCGTGAATACATGTATAGAGCATAATCACATATTACACATAAAACATATGCTTATAAATATATGGAGTAAGACACACAATGAAGCATTGAACAATAAATTACACACAAGGCATGTACACCTTATAATTATGCTTAGTAAAAGAAATACACTTCAATATACACATAAGCCATAAAGCATGCACTTGAATACAAGTTGTGAGGTTTACACTTGAATGAGAGCTTGTAGTATATATGTAGAGCACATAAACTCAGTCAAGGTATGCAACGCGTAAATACTCATAAGGTAGGAAGCAATGTAGATACACTCTAACAGGAAGCATACAAAGAGCGAGAAGCATTTAGTCATTACTTAGGGCATGAATATGTAGAGCGTTCAAGTATACTCAAACTTACTTCTATGCACAAAATATAAGCATATCATTCATTCAAAAAAATGGAAAATACATACTATGAAGCATTCATTAGAGTGTACATACAAACAATTACATACGAGGTATGAACTTCACAAACACAAGCATACACTTGGGAATGGAGTAGTCATGTATAAGAGTGCATTAGTCATGAAATGATCAAGTAAGATGTTATCTAAGAAACAAAATACCATAAGTCTGGTAAAACATGAAGTATATGCACGAGTGCAGGAAGTCACAAAGAATACGTATGAATGCATGTAAGTCATAGAGCATACACTTGAATACAAGTCACAACAAATAGAATGCCATAGAGTATACACTCGAATACATCATCATGAAGTATACACTTGAATTCAAAGTCGCAAAGCATACAAGTACAAAGTCAGAGGGTATACACTCGAATACAAATACATCTCGAATTCAAATGTAAGTCATAGAGTATGCACTCAAATATCAATACAAAGTTATAGAGTATACACCCAAATACAAATTCAATCACGAATCATAAAGTATACACTCAAATAAACACAATCGGCGAGTATATACTTAAATACAATCACAAGTTATAGGGTGTACAATCAATTACAAATACACTTGAATGAAGTATGCTGTCAGACAATCGAGAAGGTGGATTCGGTGTATCCCATACTACACTGTGGACCCGTCCTCCTTCCGAAGGTCATCGAGTATACACAAAAACATGAAGCAGACACGCGAATACACGTCATGCACAAGCATTTATATCAATATATGTTATGGAGCATTCAATCTATAAATTTTTGAACAACTAAATAGATATTAAAACACCCCAAGTTATCATCGCTCACCCAATTCACAAGAGGTAGCAGTGGACCACGCACAAGGATGCCCTTAGCGCCTCTCTTCTCAGCCCGAAGGTAGTCAATAAACACCTGTTGTATTGACTCCCTCGGCCCTCTTGGGCAGACACGGAGTCATCCATGAGGGTGGCCTACCTCGAAGAGATCCTAGTATCTGCTTTCCTTCATGGGCGTCCAATCCTCCTCTATGATTTGATTTGAAACAGAATGATAATTTGGTAATGGGTAGACACGCAGTCCATGAGATAGTTTGGAGGAAGGATTCCCATAGGAGGCCCTTAGAGCACTCCCTTCTCAGCCCGAGAGCGGCCAACCAACACCCGTGGAAATGACCCCCTCGGCCCTTGTTGGCAGACCTGCAGTCATCCAATGAGGGTGGTCTACCATGAAGGGACTCTAGTATCTACTCAACCTATCGGTTCCATCCCTCAACCAACTACATGATTGTTTGTTGATACAAACAATTGCATCTTACCTTATTACAAGTTACAATTACAACATACTATGAGGATTCATGAATTCATTAAGATATTAATAATTTATTTATCATATGAATGTATATGCACTAGTCCTTTATGCTATAAATCTATCAATCACCAAAACATGTTTAACAAATATTATTCTCCAACTATATAAAGGTATTTAGGATTGTTGATTTAGGGCTGCGAAAATACGCACCTAATACTTACCACTTCGATTTTCCGAAACCTCCAACAAATAATGTCGCCTTCTTATACTATGTTTTACTAGAATGATAGATCATCATGACATCATTAGTTGTCCAATTCAAAATAACATATTAGCAATGCATTCCCAAAATGACTATAATAAATTACATCAATTAGATAAATATTATAAATTGTATTTATTAATCGCCTATTATGTACTCATCAATCATTATATATTTAGGTATATTTATCAATGATATTTAGATATGCCTATTCATCACCAATTTAATCTCCCTATTTATTTATTGCCAAAACAATATCATTGTTCTTATTCAAATCTCATAATTTGCATATATCTTACTAGAAGATAAATTATATTCAATGGTCACAACCATACCTGATCTGCATGAGTCAGAGTGTTTCTTTATGTTTATAGAATATACCTTTGTCTCGGTAAGTTTGCATACGCCATTTTCACAGGATGGCAGGACCAATGCTCTGATACCACTTGTAATGACCCCTTTTTGGACAAAAACACTTAAACCCGAATCTTGCATTCAAGGTATTTTCTCAAGGAGACATCAAAACGTTAGAGATCAATAAGTTTAGTGATAAAATCTAAAAGACTAGAGATGATATAAATATTTCATTTTCGTCAAAAAATTATTCATTTCTTCTTATCACTTTTATGAATGATTCCTCTGTAATAGGTTACATAAGTTCATTAAGGATTAAACATCTATCAAGATCTCATAGATGGAGTTCTATTACCATAGTGACTGAATAGAATCATTATTACTTATAGGACTCAATAATTGCTGCAAGCAATATTATTGAATAATAGTAAGCAATATGTTATATATATAAATATTATTTGTATAGCTTGTACGGGTCAATCACTATTACCTATATATATATATATGTCTAAACTTATCAATTACCGAAGTATAAATGCCAACATATGGATTATATGTTCAAAGAACATATTACCCTGAACTTTGTGTTTGTCTTTAAGTATGTCTTAGGCGTCAATATATACCTGGCTATATATATACATATATTCAAAGAGCATAGCATACTATATTAAATTGATTTATATCTATTTGATAAATATATACTGATTTTATTAGTCTGATTATTTAATTAATTTCATCTTAAAAGGTGAATGCTTATTTAATAATCGTAACTCCTTACCTTCAGTCTTGTGATCTACTCCTTCACTAGCCATGTTTGGTCTTTATCCAGCCATTCCTCATTATATTATACTTGATGGAGTGTGCTTCTTTAAGTTTGAATGTTTTACGGTAGTTTCCAAATACCTTTGTTGCTTTACTTGGTTGCCATGATCTTCCTTTAGAATTCATGTATACCATATTATTTCTCTATGCCAACGTAGCCTCCCCACAAGGCCCTTTGTCCTGCACCTGTCACTCGACAATTCTTCTTCATTGAATATCCTTTTATCCATATTCTCAACCACGTTTTAAGATCTTTCTCCCTCTACCATTCGATCTGTATATGGATGCCTTTGTTCCCGTGATTGCTCTTTCCATCCTCTTACTTCTTAAATCGTTCCACATAGTGAAGCTATCTCTTTGTATTCCACCGGCAATGATCCTTCAGCGGTGATGCCCTGTTTGTCCAGCCATTAAAATACTTAATGAGTATCATGAGTGGTGACGGACGGAATAATATCAGGAGACCTCTTTGACGCCTAAATAAGTATTGACGAGGATATCTATAATATGAATTGGTATTTTTGTTTGAATAAATCCCAAAAACCCATCTCTCCTTTTCGCCATGCTTGGTTAAAGCTTTTTTTATAAACAACGGAAGATCACTTAGAGGATCGCGACTTTTCAATTATCTATTATTATTTTAATAAATGATTAGTCCCATCGATGAAGGATAATATTTAAGTTGTCAGTGATAATATTATATTTCATAATAATTTTATTATTATTATTATATATTTGGAATATTGGCTTATAGCAAATATTTAATATTTGTATTTATAATAATTGTTCAATAATATTATTTTATTTATTTTCTTTATATGTATCCTAGGGAGCTACAATTCGGGGACATGACATCTTAGTCGTTTTTAAATTTTTCCTTTGCATCTCTTCAAAAAGTAACAAAGTGACCACCTCATCCATCTTGAACTTGGTGGTAGTACTCCCAATGACCATCACAAGTTGGTCCCATGAAACAGACAAAGAACTAATAGAGTCGATGATCGTTCTCCATTTTCAATCCAATGGAGCTGTAATGTCCCCTTCTCAAATGTGATCGTTTCAGTTGACCGTTGGCCTATTCTGGAGACCCGTAGGCTACTCGGATGGTAAAATTAGGGTTTCCTAATTTTGAGGAGGTTATTGCTTGAAGTTTGAAATTCGGATTGCGGATTCTTTCTGGGTTTTCAGAGAGCTTCGCGGTGGTATGGTCAGTTTGGCATTTTGGGCAACTTCATGAATTTACTATTTTTAGTAAATTTTATTTTTGGCAGTGGACAGGTTGGGTTCAGTTCAGTTGGTCTTCTTCTTCAATTGGTTTAGCTGGCACTTCCGTTTTTGGCCTTTGGTTGCATTTTCCATGGAGAGATAAGTATTTTCACACTATAATATTATATTTTAATATTATAACACACCCCCCCCTTGCCTAGCATTACAACTTAATGTTGTTTTTAAAAAGGGGACCTAATGGGTCAATACTTCATTAAGAGATAAATTATATATTTTGAAGTCAAATATTGGGGATAAAGGAAATGGACGCCTACTTGAGGAGAGAGGGATTTTTTATAAAAGTGAAATACTTTATTAAAAGTAAAAGGACGCCACTTTTGGAGGGAAGGAGTTGAATTCAAAATTAGGGTTTGGGTGCCCTTCTTGAAGCTTCTAGAAGGCTCTCTTCATGTCTTTATATTCAGGCCTCAGCTCTTCATTTGGGATCTTTTGTCTACTACACTGTTATGCTGCTGAATTGTCTTCAGGCACTCGCTTCGAGGAAAGCACACCTCCTAGCAATGGCTCATCTTCTTGCTTGAAAGATAGCAACTAGTTGAGAGTTAGCTTGTAATAGGTTTGATTTGCATTTTAGTTGAGTGTTTGCATTTTGGAGATCTAGTTTGCATTTTTCTGTCATATTTCAGAGTTGCTGATGTTGCATGGCTATAGGCAGTTTTCATTCATATATCAAAAAATAAAAAGAATATTGTTCTGGGTGTTTGTCATATCATCTTGTCTACTTGGGGCGACCCTACTTGCAAATTTGTGGAATTTATAATGAAGTTTCTGATTTTTCCTAGCTAAGTCGCCCCCACAAGAGGGCCGTACCATTTAGGAAGTACCTTGAGATTTGTGCAAAATAAATGGAAGTTGTTTGGTGAGGTTTTAAGTATTCATTTTGGGCGCCTTCATCATTAGAGCAATCTGCAATTCGTTTCATGTCATTAGAGTGTGATTTGAGCAAGTTATGAACATTTGAGTGAGTATTATGTTGCAGATTTCATCATTTTATGTTGCAGGTCTGATATATCAGAATCAAGAAAGTTGTTCCTTTGGTTGGGAATGAGCATTGGAAGTCACATTTGGTATTGGGAGGACATACTAATCAGTTGCAGCATTGAAGGACTCGAAAACTCCAGATTTAATTGAACATTCTGACATATTGTAAGCTGTTAGTAGTACTATCAGCCATTCCTCTCCTATCTCTCATTAAATCAATTGTATTTCCCACTGAATAAGTGGAGGAGGCTGGCTTGCCGCCTATTTGCTTTCAGTTAAGTAGTTTAGGGACCCTCTGACCATATGCTCGCCATCACTCGGCGCCATTCTTGGTTAGGGTTACTTGAGTTCATCATGCATTGATCCTCTGACCATATGCTCGCCCTCACACGGCGCCATTCTTGGTTAGAGTTCCTTTCCAGTTGTGCATCTGCATTAGACCCTCTGACCAATGCTCACACCTTGCCCACATCGGGATCCTGGTGTACATTCTGGTTAGAGTTACTTTCCGCATCGTTTTGGTTTAGAGCTAACCTTAACGGGTGCGTGTTGAATTGTAATTGTATTGTAAAAAACAAAAAAAAAATATGTCCGGTTCCTTACAGGAGCTTTGTTGGTAAATAAGAATATTGAAGGCATTCAAATGATCAACTACAGATTTGCAATTTTCTATTTGAAGAGAGTGTTGTCACTTTGTGCCACCCCTTGTTTCCCATTGATGATAATGAATCTGAGATATTTACTGTGGTTCATCATGTCATGTGTGCCTCTACATTGTGGGTTTCATTTTCGTGCCTTAGTCAATTACCTAAATCCCAAGTTCCAAGTTGACTAAGTGATGAGGTGTCGGATCTCTCGGGATCGCCAGGGACTCTTTTGTTGGCAGTCCCTAGCCCATTGGGAACCTCAATACCAAAACTAAGAGGAAGGAGGTAGTGGGAAACAAAGGCAAAAGAATGTGATCGGAGGTTCCCTAGGAACCGAGAACCAATGGTTTCTAGTTCCCATGGAACCCTCGACAAGTCAAAGAGGCAAAGTAAATGCAAGGGCAACTAAAGTGTGGCAAAGTGAATACAAGGAAAAGATCAAAGTCAATATCGTCTGCTGTGGTCATTTAAAGGATGAAGCCCCAACACCACTTTTCTACCTACCCTCTCTTTGTGATGCAATTAAAGTTTGCAACTGTCTTGTGTCCAATCAATCAAGGCTAGTAAGAGGCAATTTAATTGCCAGCATGATTTTAAGGCAAGCAACAATGCCCATGCTTCTTTTGCTACGAACATTTCCTTTTCCAACATACCAGTTCTCCAAGCTATGGTTGCAGGGGATTTCTTGGGCTGATTTGATTGATTTCCAAACCAATAGAGAAGATTGCACTTTCCCTAGTTAATCAGATCTCATAGTACACGTCTACAAACTATTGGTGTATGATGGCGACTAGGCTTGCTTCTCCTGCCACATGTTTTGGCTTTTCAATGCCTCCCTTGATGAGAATAAAAAAGGCACATCATGCTCATTTGAAGGGGCTTCTTAGTTTTCTTCCCAAGAGATCTACATCTCTACAACTCTTCTTTTGTAAAACATGTTTCATGCCTCTAAATGAATAAATATTGTTATTTTCACTTCTTCTCACTTCTTGCACTCTATGTGAAGGTTGTTTGAGGTATTTGAATGATTATTTTTTATCTTTCATGTATGCATATTGTGTTAAACATGTTTGTAGGAGTTGAGTGTGGATACTTTTTTAACCTTTTAGCACTTGTCAAGCTCTAACGTCCATACACACCTCTAGGAGCTGATCTGATAGAGATTTGTGTGAGTTTTGTTACCTTAGTTTTCGTCACCCCTTTGTAAGCCTTGTAAAATTAGAGAATTTTTTTATCATTGGTTGTCGGCCTTCAATTTAGTTTCCAGAACCTTGTTGGGTCTCGTTGAGGTTATCCTAACCATGTGGTTATCTCACTACTTCAAATTAATGTTTATCATGCATCGGTTTCAACCTAAGCTTGCCAACATTGTCGACTCCCGGGAAGGTACGCAAAACCTTGTTGGACCTCGACTAGGTTTTCACAACCTAGTCTAAAGCCGACAATAAGCAAAACAATTTATGCAAAATTGAAGTTATAAATGTTTCTGAGCTTTTCAAAGGTTTTGAAATTGTTATCAGAACTCGACAAGGTTTCAAAAATCTCATTGGCTTTCAATCGGGTATTCACAACTAAGCCTAGAGCTCACACAATTTCAAAATTTCAGTTTCAATGTGAGTTTTCAAGAAGTTTTGAGGAATTTGAAGGTGATGAAAAAGTATTTCAAAACTTCCTTGAGGTTTCAAAACCTTTGTTGGAACCTGACAAGGTTTCGACAACCTCAATCAAAGCCGATAAAGTTACTTTTCTTCAAGGAGTAGTCTTAATAAAGTCCGTCTAGTGATTGTAAAGGTTTCAAAATCTTTGTTGAAATCCGTCAAGGTTCTCGAAATCAATGATTTTTTTGACACATTCTCATAGTCATTCTTCCTCAAAACTTTCAAAAGTGTCAGAAGTTAATGTTGGATGAGAAAGCTTACACATGCTAAATTTAAGGTGTGACATTAATGCTTCTTCCTCAAATTAAATGCTCTAAGTTATGAAAACATTGTTAAGAGCCATTTCAATAAGTAATTGACAGTGAATTGTTGAAGAAGGGAGGGGAGAGCAAAAAGCTCACAACATTGAATGTTATCATGACAATTGCTACGAATAGAGTAAAGGTATTTACCAAGCTCTCTTTCAAAATTCATGGTGTATTATGTTGTGATCTTTTCACACATCACCCCATTCAAAATGGGGACCCCCTAATTTTTGTCCCATTCGGGTCTTTTGGCTTTGGTTTTTGGGTGGTTTTGCAGCTGTCTCTCTTTGTTCCGTCTATCTTTCCGGGGATGTACCTATCTTTTGGCCTAATTTGGAATTTTGGCTAAGTCTAGAGTGCGTTTTAACAGATTAGGGTTTTATTCTTCAGGCTTGGTTTTAGGGTAAATTGAGTGAGTACATTGAAATCTGAGCTTGGCACTGCAATCAAGAGGCTTCAGGCAGGTTCCCTTTAAAATTTCACTGAATTCTGACAACTTACTATTTTTAGTAAGTACTCAATTTGGGACCTTTTTCTTAGGACTTTTGAAATACTGACTGTTACATTGGATTCAAGACCCTTCAAAGTGCTTAGCTGCAAATTTTGAGCCAATTCTGAGAACTTACTATTTTTAGCAGGTGCCCCAGTTTGGGGCCTTTTTCTAGGGTTTTGGAAATTTTGATCATATCTCTGAGTTTAGACCCTTTTGGGGGACTTGCATGCAAAATTTGAGCAAATTTTGACAACTTTCTATTTTTAGCAGGTCCATCTTTGGCAGGCATGGTGTCACCGGAACAACTCCAACACTTTAGCTTTCAGAACAAAGCAACATGCAACAAGAACAACATCAAACGGAGGTCTACAGAAGCTCATTCAGTAAAATTAGGGTTTCCTACTTTCGTGCCTAAAATGAAGGGCAAAACGCGAGAATCTCTTAAAACCGATGTATCCCATTGCGATTAGCATTCTTCAAGGAATCTACTGGTAAAATTTGAGCGCATTCTGCACACTTACTATTTTTAGTAAGTTACTTCCAGAACAGAGCCTAAAATAGCAGGTGCAAGCAAAAGGCAGGTGTGAACAGGTCTGTCATGTCATGAGGGTCAGGGTGAGTGAAAATCAAGTCTCGAGAAGCTAAAAATCAACGAGAATCACAAAGACTTTAGAAGCTGCTAAAAATAGAAAACGAAGGTGAGCAAGGGTGAAAAACGCCTAAAGCATTGAGCATGAAAATACATGGGTCTAAATGCGCCCTAAGAAGAGAAGGTAACATGAAAATATTCTAAGGCGTAAACTTTAAATGGCACCCCTCAACATGCGCCCAAAGGAGGAGACATCAGGGGGCAAAAGTTTCTAAGGCAAGAAAAATCAAAGTAAACCCCTTCAAGTGCGCCCTAAGAGAAGAGGTGGTGAAATGTGCCCTTGAGAGGAAGTGAGAAAATTTTCTAAGGCAAAAATAATGAGCTTGACCTTTCATATGCGCCCTAAGTTCAAACATGAGGCCTCTATATGCACCCAAGGAAGAATGAGGAAGAGACGATATTAAAAACGCCTAAGGCATAAACATGAAAGCATTAGGGGTAAAATGCGCCCTAGGAAGAGTAAGGTGGCATGAAATTTTTTCTAAGGCATTAACATGTGAGAAGACCCTCTTAAATGTGCCCAACATGAGGGGTCTCAAATGCGCCCAAGTGAACAAGGAATGATAAATTTTCTAAGGCATTGAAATAAGAAGCATGAGGGGTCAAATGCGCTCTAGGGAGGAAGTCTGATGATTGAGAAATTTGGCTAGGTCACAAAAACATAAGCTCAACCCCTCGAGTGCGCCCATGATGAGTGGATAGGAAAATATTTTCTAAGGCAAGAATAATGAGAGTACCCCCTGTTGATGTGATTTTTATGACCACACCAATCAGCAGAACGAAATTGTCCGAAGGCTATTCCATTCTATCTTGATCAAAGTATTCCGTGCGCTAAGATTGCAAGAAAGTTTGCACGTTCAACTCCAAGGTTCCGAAATACTTAGAATACCCTTAGTTGGTTTGATGTGAATTGCTGTTTTCACGAGGGGACTTACACAATTGTTCAAGATTCTTGTAGTTAACAGTAGATGGATGGTTGGAAGGGATTCGTGCAATGTGGATGATTTGGCAATAAGGACGTTTTCCTAAAACTAACCAGAAGTATGCGGAAAGTAAATGAGTGTAGGGCCTAAGAAACTTATATTCTATTCTAAATGCAAGATATGTGGAGCTCGATTTTAGCAGACTTCGACCGAATTTCACCTAGCCTCCCGTCGGACAGCTTCAGCAAAATTGGTGCAATCTTCAAAGGGATAGCAAAAGATATTCAGATTACAATTTAGCATACATATACCATCAGGACGACGCATATAAGTATACAAATCACAATCGAAGTTAAACTTAAGATAATTTCCAGTAGACCATGCAAGGCGAACTTATCATCAACAAGCTGCTAGTGGTATGGAATGAAATGAAGCTACCTCAATAAAACACCACACATCAAAGTAAACTACTTGCATGAGATGAAAATTATGCTACTTTATGCTACTTGGATCCGAAAGGATGAAGAGACCTTGCTAGCTATCCATGACAAAGACGAATTCCACCATCAATGAAAAGATCTATTATCATGAAAGTTTTACACAACAATCTCTACAAAAGTTTTCAAAGGGAAAACTTTCTTTCTTCTCCACAATATGCTAAACTATCAAGCAAAATGTCTACTCTGCTCTACTCTCTAGTCTGATCTCCAAATCTAATGAATTACAAATGAGGGGGACTCCCCCTTTTATAGATAGCCCAGTCCAATGGACGACTAAGATTACAATCAAAAGAGTGGCTAAGATTAAGCCACCTCAGCCCTAACCCTAAAAACTGCCAGAATGGGGAGTGGTGCAATAAATGAGCAAAGATTCCCACTCACTGCCAAAATAGTAAAGGCAATTAATGCCCACAATCAGTCTTCTAGAAGATCATCGTCCAGTAGTGCATTCCCATTCTTCTTCTCTTTGGCTGCAAACTCGATGAACCTGCCAAGCACAGCCTCAACCTCCTGAACTGAAATAGGTGGAATGCAATCAAGCTGGAACTCTAACACCGTGACTGACGGTTCATGCCTTGCACAAGATTTTCTCCAAGTGACTAAGGAATCCTGCGTGCTCTGAATCAAGCTGGAGAAAGTAGAAGTATTCTCAAAATCATCTTGTACGAAGGTCTTCACCTCTAAAAAGAAAGGCACCAGCCTACCCCTCAAATTATCAACATTCACCTCGTTTGGATTCAACCGCCTAGCAAATATGGCCTCGAAAGTATTCTGGACTCCATCAATGATGTTGGCCATAGCCTTCCGTACTCTAGTTGAATCCGCCTGTGCTGCGTCGAAGAAACCACATCCCGTGATTGCTGAAGAATACCATCTAGAAAAATCATACCTGTCATTCTCTTGAATGACACCTCCATCAATCAGCAACCGCAAAGGAACATGTCTCAATGCCTCAAGACGCTGAATTACTTTGCTCTGATAAACGGAAGCATCTCCCCAGGCCTGATCAACTGCCTCAATCCGTGCCAAAATGCTAGAAGCCTGCTGAAAAGCAAGAGCAAGGTCTTCCATAAACTTTTCTGTCTCAACACGAACTCCTGTGACCCACTTGTCTGCCTCTTGTGCCATCTTCCCCAACTCCAACAAGCCACTAATTGACTCTCTAGGTATCTCCACTGGAAGCTCTATCACTGGAATCTCCTGCCCATGAGGACGAGACAACTGCTGGACATATCCTATCAAAGCCTTATGCTCTCTTTTCAACTTCTTGTACTTTCCTTCCTTTTTAAATAATTTGTCCTTGAGGGCGTGGTAGGAGTTATCACACTCCTCTACGATCTGTACACCTGTGGGGCGTCCTAACTCCAAAGTTGTGACCACGTAGTTTTTTGGTACTGCTTTATCTCAATCACAATCAACCTGTGGCACGGCCACGTGAAGGGTGCGGGAACCATCCTCATCAGTTGATATCTTTGAAAACTTTCGTGCTCTCTTCTTCTGTGGAGGTGCGCTGATCCTGTTCAAAAATTCTTCCATTTCAACTGCTGGATCAATCTTTTCGCTGGGGCTTCTTCTCATCCTATCTCTGAGCCAATCAGGTACTGTATACTGTATATCAAATGGCTGCTGTTCTTGTGCCTCTACTTCACGAACTTGTTCAACTTCTACATCATTCTGGTGAGGCTCATCGTCCTCAAGTGGTTGAGTATCTCCTGAAACTATATCATCATCGTCCTCCAAAGCCGTCTCTAATTCTTGCTAAAACTGAGGGTCAGTAGTAGTCCCCTCATCATCTTGTTGATCATCTCTAGTAGGTGCGTTGACACTCTAGCCAACCGACTCTCTCCGTGGTGGCTGATTATTTTCCTGTACTACTTGCATCTGATTCAAAGCATTCCTTTGATTAGCAAACAAAGAAACCTCCTGTATGCTTGGAGAACTTGTCTCCAATGGCGTGGGTGATTCAACTGCAACTCTTGGAGGTTCCGGCTGAACGGGCTCCTGCCGAACTGGCTCCTTCCTTCGAGATTCTGGACCTCATGTGATTTGTTGCTTCCTGCTGGTGGTAGGTGTCCTGTGATCTCCCATCAAATTGTAAGTCAATGCAATCGACCTACTCTTCAATCTGCTCACACGCCTGTCAACCCATGCTCTGGTAAATGTCAGGACCGGAATAGAAAGCGTGTCCAAGTCAGCAACCTCTGGTTCTGACCAATCCGGGAGCGGAATTGGAGTATCTCTCACTGCTGCATAATCTAGATGGACAACGTCCATGTCCTCATTCACCTGGTCTGGTACCGGAATGACTTCACACTCCCTGATCATGTTTATTGGCAACCGAGAGAACATTCTTTTCTTGACTTCAGCCTCGTCCGATGCATCAGCCCAATAATCCTCAATATTTGCCTTGTGTTTAAATTCCTCTGACAGTACCCATTTGATGTTATGCGGATCATAGTGCTGTCAGTTGGTGTGATATGAAAAGTGATAAAACTGAAGCTCGCTCTCAGCTTCTCTAGCTATCTGTAATGGAGGACACACCTCATTTGAGTTGCCCATGACAATTGGGAAGTCAACACCTCCCTTCTTTTTCTTCTGAATCTTATCGTAGGCAACCAATTGCCTAGATATCTCTAACATTAAAATTCTGTTGGTTGGGTAGTTAGGCAGTCTGTATGGATATGACGAAAATCCTTGCAGCCTTATGTAAGAAAACTTTGGGAATTGTATAAACCAGCACCCATACCTCTCGATCAATTCTTGGGCTTCTCTCGAGATCCTGTGATGCATCCGCTCCTGAAGCAATCTCGTGATGTGCATGGTGAAGGCGTCATTGACACGCTTGTAATAAGTAGTACTTGTCGAATGTAACTGCGGACAAGCCTCATGAATTTTAAACTGGTGAGAGCCACAACCAACAGGTTCCTTATGCGAAATTCCTCTATACTTCGTCATACGGGCCAACATGTAAATGATGTAAGAGCTCATATAAACTGTCTTCGTTCTTCTTAAGCTCAGGAGTTGCTCGTGCAAATTATCACTGATTATTTCAGCCCAGTTGATGTACTCCTTCCCTTCCAGCATGAGGTTGATGTAATAAAACATCCATGGCTCGAAAATAAATGATTGCGGGCAGCCTCCAACTCGACTCAGCATCATAATGAGATCACAGTACTCCTGCTTCAAGTCATTTGATATAATTTACCTCGGCAACTTCGTACGAGAGGGCTTGGGGTTGCTCATCCAGTGAGTATTGATCGTCTCTGTACATCTCTCGAATGCAGAAGCATACATTCGCTCAACTCGCTCCCTCGATTTGTATATCGTGTTTCTATGCACTGGGATTCTAAAGGCTTCACCAATGGCAGCAGGAGTGAGGTTGGCGAGCACTTGACCATCTGGTGACATGATTGACCTGTGATCTTTCTCATTGCAATTGGCGCACTCCATCATCAGCTCCGAACACTGAATGGCCGGTGGGAAACCAACAGCTGCATATAATCCGCTTCGAACAATGTTGTGCAAAGTGTTCGAAGGTCGATGACTACCAATCCCCAGCATTCTGTTCTTGAAAGTCTCTAGGTTGATGGAGCCTAAGTTCGTATCAGTCAGCTTGACCAACTTTGAAGTGAACTTCGATTCTGGCAAGAAAGACTTGCTCAGCTTCTTTATAACTGCTTGTCTGGATGCACCATTGTTGTCCTTGCCAGTCGCCCTTGCTTTAGCCATCTGCAGGACAATAAACATTCATCAGCAAATTAACTTAGAAAAATACATAAAATATTTTGCAGGGCTGCTAGTCGACTTCAAGAAGTTGCACTATTATTTCTCATTTGCAAACCTCAACTTCTTTCTTCAACAAATTCGAGCTTCAATACTTAGAAAATTTCTAAGCAAGCTTCAGCAACTTCACTTCACACTTAGCAACTTAGCAAGTGCGTACTTCACAAGCTCTGACTTAGATTTTCAAATTGCAGCAACTTCCAAATTTTGAACTTCAGTCTCAGCAACAAACTCAACACTGGACTCAGAGCAAATCGAGTTTCCTCAGCTGTGAAAAAGAAGTGAATAACTCTCAGCACTTATAGGAAAATCGATTTCTAGAAGAGGCTAAGTTTAGCCAATGAATTAAATTTCCACTACTTCATTCGAATTTCCCTCCTCTGGTGCTTTGGACACTTGTCTGGAATCTCATTCTTCTAGAAGTTCAACTTTGACTTGCATCTTTGACTTCACTTTCAAAATTTTTTTAATTTAAATTCATCTTTTGGCAATTTTCATTCACCAGCCGAAGTTTTGTCTTGCAAATTTCAAATTTCAATCACCTCTGACGCTCTGGAAAATTCACTAGCGAAGAATTCAATCAAAAATATCTAGGCAATTCACTTTAAATTCGTTGTTTGGAAAAACTCATCTTGAAAACACATTTTATTGACTTTGCCTTAGAAAATTTTAAATTGTCCCTTAGGAAAATTTCACAATTCGAGCACCGATCAAATTCTTCATGCTGAAGGCCTTGCGAAGTGCGGAAGACAGAAATCCATTCCTCATCACAAATGTCCAGTACCCAGAAGAAAATTTTCTTTGAAACGCGAGGAGTCCATGGGTATACAACGAATGGGTTCATTTAATTTTTAAAAAAAAATTGAACCTTAGAAAAATATTATTCAATTAATTTAAATACATTCTTCATCTTTGCGAACATCTTGTTGCTGAAACTTGAGAAATTTTTAAATTCATCTTGCATTGTCATCATCTTCTGACTTCATCACTGGAAAATTTTCTCGTGCTTCAAGAAAAATCTCACCACCTTCAAGGTCTAGGCGTATTTTCTTAAGGAAGAAAATATTTTGCCTTAGAGAAATTTTAAATCACCTTGCATTTTGAAAATTTCGCCTTGGAAATTTTTATATTCATCTCAATCAACTTTGCATGTGGTGAGGAAAAATCATCAACTCTACTTGGGAAATCTTCTTGAAGGCATATCATACTTAGCATGTTTTATTTTTCAAAAAAAATTCCAACGCCTAGGCAATTCCTTATTTTATTCACCACCTTGCATTTTGTTTTTTTATCCTCCATAGGCTTAAGAATTCCAACGCCCAACATATTATTTATCGCCTCATACACCCTAGGCGCACATCACACTTCATGAGTAATATTCAACACACCTAGCATATTTCACTTCAAGCTCAACACCTTGGGCGCATATCACATGTAGAGAGGAAACTTCACATCTACGCCTAGCATTATTCATTCTACCACCTTGGCATTTCAACGCCTAGTAACACTTACCACCTTGGGCGCATATGACACTTGAAGAAGAATAATAACCACACCTAGGAATATTTCATTTCACCTTTTACCTTGTTTACCACCTTACACTCACCTTTACTCACTTTAACTTGGGCGCATATTAACATGTGTGAAGAATGACCCTTGGGCTTCCTTATTTTGTCTTCACATGGCCCCATTTGGGCGCATTTGAGCCTAGGAGGAGGATGAAAGTTGTTGACTTGTTGACTAGCTATCCTTGGGCGCATTTTGGCATATGTGGTGGATGAAACTTCCAACGCCTTTCACAAGTGACCTTTCAACTTCTAGCTTTGTCCTTACATGCCCTCACTTGGGTGCATTTTGCCATGGGAGAAGGATGAACTTTGTTGACTCGTTTGACTTCTTTTATTTTGGGCGCATTTGAGCATGCATGAAGGATGGGCGCATTTGGGGGGTGGTGGAGGATATTTCCATGCCTTAGAAATTTTTGCTATCAACTCTCTCAAGGCGGGCGAATTTTGATGGGTGAGGAGGATGAAACATGTTGACTTTCCTTGACCTTCTTGTTGCATGGGCGCATTTTAGCCTAGGAGGTGGACGAGTTTTATACTTAAATTTTTTTTTTCATGCTTCTACCTTGAGTTGGGCGCATTTAGCTATGGCTGCAGGATGAAACACTTTGACCTCTTTGACCTTCATGCTGCATGGGCGCATTTTGGCTAGGCAGGAGGACGAGTTTTGGACTTAGAAAATTTTTCATGCTTCTTCAGCAACTTGGGCGCATTTGGCCATGGGTGAAGGATGAACTCCTGAGTTAGAAATTTTTTTTAGCATCTTGTGCTTGAGGGTGAATTTTCAGGTAGCTGCAGGATGAAGTCCAATACTTAGCCATTTTTTCTTTGTCTTCGCCAGTTTATCCATGCCTGCTATTTATAGTAAGTCCTTCAATTCTTGCATCTCTGAAGCTCAGAATGATTTGAAATTTTGAACGCTGGATCCTTACGACTTCATCAACCTGTTGACACTACTATTCCAGGTTGGCCTGCTATTTTTAGCCCATTTCTGAAGGTGGTTTGCTATAAATAGTAATTGCTCGTTTCTGATATCTCCACAATTCCATTTGATTTGAAATTTGAAAGAGGTGCTCCTCACCACGTGACCTGCCTGCTGACATCGGCGCATGCAACTGATTTGCTATTTTTAGCCTATTTCCAAAACGACTTACTATAAATAGTAAGTGCTCCGTTTGTCTTCAAATTTTACCAGCAGATAGCTTGAAGGATACTGATCGCAGTGGTTTACACCGGTTTTCGAAAATTCTAACCTTTTACCCCTCTTTTTAGGCCCCGAAGCTGGAAACCCTAATTTGTTCAGCATGCATATCAAATGATCTCCGTTTGTTCTCGTTTCTGTTGCATTGTGATCAACTCGTGATTCTGAAGTGCTGGGAGGCGGCTGCCGGGATGCACCTGCTAAAAATATTAAGTTCCCAAATAGGTGGCCATCTCAGTTTGCATGTCACATCATTGCAAAGCTCTCGAGAAACCCATAAGGAATATGCAGACATGGAAAGAAAACCCTGACATGCAAACCCTAAAAATAGCTTCGGAAGACTGAATTTTGAAAGTTGTCATCTCATTTTGCATGTTATACTGTCGCGAAGGTCTCGAAAAACCCAGAAGGAATCTCCAGACATGCGTTGAAAAATTCTTCGTTTAAGCCTTGAAATCTGCTTTGGAAGCTAGACTGCTAAAAATAGCAAGTTGTCTGTTTCAGCTCAAATTTTGCACGCGAGCAGCTTGATGTGTTCTGAATGCGGTGTGACTGTTGGAATTTCAAAAATACTGACAGAATGCCCTAAATTGCATACTTACTAAAAATAGCAAGTAGTCGGAATTTGATGAAATTTCAGTGGAAGCCTGCTGGAAGCACACTGACAGCAATGTTAATCTCTGTTTTCAATTTATTCACCTCATTCGACCTCGGACTGACCAGGAAAGTACAAACCCTAATTTTCAGACTCGGCCAAATTCATGTTTAAGCTCAATGGCGGATACATCCCCGGAAAGGCAGATAGAAAGAGACGGAAAGAGAGAGAGAGAGAGAGAAAAACCCAAGCCAAAAGACCAGAATGGAGCAAAAAATAGGGGGTCCCCATTTTGAATGGGGCGATGTGTGAAAAGGTCACAACACCCCCCCTCCAAATGCGCTCTCAACACACATGTTCAAATGCGCTCCAAAAGAGGTGGTGTAGAATTTTTCAAAGGCATAAGAAATCAAACACACAAGATAGAAAATGCGCCTAAGAGGTAATAAGGATGAAGGATTGTCTAAGGCGCGAGAAATTGAAATGAAAACCCCCTGTATGTGCCCAAGGGAGAATGAAGGGGAGATGATGTCAAAAACGCTTAAGGCATAGAAAGTGTAACCTCAACCCCTCATATGCACCCAACTTAAGTGCCTAAGTGGAAAGTTTCTAAGGCAATGAAAAATGGAAGTAGACCCCACCAAGTGCGCCCAAGGAGTGTGAGTTAAGATTAAAATTTGTCTAAGGCGTTGAAACAAGAAAACAAGGTTTGAAATACGCCTGGAAATATGAACATAACCCCTCAAGTGCGCCTAACACATGAAGTTCAATGCGCCTGGCAAGCAAGATGATGAAGTACGCCCATCATGAGGGGGTAAAATTTTCAATGTTGGAAATTTCAAATGAGATAGGTAATTTTCCCACGAATGTTTGATATGACTAAGTGTTACAGGCAGTTAAAAGGGAAAATTCAAATTTTGCATGGGAAAGAATCTTTAACGAAGGAAAATTTTATGAGAAATGGGCCTCATCTTGGTGACAACTCGCCCATCTCCTCTCTAAAGTCAGAAATTGCCAAGTAGTGGAAGGAGAGATTTAATGAACTTGCTAAAATAAACTCCCCCACACAATTATTTAAGCCACAAAGTTTTTATTTTATTTGCACCAGTTGCAAGTACGAAGTTGTGGCTCTGAGGGTGAGGATAAAAGTGTTGAGGTGAAGCTGCAAGTTAAATTAGCAAGCTTGGGTGAATTTTTCTAAGTGCCAGAAGTTATATTGCTGAAAGTAATGAGGTTTGGAGTTAGAAAATTTAATGCTGAAGGCTCTTCTTTTTCAAAGTTTACTCCATATTTTCGCCATCCCAAGGTGATTTATTTTCTGTCTGAATTTTAATGCCTATCTTTTATTTTGGAGGATGGCTGAAGCAGGCAGAGGAGAAGCTGCAAGAGCGAAAAGGCTGCAGGCAAGGCTACAAATGCTAAATCGAGCAAAGCTAGCGTATCCAGGCAGGTAGTAATTAAGAAGCTGAGCAAGACGTTTGTTCCTGAATCAAAGTTTACTTCAAAGCTGGGAGAGTTGAATGACACCAACCTTGGTTCATTCAACCTAGGGGCACTTAGAGGACAAATGTATGGGCTAGGAGGCCATCCTCCATCAGTCACAGCGCACCGGATTATGAAGAGTGGAATTTATGCAGCTGCTGGTTTTTCACCAGCAATCCAGTGTGTGGAGTTGATCATGGAGTGCGCCAACTGCTATAGGTCGGAGCAAAGAACAATTGTTTCTCCTGATGGAAAATTGTTTGCCAATCTCACACCTAAGGCCATCAAAGAGGCGTTTGGGATTCTCACTTCCGATAGGATGGTGTACAAAACAAAGGAAAGAGCTGAAAGGATCTACGCTTGCTCTTTTGAAAGATGTGCCGGGATGATAAATTTAGTTTGGATGCAGAAGTCCAGGCCTCTTTGCACCAAGCTTCCCAAGCAGATTATCTCAGATGATGTGAAGTAGGAGTATTGTGACTTGATAATGATGCTCAGTCGAATAAATGGAAGCTATCAATCATTCATCTTCGAACCATGGATGTTTATTATATCGGGATTGTAATGGAGGGGAAAGAATGCGTTGACTAGGCAAGGATGATAAGTGACAATTTGGATGAGCAGTTCAAGAACCTGAGAAGAACTAAAACGTTCTACATCAGCTCATATGTTATATATATGCTTGCTCGAATGACTAAGTACAGAGGGATAACCTGCAAGGAGCCAATTGGGTGTGGTCCTGAACAATTTAAAATCTATGAGGCTTGCCCACAATTGCACCTGAGCAACACCTCTAACTACCAAAGGGTGAACCATGCCTTCACCATGCACATAGCGAGGACTCTTCAGCGAAGGACTCAACAAAGGATATCAAAAGAGGCTCAAAAGCTGATCGAAGAATATAGATACTAGTTTATCCAATTTCTGAAGTTCACCAATATTAGGCTGCAGGGGTTCACATTGTATCTGTACAGATTACCGAGATACCCCATTGACAGAATGGTTATGTTAGAAGTATCTAGGTAGCTCATTGCCTATGATAAAATCTAGAAAAGGAAGAAGAAAGGAGGACTAGACTTCCCGATTACCATGGGAAATTTAAATGAAGTTTGTCCTCCATTGCAGGCAGCCAGAGAAGTTGAAGATGAGCTGCAGTTCTTCCACCTTACATACCACACCAACAGGCAGGATCTTGATCCTTTCAACAACATTAGAATGGTGCAAAGTGTGGAGTATAGGCACAAGGCTCATATTGAGGACTTCTGGGCTAATGCAATAGATGATGCTGAAGTTAGGAGAAGAATGTTTACCAGGCTACCTCTGAAGATCAGAGAGTGCGAGGTTGTTCTAGTTCCGGATCAAGTAGATGAGGACGTGAATGTAATACAGCCAGACTATGAGTCAGTGAGAAATACACCGGTCCCACTACCTGATTGGTTAGAACCGGAGATCACATACTTGGACACATTATGCATATCGGTTCTGACATTCACAAGGAGCTGGGTGGAGAGGCATGCAGATAGGCTCAAAAGTAAATCAATTGCTCTCACTTACGATCTCATGGGTGACCAGAGGCTGCCATCAACAAGGAAAAGAAAACAGGTTGCCCAAGCTTTTGAGCCACGGAGAGAAGTACAACTTTAGCCAATGCCTCAGAGGGTAGAAGAAGCATCACCCATACGACCGCAGACTCAATCTTCGAGTGTGCAGGAGCTTTCATTATTTAGGAGTCAGAGAAATAAATCGAACAAGGAGCAAGAATTTCAGGAGGTAAACCAACCACCACTCAAAAAGCCAGATAGCCTAAGTGTCAACGCTCCTAGAAGAGAAAGTCAACAAGAGGAGGAAGAGGAGACGACAACAGACACTCGCTTCCAACAAATGATTGAAACAACATTAGAAGATGAGAATACTATAGGGCAAGAAGCTCGAGATCTAGGAGAGGATGTTCAACAAATGTAGACTGATGAGCCTCCGCAAAATATTTTTAGAGAAGAAGTACGTGAAGAAGAAGCAAGAGAGGAGCAGCCACTTATTATTTGCAACTTGCAGCAGGCAGTGCCCGATTGGCTTAAAGATAGAATGAGGAAGGATCTCGAGGAGGAGACTGACCCGGCGATCGAGATGGATGAATTCCTTAGCAGAATCAGCAGGCCACCAAAAAAGAAGAGAGCTAGGAAATACTCCAAGATATCTACAGATAATATTGGTTCTCGCACGCTTCATGTACCTATTTCGAGAGTAGAGTGTGACCGAGATGAGGCTGTACCTGAAAATTATGTGGTCACTACTGTGGAGCTGGGCCACCTTATAGGAGCTCAAATAATTGAGGAATGTGATAGCTCCTATCAGGCTCTGAAGGATAGATTGCTCCAAACAGAAGGAAAATACAAAAGGTTGAAGAGGGAGCATAAGATGTTGATCGAATATGTGCAACACCTAGCACGTCCGAGTGGATAGGAGAATCCAACAATTGATCTCCTAGCTGAGCTTCCGAGAGAATCAGTCAACAACTTGGAAGATTTGAAGAGGATGGCTTAGGAAGTAGACAAGTGGGTTGGCAATGTTCCCGTAGAGGCATAGAAATTCATGGATGATCTCGCCTATTCTTTTCAGTAAGCCTCCAACATTCTTATGCGCATGGAAAATGTTGATCAAGCTTGGAGCAAGGCACACATTTATCAAGATAAAACCGTTCCTCACTCGGCAGCCTTAATGCATATGCCCGTGCAAACTCTGGTCGAGGGAGGAGTAATTCAGGAGGGTGATAGGTATGATTTCCCTAGTTGGTATTCTTCAGCATTCACTGGCCAAGGCTTCTTTGATACAACACAACGGAGTCAATTAGAGTTAGAAAGGCTATGCGAAACATACAAGGAGTCTTAAACACACTCAAAACCTTGTTTGCTAAAAGGCCAACTCCAGAGGAGGTAATTGCGGATGGCCTGAAGAGCAGATTGGAGGCTTTCTTCTTGGATGTGAGATCATTGGCCCAGGTGGATTTTGAGAACATTTCAACCTTCTCCAATATCATTCAGAGCACTCAGGATGCCTTAGTTGCTTGGGGGAAATCTTGCACTCGACAAGGGCAGGCGGTCACAGTGCTTGAGTTCCAGCTCAACCACTTTCCACCCATTTCAGTTCAGGAGGTTGAGGCAGTGTTGACCAGATTCATAGAGTTTGCAGTCAAGGAGAAGAACAGTGGGAACACATTTCTGGATGAGAATCTTTTGGAGGATAGTGGACATTAAATGCTCATAGTGGTCAAAGGGAGAGAGTGGGTATTCTGTGCTCATTTATTACCCCACTCCACTTTCTGGCAGTTTTTAGGGCAGAATCTTGACTAGGCTTATGTGGCTCAATTTGAGCCCTTCATTGTATTTGAATCTAAGTCGTTCGTTGGAATTGACCAACTATAAAAGGGGGCATCCCCCCTCATTTGTACATCATAGAATAGATAGAATCATAGTAACACATGAGATAGAGCATAGAGAGATAGATAGCATAGATTGATAGATTGATAGGAAGAGGAAGGAAAGTTTTCAAATTGAATGCTTTGTAAGAGATTGCTGTGAACACTCCTATAATAAAAAGAGTTATCATTGCTTGTGGTTTCATCTTTTATTGTGGGTAGCTAGCAAGATTTCTTCGTCCTTCCGATTCACGTAGAACCTTAAAGTAAAGTAGATTTTAATTCATGTACATAGATAGTTGTGGAATGTGGTGGTTAAATTAAGCGAGCTTCATTAATCCATACCACTAGGAAACTCATTGATGGTGGGTTCGCCTTGTGTGGTCAACTGGAATATTGCGGACCTAACTTCGATTATGATTTGCATGTTGATATGCGTCGTTGTGATAGTGTCTTCATTTTGAATCGTGATTTGAATACCTCTAGTTACTCCTTTGAAGATTGCACCAGTTTTGTGGAAGCTGTTCGAGGTGAGGCAAAGCAAAGCTTGGTTGAGGCTTGTGAAATTTGATCTCCACGTCCTGCGCCTAGAGTAGACCATAGCATTTCTAATCCCTGTAGCCATTCAAATTCAGTACTTTCTGGTTAGTTTAGGAAACTCGACCTTCATTTACAAATCTTCCGAATCTTGAAAATCCCTTTCTCTCGGAGTGAACAATTGTGGAAGTCCCCTTGAAATACCAACAAATCACATCAAGCCAACTGAGTCTATGTCCATTGCATAAAGGAACCTTGGAGTTGGATACATGATCTTTCGCAATCTTAGCATGCAGGAGATTTTGATGAAGTTAGGATAGAGTGATTGCTGGAAACTTTATTTTGTGTTGGTGAGGTTATAAAACACCTGTCAACATATTGGAGATTGAATTAAGATAACTTATGAGATACAAATAAGGTATTGAATTTGGAAAATAATTTTGAACTCCCGTAAAGCCCTAGTTTTCCTTAGAATTTCACACTCGGTTTGACCAGTATTGTATCGAAGATTGGAGACACAAAACTAGGTCATGTAAATTTGCAAGATTTTTGGGAGAGAATTGGGAGAGAAAACATGTCTCCTATCACACAGGCTAATTGAGAGAAGACTATTGCAAGCTGCTGCATTTCCCATGGTTGTGCAATGCTCAAATTTAGTTCTTGAGTGTATAAATCATTACAAACCATAGACTCAAAAGGTAAGAACCAGTGACAATAGATTGGTGATTAAACTGGATGACAACACTTTTAAGAATTGCCTTTGACTACCTCAAAGAAATGCCTTCGTCGCCATTTATTATACAGTAGCCTACTAGCATTATATCGAGAAGAAGAGCCAATGCAGGTATATGATTGCTTGTCATGATTTAAAGCACCTAGGAAAGGTAAGTCCCAATTGCCTAAAAAGATGCATTGGTCTCATTTTGTAGATGAAATATCAGACATTATAGTCCTCCTGCAAAGATTAAAAGGAAATAAAAATGTGCATGATTTTGAGGAATGGATGTATTTGTTCATCATTGTGATAATTCATGGGAAACAATTTATTGATTGGGGTACTTTAATCAGTAACCAAATTCATGTAGAAATCACCCACTTTTAGTTGTATTGAGCTTTTGATATGTCATCCTACCTTTTCTACGCCATTGCTTGCACAAGGCCTTGGTTAGGACTTTTCCTAGTAGGAGTGCTTGATGACACTATTAAAATCTACAATTATTACATTTAGCTACAGTTGGAAAGAACTTACAAGAGTATCAAAAGAGTAAATGATGCCTTTACAATGAGAGTAGTGAGGGAAATTCAAGGAGAAATGGGCTCGATAAAAAAATTATGGTAGCAACTTTATTCAATTTCAGAGATTTACCTACATAAGAGTAGGAGGATTTGATGGGATACACTATAAACTGCCAAAATATGTTGATGATAAGTTTGTACTCATTGAGATATGTAGACAGGTGGTTGAGGTGAACAAGAGATGCCACGAAAGAAAGAAAGTAGGAATCTCTTTTCCTATTGGTTTATCTCATTATTAATGTAATTCAATGTCTGATGCTTTGTACATTAAAAGAGACTTTGTCAAGTTCACCATACAATTTTATGAAAGAAGGTTTCCATTTGATAGTCAAAACTTTGTAAAAGATAATCTACAATTAGGTTTGGGTTTTTATCATATTCTAGACTTGGAATACTACTGGGTGGACCGTATAGATGAATATGAGGTAAGGGGACGTGGATGGATGAGATTGTCATTGAGGCAAGTTGTGACTTTCAGATTAAATTGGGATATCGAAGGTGTTGAAGATGACGAGTCTGATTTAGTGGATCTCATCTTCACAAATCATATACAAAATCAGCCCATCCTACCAATAGATTGGAGTGTGAAAGAAATAGAAACCATTGAGGCTAAGATTGCCATAGTACTTAAGTGAATAGAAGAATACATAATGAAAAGAAGACTGAAAGATAAAATCCCACTCCTCAACAAGATAAAGGAACTATAGAGCAAGCAAAAATCAGTCAGAGGAGATCTCTATCTCCTTAGCAAATGACATTTGTAACTCAACAGGCTACTTCGAGTGGTAGTGGGGGAGATGATGAAGATCCTCTAAGAAAGAGAAGTCTAGAAAAGGCTTGTGAATTATCTTCAAAAGAAGCCACTCAGGGAGAACGGGACAAGGAAAGATTGAGTCCTGTATTAGAAGACGTGGAAGAAGAAACTATTCAGGTATCCTCTTCACCATCTCAAGTATGTAATTCTTCTTCTCCTGATCATGATTCTCATATTCCTAGTATCCTTGAGAATAATCTGCACAATCTGAAGAGAATCCAACTTCTTCACCAGAGGTTCGTATTTCTAATACACCTCCTCTGAGGTCTCTTCAGTTTTCTCCTCCTGGAACCAACAATGTCCCTACACCTTCATCAGTCTCATGGTTAGAGCAATCATTGACCAGGAAAAGGAAGGTTGTTGAATTGAATTTTTTTGATAAGAATGTTGTGTCTCAATTACTTCAGAGAACTCCACAAGTTAGAAAGCCTAAAACTAGCTCTCGATTATTAAATGACCCCTCATCGGGGAATATGTATGTTGAGGTTGCCCATCCCTCTATGTAAAAGGAGGCTAGTTAGATGATTGTGAAATATTTCAACATCACAAGAATTAATTTGGGACCCTCTATTAGGGATGGAGATGTCCATAATTTCCATGTATTAGATGCAAGACTTGTAGAGAGGACAGAGAAAGAAAAAAAACTAAAGATCAACTAAAGCAACAAGTTAATGCTCTTACTAGTTGTTTGAAATCCCTTATTGATTTCTTTGCCCAACCCACTGGCCAAATTGAAGTGGTTTTTGATCCCAACTCCACTAGTGGGAAATAAATGATTGATCAAATTCAAATTTATAAGTCTTATGGTAAAGATACAAAAGGTTGTGTAGGAGTTTATGGTGCACTCCTCAACACCCCAGGATCACCTGCAAGACAACAATAGATTCCATAAGAGAGAAATGGCAGAAATATCATGCTATAATTATGGATTCAAGATTGCTAGATTGAATATGACAATGTACATATGATGCCTTGCTTATAAAGGCAAGTTTTGAGATAGGATTAGACAAGATCTTGACGTGTGTCTTAATCTTGTACAATGAGACAACTACCTCAATAAATATTAAATGACTTAGGAAACAAACATTAAATGCCAATACAATGATGTACCTAGGTTAACTATGAAAATTAATTTGATAATACAATGATGTACCTAGGTTAGTTATGAAAATGCAACAAACTGAGATGTTTTTTGGAAAATACGAAATTGAAAGATAGAAATAGAATTCAAAACAACAGCGGGAAAACACAGAGGAACTTGGCATATGAATTTGGGTTTGATCTGGCTGGACAGGGGCGTTGGCTGCCCTAGGCTGGGAAGCAAATACTCAAAATCAAATTTTAGATTCCTTTTGCTTTCTATTTGTAGGTTCTACTTCTCAGAACTCAGTGTTGGAACTTCGTCTGTCATTGATAAAATCCACTTTCCCTAATTTGTTGATTTGTAGGATTTGAATGCTTGAATGAACAATTAGGTCTTCAATCCTCTCCAAATTTGTTCTAGATCTGTAACCTGCACACAAGAATAAGGGGAAAGGGTTGTGCCATATAGGGGCTTGCCTAAGTCAAATCTTTTTTTGATATCTCTACCTCCACAATGGCTATGATAATGTAAAAGAGAGGTTACCCTCGGTTGGGCAAAGGCTACATGATAAACTAGTGACAAATTGACAATTGCTGCGACTTACCACTCAGATCTGCATTTCTTAATGGATTGAAGTCATTGTACTCATCACCTTCAAGGAGAAATTGATGCTTGATTTGAAGTCTTACAAGTGTTAGTTCTCACAAAATAAATAAAAATGAAATATAGACAAACTCACATGAAAACATGATGCATTGCTAACATGATGCTTGACTGAAATAATGTTGTTATAATTCTACTCTTGATTGCTCAATTCGAAGTACTAAGATTGCTTCACAAAATTGCTAGGCTTTCAAATGATTAAAAAACTTGTATTTATATGCAATTCTTTAATTTTCCGCAAATTAATTACCGATAGCCGACAAATGACTTTAGATTTTTAAATATTAAAATACCGACACCATCATATTTTAAGTCGAACCAAAATAGGTTGGACAAGGGTGGTGGGTGCCCTAGCTCAAACCTATTATTTTGGGGCCTTAAGTATCGGTGAATGATTATTAAATTTTTACTTCCAATTTCATTTTTGATTTTTCAAATATTATTTTAAAATAGGCACATTAAATGCACAATTGGGTCCCAAGCACATGAGGGGGAGGTAAACCTAGTGTGAAATTGTTAAGGGTGATAATTAACGACACTGCAATTGTATAAGATGTCATCATGAGATAACAATGTGAGGTACATTTTATTATGTGGATAACTATGAGAAAGTGCCATGAAAAGTATGGCTATTAACAAATTTTGGCATGATGTATCATGATGTTGTGACCTTTTCACACATCGCCCCATTGAAAATGGGGACCCCTAGTTTTTGCTCCATTCTGGTCTTTTTGGCTTTGGTTTTTGTCTCTCTCTCTGTCTGTCTCTTTTCTGGGGTCTGCCTTTCTGGGGACGTTCCCGTCTGCGAGCTTAAACGTAAAATTTGGCCAAGTCTGAAAATTAGGGTTTCCATCCTTTTGGTCAGTCCGAGGTCCAACGAAGTGAATATATTGAAAATAGGGCTAACATTGCTGTCAGCATGCTTCCAGCAGGTTCTCAGCAAAATTTCATGAGATTCTGGCAACTTACTATTTTTAGTCAGTGTGTAATTCCGGGCATTCCTTCAGCATTTTTGAAGTTGTAACAGTCACATTGCATTCAGAACACACCAAACTACTCACTGGCAAAATTTGAGCTGAAACAGACGACTTACTATTTTTAGCAGTTCAGCTTTCAGAGCAAATTTTAGGGCCTATATGCATAGTTTTTCAATGCATGTCTGAGGATTCCTTCTGGGTTTTTTGAGACCTTCGCAGTGGTGTAACATGCAAAGTGAGATAACGACTTTTAGAGTTCAACCTTCAAAGGCTATTTTTAGGGTTTGCATGTCAGGTTTTCCTTTGCATGTCTGATGATTCCTTATGGGTTTTTGGAGAGCTTTGCAGTGATGTGACATGCAAACGGAGATGGTCACTCATTTAGGAACTTACTATTTTTAGCAGATGCATTCTGGTAGCCGCTTCCTAGCACTTTAGAATCACGAACTGATCGCAATACAACAGAAACGAAGATAAACAGAGGTCATTTGATATGCATGTAAGACAAATTAGGGTTTCCAGCTTCGGGACCCAAAAGGAGGGGTAAAAAGTCAGAATTTTCGAAAACCGGTGTATACCACCACGATCAGCGTCTTCCAAGCTATCTACTGATAAAATTTGAGGGCAAACGGAGCACTTACTATTTATAGTAAGTCATTTTGGAAACTGGCTAAAAATAGAAAGTCAGCAGCAGGCGCCGACGTCAATGGGCAAGTCACGTGGTGAGGAGCACGTCATTCGAATTTCAAATCAAACGGAGTTGTGGAGGTATCAGAAGCAGGGAGTTACTATAAATAGCAAACCACTTTCAGAAATGGGCTAAAAATAGCAGGCCAACCCGAAATAGCAGTGTCAACAGGTTGATGAAGTTGTGAAGATCCAGTGTTCAAAATTTCAAAGCAATCTGAGCTTCTGAAGTATTAAAATCAAGAGACTATTTATAGGAAGGCTGACGAAGACGAAGAAAAAATTGGCTAAGTTTGAGACTTCATCCTGCACCACCATGAAAATGCGCCCATCTTCAGCTGAAGCCAGAAAAATTTCTTAGGCATAATGTTCATCCTCTGGCCTGGGAAAAATGCGCCCTCTTCACAGACATGATGCAAGAAAATTTCTAAGTATGAATATCCTCTTGCTTAGCTAAAATGCGCCCAAGGAAAAGTTGGTAGAAAAGTCAATGAGAATTTCTAAAGGTTTCATCCACCTCCTCTGGCAAAATGCGCCCTCATGCAAGGTCTCATGTTTGAAAAATTTCTAAGTGTTGAGTTTATCCCTCACACATAGCCAAATACATCCACTCTAAGAGTTTGATGAGAAAGTCAAAAGGGTCAATGTACTTCATCTTCCACCACCCTCCATTTGCGCCCTCACAAGCAAGATGCTAGGTGTTCAAATAAAAAATTCTCCAAGTATGAAACTCGTCCACCTCACATGGCAATATGCGCCCATCTTAAAAGGACGTCAACAAGTCAAAGGAGGGGGGCGTTAGAAATGTGTTATTCTCCTCTACATGCTATATGCGCCCAAGTGAGGCCATGTGAAGACAAAACGAAGAAGCTCAAGAGTCACATTGAAAGGCTTTATTCCTCTCCTCTTGTCATATGCGCCCATCCTTTTTCTCATGCTAAAATGCGCCCAAGTCTGTAAGGTGGTGAGTGGAAAGTAAAGTATGCTAGGCGTGGTGAAGTTGAATTTTCCCCTTCAAGTATACTATGCGCCTGGACTTGAGAGATGATAATTGCTAAGGCGTGGAAATAAGATAAATGCGCCCAAAGTGATGGAGGTGTTAAATAAAATACAAGGTGGTGAATAAAATAAAGCATCTGAGGCGTGATATGTGCTTTAAAAAGAAAGATTTTCTAAGTGAAGTTGATAAAATTTTCTGACCAAGGCAAAATGGATGAAGTTGAGTAAAATTCTCCAAGGCAAAATTTCGAAATGCAAAGTAATTCAAAAATTTTCTAAGGCAAAGTATTTTCTTCTTTAAGAAAATACTCCTAGACTTTGAGGTGATAAAATTTTCCTAAACTTGGATGAATTTGCCAATGATGAAATCAGAGAGTGCTGGCATTGTAGGATGAATTAAAAAATTTCCAAGTCAGAGCAACAAGATGTTCACGAAGATGAAGAACGGGATTAAATGTCATGAAAAATTATTTTTCTAAGGTTCAAAATTTAAAATTTTAAATGAACCCGTTCGTTGTATACCTATGGGTTCGACGAATTCTGAGGAAAATTTTCTTCTGGGTACTGATGATCTTCGATGAGAAATGGATTTCTATGTCTTTTGCACTTCGCCAACGCCTTTCGGATGAAGAATTTAATCGGTGCTCGAGTTATGAATTTTCCTAAGGGAATTTTTAAAATTTTCTAAGGCAAATTTGAATAAAATGTGTTTTCAAAAGGAAAATGCTTCAACGATGAATTTAAAGTGAATTGCCTAGATATTTTTGATTGAATTCTTCACAGGGTGAATTTTCCAGAGTGTTAGAGGTGACTAAAATTTAAAATTTGCAAAGACAGAACTTCGGCTGGTGAATTAAAATTTGATTAAAGGATGAATTTAAATTAAATATTTTCAAAAGTGAATTAAAACATGCCAGTCAAAGTTGAAATTCTAGAAGATTAAGATTCCTGACGTCGAAAGACAAGTGTCAAAAATGCCAGAGAGGGAAATTCGAATGAAGTAGTGGAGATTTAATACATTGGCTAAACTTAGCCTTCTTCTAGAATTCGATTTTCCTATAAGAGCTGAAGTTTCATTCATTCTTCTTCACAGCTGAAGAAAATCGAATTTGCTCTGAGTCCAGTGTTGCAGTGGGTTGCTGAGGCTGAAGTTCAAAATTTGTTGAAGGAAGTTGCTGAAGCTGAAGTGTGAATATGCAAGTGGAAGATTCGATTTGCTCAGTTGAGTATGAGGATTGAAAATTGCTGTGGCTGCAACTGTTGAAGAAGTTCGAATTTTCTTGAAGAAAGCTTGTAGCTGAAAGTTATTGAATAAAGTTCGACTTGAAGAAAGAAGAGAATCATTGTGTGCTGAGGCTCAAATTAATTTGCATTGTGGCTGCAACTTCTGAAGTTTATATTGCTGAAGTTGAAGGTTGCTAAAGACTGCGAACTTGCTAAATCTGATTTGAAGTGAAGAAGTGCGAATTTACAAGAGTTCATGTTGCTGCAGCCAGCTAAAAAATTTGATAAATTTCATTGAAGTTGCTGAAAGTATCAAAGTTGCTGAGACTTTCTAAGTGATTGATAATTCAAAATCTGTTGAAGGAGAAGTTGAGGTTTGCAAATGAGAAACAATATTGCAACTTCTTGAAGTCGACTGGCAACCCTGCAAAACATTTTATTTATTTTTCTAAGTTAATTTGCTAATGGATGTTTTTTGTTTTGCAGATGGCTGAGGTTAGAACAACTGGCAAGGATAACAATGGTGCATCCAGACAGGCTGTTATAAAGAAGCTGAGCAAGCCTTTCATGCCAGAGTCAAAGTTTACCTCGAAGTTGGCCAAGCTTGCTGACACGAACTTGGGCTCGTTCAACTTGGAGACTTTCAAGAACAGAATGCTGGGGATTGGTAATCATCAACCTTCAGCCACTTCACACAACATCATTCGAAGTGGATTATATGCAGCTGCTGGTTTCCCATCGGCTATTCAGTATTCGGAGTTGATGATGGAGTGCGCCAATTGCTATGAGAAGGATCACAGATCAATTATGTCACCGGATGGTCAAGTGCTCGCCAACCTCACTCCTTTAGCTATTGGCGAAGCTTTTGGAATCCCAACACACAGGAATATGATTTACAAATCGAAAGAACGTGCTGAGCGAATGTATGCTTCTGCATTTGAGAGATGTACGGAGACGATCAATACTCTTTGGATGAGCAACCCCAAGCCCTCTCGTACGAAGCTGCCAAGGCAAATTATATCAGATGACTTGAAGCAGGAGTATTGTGATCTTATCATGATGCTGAGCAGTGTTGGAGGTTGCCCTCAAGCTTTTATTTTCGAGCCATGGATGTTCTATTACATCAACCTCGTGCTGGAAGGAAAGGATTACGTCAACTGGGCTGCAATGATCAGTGACAATTTGCACGAGCAGCTCCTGAGTTTGAGAAGAACAAAGACATTCTATATGGGCTCTTACATCATTTACATGCTGGCCCGTATGACGAAATATAGAGGAATTTCATACAAGGAGCCTGTTGGTTGTGGCTCTCACCAGTTCAAAATTCATGAGGCTTGTCCGCAGTTGCACTTGATAAGTACTACTCATTACAAGCGTGTCAATGACGCCTTCACCATGCACATCACGACAACACTTCAGGAGCGGATGCATCATAGGATCTCGAACGAAGCTCAGGAATTAATTGAGAGGTATGGGTGCTGGTTTATACAATTTCCGAAGTTTTCTTACATAAGGCTGCAAGGATTTTCTTCATACCCATATAGACTGCCTAAGTACCCAACCAACAGAATTTTAATGTTAGAGATATCTAGGCAATTGGTTGCCTACGATAAGATTCAGAAGAAAAAAAAGAAGGGAGGAGTTGACTTCCCAATTGTCATGGGCAATTTAGATGAAGTGTGTCCTTCATTACAGGCTGCTAGAGAAGCCGAGAACGAGCTTCAGTTTTATCACTTTTCCTATCACACCAGCAGACAACACTATGATCAACATAACAATATCAGATGGGTACTGTCAGAAGAATTCAAGCATAAGGCGAGTATCGAAGACTATTGGGCTAGTGCATCAGACGAGGTTGAAGTAAGGAAGAGAGTGTTCTCTAGGTTGCCATTGAGTATGATCAGGGAATGTGAAGCCATCCCAGTACCAGACCAGGTGAACGAGGACATAAGTGTTCTCCATCCAGATTATGAGGATGTGAGAGACACTCGGCTTCCACTTCCAGATTGGTCAGAACCAGAGATTGCTGATTTGGACACACTTTCCATTCCAGTCTTGACATTTACTAGAGCATGGGTTGACAGGCATGCGAGTAGATTGAAGAGTAGGTTGATTGCATTGACTTACAATTTGATGGGAGATCACAGGACACCCACCACCAGCAGGAAGAAACAAATTACACGAGGTCCAGAATCTCGAAGGAAGGAGCCAGTTAAGTAAGGGCCTATTCAGCCGGAACCTCCAAGAGTTGTAGTTGAATCACCCACGTCATTGGAGACAAGTTCTCCAAGTATACAGGAGGTTTCTTTATTTGCTGATCAAAGAAACGCATTGAATCAGGTGCAAGTAGTACAAGAAGATAATCAACCACCACGGAGAGAGTCAGTTGGCCAGAGTGTCAACGCACCTACCAGAGATGACCAGCAGACCGATGAGGGGACTGCTACTGACCCTCAGTTTCAGCAAGAGTTAGAGGCGGCTTTAGACGATGATGATATAGTTTTAGGAGCTACTTAGCCAGTTGAGGCCGATGAGCCTCACCAGAATGATATAGAAGTTGAACAAGTTCGTGAAGTAGAGGCACAAGAACAACAGTCGTTTGATATACAATATACAGTACTTGATTGGCTCAAAGATAGGATGAGAAGAAGTCCCAATGAAGAGATTGATCCAGCGATAGAAATGGAAGAGTTGTTAAACAGGATCAACGCGCCTCCACAAAAGAAGAGAGCACAAATTTTTTCAAAGATATCAACTGATGAGGATGGCTCTCGCACCCTTCATATGGCGGTGCCATAGGTTGATTGTGATCGAGACGAAGCAGTGCCAGAGAACTATGTGGTAACAACTTTGCAGTTAGGACGCCCCACAGGTGCACAGATTGTAGAGGAATGTGATCACTCCTACCATGCCCTCAAGGACAGATTATTTAAAAAGGAAAGAAAGTATAAGAAGTTGAAAGGGGAGCATAAGGCTTTGATAGGATATATGCAGCAGTTGTCTCGTCCTTCTGGGCAGGAGATTCCAGCAATAGAACTTCCAGCTGAAATACCTAGAGAGTCAATTAGTGGCTTGTTGGAGTTGGGGAAGATGGCACAAGAGGCAGGTAAGTGGGTTGCAGGAGTTCGTGCTGAGACAAAAAAGTTCATGGAAGACCTTGCTCATGCTTTCCAACAAGCTTCCAATATTTCGGCACGTATGGAGGCAGTTGATCAGGCCTGGGGTGATGCTTCTGTTTATCAGAGCAAAGTTATTCAGCGTCTAGAGGCATTGAGGCATGTTCCTTTGTGGATGCTAATTCATGGAGGGGTCATTCAGGAGAATGATAGATATGACTTTTCAAGATGGCACTCTTTAGTAATCACGGGGTGTGGTTTCTTTGACGCAGCACAGGCGGATTCAGCTAGAGTTCGTAAGGCTATGATGAATATCATTGATGGAGTCCAGAATACTTTTGAGGCAATATTTGCTAGGCGGTTGAATCCCGATGAAGTGACTACTGATAATTTGAGGGGTAGGTTGGTGCCTTTCTTTTCAGAGGTGAAGACCTTCGTACAAGATGACTTTGAGAACACTTCCACTTTCTCCAGCTTGATCCAGACCACGCAGGATTCCCTAGTTGCTTGGAGAAAATCTTGTGCACGGCATGAGCAGTCAGTCACAGTGCTAGAGTTCCAGCTTGATTGCATTGCACCAATTTCAATTCAGGAGGTTGAGGCTGTGCTTGCTAGATTCATTGAGTTTGCAGCCAAAGAGAAGGAGAGCGGGAATGCACTACTAGACGATGATCTTCTAGAAGACTGATTGTGGGCATTAATTGCCTTTTACTATTTTGGGAGTGAGTGGGAATCTTTGATTCATTTAATGTACCACTCCCCATTCTGGCAGTTTTTAGGGTTAGGGCTGAGGTGGCTTAATCTTAGCCATTCTTTTGATTGTAATCTGAGCCGTCCTTTGGACTGGCCATCTATAAAAGGGGAAGCCCTCCTCATTTTCAATTCATTAGAATTAGAATAGAGATCAGATTGGAGGATACATCAGAGAGTAGACATTTTGTTAGAGAGATAGTTTGATAGCTTAGCATAGTGTGGAGGAGGAGGAAAGTTTTCCTTTGAAAACTTTTGTAAGAGATTGTTGTGTAACACTTTCATAATAGAAGATCTTTTCATTTATGGTGAAATTTGTCTTTGTTATGGACAGCTAGCAAGGTTTCTTCATTCCTTCGACTCCAAGTAGCGTAGAGTAGCTTAAAGTAGTACTATTTTCATTTCATGCAAGTAGATAGTAGCTGTGGATGTGTGGCATTGATCAAGGCAACTTCGTTTCATTCCATACCACTAGCGGCTTGCTGACGGCAAGTTTGCCTTGCGTGGTCTATTGGAGCAGTTCATAAACTTAACTTTAGTTGTAGCTCATGCCTTGGTATGTGTCGTTTTGATGGTATCTTGAAGCTGGGTTGTAACTTGAAAATTACTCGCTATCCCTTTGAAGATTGCACCTACTATGTGTAAGCTGTCCATTGTGAGGCGAAACAGAGTTTGGTTGAAGTTGTTGAGATTGATCCCACGTCCCGTCTTAGAGTAGAATCTAGAACCCTCTTACCCTTACACTCATTTACTTTCCGTTCATCTTTGGTTAGTTTTAGGAAAACATACTTATTGCTAAATCATCCGCATTATACAAATCCCTTCCAATCATCCATCTACTGTTAACTGCAAGTATACTGAACAATTGTGTAAGTCCCTATTGTGACCTTTTTCACACATCGCCCCATTGCAAATGGGGACCCCCTAATTTTGGCTTCGTCTCGAACTTTTGGCTTGATTTTAGTTTGTTTTGTCGTTGTCTCTCTTTTCTACTGTCTGTCTTTCCGGGATTTCTCCGCCATTGAGCTTAAACGTAAAATTCGGCCAAGTCTGAAAATTAGGGTTTGTACTTTCCTGGTCAGTCCGAGGTTGAGCAAGGTGAATAAGTTGAAAATTGAGATTAACATTGCTGTCAGTATGCTTCCAGCAGGCCTTCACTGAAATTTCATCAGATTCCGGCTACTTACTATTTTTAGTAAGTGTGAAATTTGGAACATTTTCACGACACTTTTGAAGTTTTAACAATCACACTGCATTCAAAACATGTAAAGTTGCTCACCGACAAAATTTGAGCTAAAACAGACAACTTACTATTTTTAGCAGTTCAGCTTCCAGATCAAATTTTAGGGCTTAGATGTAGAGTTTTTCAATGCATGTCTGGAGATTCCTTCTTGGTTTTTAGAGACCTTCGCGATGGTGTAACATGCAAAGTGAGACGACAACTTTCAGAGTTCAGCCTTCAGAGGCTATTTTTAGGGTTTGCATGTCAGGGTTTTCTTTGCATGTCTGCATATTCCTTATGGGTTTTTCAAAAGCTTCGCAGTGATGTGACATGCAAACGGAGATGGTCACTCGTTTGGGAACTTATATTTTTAGCAGGTGCATCCCGTCAGCCGTCAGCCGCCTCCCAGCACTTCAGAATCACGAACTGATCGCAATGCAGCAAAAACGAGAACAAACGGAGGCCAATTGATATACATGCAGGATGAATTAGGGTTTCCAGCTTTGGGGCTCGAAAAGAAGGGCAAAAAGTTAGAATTTTCGAAACCGGTGTAAACCACCGTGATCAGCATCCTTCAAGCTATCTGCTGGTAAAATTTGAAGACAAACGGAGCACTTACTATTTATAGTAAGTCATTTTGGAAATAGACTAAAAATAGCAAATCAGTTGCATGCGCCAATGTCAGCGGGCAGGTCACCTGGTGAGGAGCACGTCATTCAAATTTCAAGCCAATTGGAGCTGCGGAGGTATCAGAAGCAGGTAGTTTCTATAAATAGCAAATCACCTTCAGAAATGGGCTAAAAATAGCTGGCCAACCCGAAATAGCAGTGTCAACAGGCCAACAAGGTCGTGAGGATCCAGCGTTCAAAATTTCAAATCATTCTGAGCTTCAGAGATGCAAGAATTGAAGGACTTACTATTTATAGTAAGGCATGGAGGAACTGGCGAAGACGAAGAAAAAATGGCTAAGTCTGAGACTTCATCCTCCTGCCACCTCCAAATGCGCCTTGCTTGATGAAGAAGCATAAAAATTTTCTAAGGCACAAGTTTCATCCTGCAGCTACCTCAAAATGTGCCCTCAGGCAAGGTCTCATATTTGAAAATTTTTCTAAGTATAAACTTCATCCACCTGCCTAGGCAAAATGCGCCCACCCTCAAGGAGAAAGTTTAAAATTTTTCTAAGTGTTAAGTTTCGTCCTGCTCAAGGGGTGAAATGCGCCCCCTCACATGCAAGCAAAATGCTAAATTTTTTTCTAAGTGTAGAATTTCGTCCTCCTCCGATGCCAAAATGCGCCCAAGTTCACAAAAAGTCAAGGAAGTCAAAGAATTTCATCCTCCACCATGCCCAAAATGCGCCCAAGCTCAACAAAGAGGAGTTAACAAGCAAGTCAAAAGGTCAACAAGGTTCATCCTTCACATCATGCAAAATGCGCCCATCTTAGGAGGGGGTCTAAGAAGCCAAAGCTGGGCATTGAAAGTGTTTCATCCTCCACACATTGCAAAATGCGCCCAAATGAGGGCATATAAAGACAAAACATCTCCATGCAAAGGCGTCCATGCAAAGAACAAAAAGACAAGGCGTGTGCATGAAGACAAGGAGGAAAAGGACAAAGGTATCCATGCAAAATTGGAAGAAGACAAAGGCGTTGAAAGCCATGTAATGACAAAGTCAAAGGTGGCGTTTAAAGTTTATCCTCCTTCAAGTATGAAATGCGCCCAAGTTAGGGAGGAATTGCTAAAATATTCTAAGTGAGAATTTCATCCTTCCACACATGTGAAATGTGCCCTCACTTCAACAAGAGAAAGTCAAAGAAGTAAACAAGAATATCCTATTCAAAGTGTGAAATGCGCCTAAGGGGGAGATGAAAATGTGCAAGGCATTGGGAAAATATTTTCTTTATGACATACAAGTGTGCTAGGCGTTGAAATTTGAAATTTCCTACATGACAAGAGAGGTGCGCCCTAGATGTAGAGGTGGTAAAAAGTTGCTTAGGCATTGAAGACAAGGTGGTGGAAATTTGAATGGAAATATGCTAGGTGTTGGGTTTTAAAAAGAATACATCCCTCATGGTATGCGCCCTAGGCATTTAAAAGGAAAATTTTCTAAGTGAGTTGAAATAAAATTTTCCTCACCACAGGCAGAGTGATTAAAGGTGAATAAAAAAATTTCTAAGGCAAATTCGAAGTGCTAAGTGATTTTAAATATTTTCTAAGTGTTATCAAAATTCCACCTCTCTAGAGGGAAAAACGCCTAAGTCTGGTGAAATGATGAATTTTTCCTTAAGACAAACAAAATTGCCAGTGAAGAGGTTAAAGGGTGCCAGCTGCACAGGTTGATAAAAAATTTCCAATTCAGAGCAACAAGAAATCTTCATAGATATGAAGAACGGAATCAAATTTCTTAAAAAATTATTTTTTCCAAGGTGCAAAATTTAAGAAAATTAAATGAACCCATTCGTTGTGCACCCATGAGTTCGACGCGTTCTGAAGTAAATTTCCTTCTGGGTATTGAAGATTATAGATGAGGAATGGATTTCAAGGTCTTCCACAGTTTGCCAAGGATTCTGAGATAAAGATTTCAAATGGACACTGGGTTGATGAATTTTCCTAAGGGAAATTTAAAAATTTTCTAAGGAAAATGTGAAGAAAATGTGTTTTCAAGGTAAAATCCTCTAGACAATGAATTTGAAAATGATCGCCTAGATGATTTTCGACCGAATTCTTGATGAAAGCATTTTTCTCGAGCCTGAGTTGGATGAAATATCAGAGTGAAGTATGCCCGAGCGAAATACAAGATAGGTTGGAAATTTGGCTAAGGCATGAAGAATTTGAACGCAAAGTTGGCTGGTGAAGACGATGAACGCTTGGAAGTTAGAGCGTGAAAATCCTGGTAAGTAAGTTGAATTTATATTATGAAGTGTTCTAATACTCTTCTCCTCGTTTGTTTTGCAGGAGGAATGTCGAGACCAAGCGGTGACGACTTAAAGTGATGAAGCAAATAGTCCAAGATGATAAATCACGAAGGAAGAAAAAGTTGCAAGAAAATGGCTAAGTGTTGAGACTTCGTATGTACCCAGCTCAAGTGACAAAGAAGAAGTTGAAGAACAATGTCAAGAAGAAAATCAAGAACAGTGTGAACGCGTTTCAAGGCTGGAATCTTCTAGAAGGATGATGGACATTAATGGCTCATTTATTACCCCACTCTCCATTATTGTGGTTTTTAGGGCGAATCTTGTTTAGGGCTGAGGTGGCACAATCTAGGCCATCAACCCAATTGTAATCTGAGCCGTCTGTTGGACTGGGCCAACTATAAAAGGGGAGTCCCCCTCATTTGTATCTCATTATAAATTAGAATAGACATTAAGTTAGACAGTAGACATAGAGTAGAGGGACAACTTAGGAGTAACTTAGTATAGATTGATAGTGTAGTTTGAAGAAGAGGGAAAGTTTTCCCTTTGAAAACTTTGTAAGAAATTGTTGTGAACACTCTCTCAATAAAAGAGTTTTTCATTGATGGTGAATTTCGTCTTTGTTGGGAGTAGCTAGCAAGGTTTCTTCGTCCTTCGATTCAAATGGTAGCGTAAAATAGTTCAAAGTAGTATAATTTTCATTCCATGCAAGTAGATGTTAGCTGTGGAATGTGGTGTTTGATCTAAGCAACTTCGTCTATCCATACCACTAATGTATTTGCTGATGGTGAATGCGCCTTGTGTGGTCAACTGGAATATCATGTACTTAACTTCGATCATGATTTGTATGTCTATATGCGTTGTTGTGATGGTATTTTCATGCTAAGTTGTGATCTGAACACCTTGAACTACTCCTCTGAAGATTGCATCGACTCCGTGGAAGCTGTTCGAGGCGAGGCAAAGCGAAGTTTGGTTGAAGTTTGCTGAAGTTGAGCTCCATATCCCACGCCTTAGAGTAAATTAGAGCATTCTTAACCCTGCACCATTTCAATTCAGTACTTTCTGGTTAGAATAGGAAACCCACACTTCATTGATAAATCTGTCGAATTATGAAAACCCCTTCCTCTGCTGCTGAACAATTCCGTAAGTCCCCTTGAAATACCATTAAATCACATTGAGCCAACTAAGCCTATTCGCATTAAAAGAACCTTGGAGTTGAACGCATGAACTTTCTTGCAATCTTAGCATGCGGAATACTTTGATCAAGAGAGAATAGGGTAGCCGTTGGCGACTTTATTCTGCGTTGATGCGGTCACGAAAAACACGTCAATAGTCCCCTTGTGAAAACAGCAATTCACATCAAACGGAGGGTGTTCTAAGTATTTCGGAACCTTGGAGTTGAACGTGCAAACTTTCTCGCAATCTTAGCGCACGGAATACTTTGATCAAGAGAGAATAGAGTAGCCTTCGGACAACTTTGTTCTGCTGATTGGTGCGGTCACAAGAATCACATCAACACATGATAATTATTTTTTGTAAAAGCAAGTATGGGGTGACTAACAAGAAAAATTGGCTTGTAAAATGAATCTCAATACATGTCAGTAATGGGGCATCCATGTAAGATGATATAATATAAAATTGTTATAAATCATGTAAAAAAATTTAATGGTGGCTTCCAATGTTACCCACCAGTTTGAGGATAGTTACGAATGTGAACAACATAGTTATGTGCTAAATGTTATTATGTAAGATCAATCGAAGTAGTATTTTTGTAATTGAAAGAACAAAAATAAAGCCCTAAGTAAATACCAAATAGGTGCTCTCTTTCTTCAAGTGTGTATCCAATTAGATCAAAATTAAGGACTTTTAGATTATAAAGTAAGTAAAGAGCCCTAATCTGAACTAATTAGAATACGCAAAAGTTGGGATTGAGAACAACATGAGACTCCATTTGAAAAGAAGAAACACAAATGAAATACAGCCATAAACTAATTAGGAAAAAATCAAATTGCAAGGGCGAAAAATGGGACTTGTGCAATGTAATGAAATAACTTGCACAATAGAAGAATGTGAGGAAATATGCTTCAAATACTTGATAATAACTGATAATAACAACCCACTTCGAGGGGGAAAATCTCTAAATATTTAGAATGAGCACAATTCACAATAAGATAAACAAATAAGACTCCTACTTCCTATATATACCTTACTTATGCCTAAGATTACTCAAACTAAGATAATCATATATAAGCCTTAGGCCAACCTAAGTAAGTAAATAACAATATAATAATGATAATATGACTTAATTAAGTGTTAAGTTAGCCACAAGCCAACTTTTCATAACCTTATGTACTCTAATATTAAGGTGTAGTATGCCTCCCCTCTTCAAAGAAGCATTGTCCTCAATGCTAATCAAGTGTGGATGTTTCTGAATGAACTCCTCATCCTCCCATGTGGTATCTTCAATCGGTAAATGCTTCCTTTGGATGAGATATCGAGTTAGTGTTTCGGTCCTTAGCTTCCTTGTGTGTTTTTGATGAATAAGCTCTGGTTCCAATATGATTCTTCCTTCTTCATCGAGCTTGGTTATCATTGTCTAAGTAGGGATATATGCCCAATTACATGAAAAATTGGATGTATCTTTGGTGTTGGTGAAAATTCAAGCTTGTAGGCAACATTGTACCTATCTTTTGCATAATTTGGTATGGGCCATAATATTATAGAGACAACTTGTTATTATGTGTCTGTTGCTTCAATGACATTTGCTTGTAAGGCTGCAATCTCAAGAAAACCCAATCCCCAACTTCAAAACTTCTTTCACTACGGTGCTGGTCCGCCTACTGCTTCATTCGATTTTGTGTCATGGCTAGATTCTCTTGAAGTCCTGAAAGTACTTGTTGTTGATGAAGCATGTGGTCCACCACATCATGAACTCTTGGTGACACCTTCAATGATGATGTGATGGAAGGAGGAAGATATCCATACAATGCCATAAATGGAGACATTTTTGATGAACCATCCAAGAAAGTGTTATAACACCATTCTACTAGTGGTAGCCAATCTACCCATTGAGACTGTTTATCTGAAGTGAAGCAACATAGATATCCTTCCGAGCACTTATTAACAACCTCAACCTGCCGATCAGATTGAGGATGGTATGAAGAACTATGAGCCAATTGAGTACCCAAACATGAGAATAAATCTATCCAAAAGTTACTGGTTAAGATAGGATCATGGTCACTGACAATAATCTTAGGTATACCATGTAACTTTTGAATATTCTCAAAAAACGCTTTTGCCATTGTACTTGCTATAAAAGGATATTATAATGCAATAAAATGTGCATATTTAGTGAGGCGGTCCACTAGTGTCATGATGCCATTCTTACCATTAGATCTTGGAAGCCTTGAGATGAAGTCCATGGAGACTTCTTCCTTACATTGGTTAGGAATAAGTAAGGGTTGCAAGAGACTAGGTGTCTTAATTGTCTCCCCTTTATTTCTTTGACAAACTAAACATTCTGCCACAAATTTTTGAACATCCCCTTTTAGCCCTTCCCAAAAGTAGTCTTTCTTGACCTGATGATGTCTTTAAAACCCTGAATGACCACCAATTGGGGACTCATGAAGCTTTGTAAGAATCTTTTGTTTGAGAGAGGAATTCTTGCAAAGATACAATTGCTCTTTATACCACAAAGTATCTCCCTTCCAACAAAACTTACTTGAACTACTAGGATCAGTGTATAATTGTTGAATGAGATTACTTGTAGCAACATTGTTTTGCCACTTTCTTTCACTTCTACCACCCAATATTCTTGTAATATTGAAATGGCACACAATAAAGTTTCATTCTTCTCATCCTTACTAGATAATGCATCTGCCACAAGATTTTCCTTCCCTTTCTTATATACAATCTCAAAGTCATATCCCAACATCTTAGTGACCCATTTTTGTTGCTCTTTAGGAGATAATCTTTGTTCCAAAAAATATTTTAGGCTATCATGATCTGTCTTCATTCATCTTCTGATATTTCTCTTGCAAGGAAGTATGTGGAACGAGCCTAGCAACTTGCTCTAATGCCACCTTGCACATAGCACAAGTGATCTCAGAATGAAATGCTTCATGTATTCTGCACCAGTTGGGAAGCAACAAATTCTTGATGGAAGCATCTTTACCTAGCTCTGTTTCTTGTTTTACGCTGTTCAGGACAAAATCCCTGAAGTTCTCGAAAGATCCCCCACCTTCACCATCACTTGAGTCACTTTCAATCAAAACCTCGGTGGACGCAGTGGTGTCTTCTAAACATTTCCCTTCACTTGGAGCTTGCAGCATCAATACTTCTTGCTTGATAGGCCTATATGAGCCCAAGTCAGTCTCCACAAACATTATCTCATTATCCTCACCATACTCAGTGATCATTAACTTCAGCCTCGGTGTGCTTTTGATCTTGATTTGATTTGGGACTCCCTTCCACGGAAGCCACATGTGGGAAAAGTCAGTTGCAATATATCCATTCAACTTCCTTGCCCAATCTCTACTCAACAACATACCATACCCATCTGGTATATCAACTACTGATATGTCAATACAGCTTTGAATTCGGGGGTCGGCTGACAACTGCATATGAATATTATTCAGCTCTCCAACAACTGGAACCTCAGTCTTGTCTAGTTGGGTTACCTTCTTTGTGGTATGCAACGGGACTATACCCAACCTTTGACACACCCTTAATGGCATGACATTGCTTGAAGCACCGGAATCAATCAAACAGTTGTGCAATAATTTTCCAAAGATTCTAACTGATACCAAGAACGGGGCAGGTTCATCTCTCCCCTGATAGAATACCACCGGTTTCTTGTTTTCATTTGTCGGAGCACTCTTCTTTTCATCTCTTTTGTCCAATGGGACCTGATTACTCTGAGCAACCTTCTGTGTCTGCTCTTGCTTTTGTTCCGTAGGCAAATTGAATCTAACTCTTCTTTTATCCTCAGTCTTCGGCTTTTCAGGCTCACTCGAAGATCCTTGTACCATTCCCACAAAACCTTGGGATTGTTGTGGAGTTTCCCAAGCGTTGAACGACGCGTGAGGCACCTCTTCTACCATATTTGCGCTCTGTGTGGGACGAGACTGTACATTTACTGGAGGATTTCTAGGTGCTTCTTGAGACGTACTCTTTACAACTGATGTTTCGTATAGGCTTCCCAAAATTGTATCTCTGACTTCTGAAATTTTCATCAACTCATACAAGGGAAGACTGACCTTTATCTTCTTCACTTCTTCTAGCACATAGGAACTTAATCTTTTCATATCATCTCTTGGGAGATTGTCCTTTTGAGGGCGCTGCATCACGTGGATGGGTTGTTGGACAGTTTGCTGTCCATTTTTATTCTGCATCACATTCTGCTGTCTATACTCTGGAGAATTCCAAGGCAAATTTGGATTGTTGTTCGCATTTGGATTCGGCGGGGTCGCAAAATTATTCGGAGGAATTGAGGACGTCAAAGGCTCCTTTTGATGATAAGTCCTCTGGTACACCTTGGGTGCTGCTCCTCCAGAGGTCTGAAATGCTTGCACCTCTCTTCTCCCTTCTACCAACACACTATTGTTGAGAGGTGGAAAAACGTAGTTACCTTGCTCAAGTGGCTCCTCTGAGTAACTGTCCTGATCCTCTGAATACATTTGAGCTTCTGAATAAACTTGAGCCTCTGAATAAACTTGAGCGTCTGGCGCCTCTACGGGACCATTTGCCGAAGCTGGTGGAAATCTATGATTGACTTCTGGTGGCGCATAGCTTTGATATTCAGACATGACATTGACATTTTCTAGGATTAGTGCTTGGTCATATCTCTGTACTGGGACAATCTCATATCCTGTAGTTGGAGGATTTTCAGTACCCTCTGTGCTTTTTACTTCTCCTTTGAAGATATCGGCAGCTACTTGAAATTCATGGCACTGTAACTCTGAGTGCTGATTGGTATTGTGAAGTCTACACCATCCGGACATAGCAGCTTCTGCCAAAAATACTCTGTCTGTGGGACGGTTCTCTGGAGGCGGCGGGTTATCTAGCGGTGATGGAACTCCTCCGTTGTTAGGTCCAGTATTCCAGGACCTCTTTTGATATCCTTGGTTATTATTTCGATACCCATGGCTGTTGTCATGTCCATGTCCTTGATGGGCATCTTGATGGTGCTGAGGATTATTCTGATATCCTCGATTGGCACCTGGATGTGCCTGATAATTTCTCAACATGGATTGCATTTGATTATTTTGGTTTCTGAGGTGAGTCACCTCAGATGACAGCTTTTTCATTTGTTCTACTAATTCTTTCATTTCGTCTTTCTCCTCATGTGTCCTCGCTGATGGCACCGTGTTTTGGAGATAGACAGGCTGTGTAGTTGGAGTCTGGGATAAAGGTACCCCAGGATGGAGAACCAATTGATCAGATGGTGGTGTAACATGATAAGTTGGTTGCGGAACTGGATTCAGCGCTGGAATTTGCTGATTCCATGCTGGACTAAGAGTCTGCATATGATTGTTCGTGGTGACCAAGCCAGTGTATAAAGAAGGCCCAGTTATATTTTGGCCCATATTTTGACTTACTTCTACAGCCTTAGCGTATGCTTGATTCATATCCGCCGGAATGGGATGAGCTTGTCTCACGAACATCGCGGTCAATGGGTCCAAGGCTGCATAATAGTTTTCTCTAGCATCAGCAACAATGTACGGAGCGCGTAGCCTTGTGAGAGCTTTCTGGAATCTGTTATTGAAGGCGTGGATAGGCTCTTTGTCTTGTCTTCTTACCTCCGTGAATTGGCGGAAAAGCTCTACTGGTGTGATAGGAATACCAAACTTTCCAATGAAAGCTTCTTTCATTTGCTCCCACGTTCTTATAGACCCAACTGGCAAATGTATAAACCAAAAGTGCGCTTCTTCTCCCAAGGAATACGGGAACAATCTGCAAGCTACATCTGCGTATGCAATTTGTCTATTTCGTAAATGATCCTTGAACATCTTGATGTGATCCTCAGCAGAACGGTTTGGATCATTAACTTGGTACTTGGTGCAAAAGTGCTCCAGATTTTTTGGTATGTCATGGTAATCTGCAAACTCAAGAGGGGACGGATTAGTAACTAGCCACGTAGCACCATTTGGAGCTGGTTGACCTCTTGGTTGACCTCCTAGTTGAGCCATTGCTTGAATTGGCTGCCTCCTTTGATATACAATTACTGGAGTTGTTTGCTGTTGGGGTGTAGTAGCCTGAACTGGTTGCTGAACAAACACCGGTGTGGTAACTTGAACTGCTTTTGGCTGCGCAAACCTTGAAGTACTTGGTGGAGTTCGGAACAAACTTGTAATCTCTTCTCCGCTTTCTTCACTTGATTGAACCTCTTCGTTTGAAAATACTTCTTCGCTTGACTCAACTTCTTTACTTGGACGGACTTCTTTCTTCTTCCTTGCTCGAGTAGGTAACTCTAATTCCACAAAGTCTTTGTGTGAACTTGGCGCGGACCTCAGGATTCTTTTCAACTTATCAGGTGAGAATGAACTGATTCGATCCAGGATGTAGCTGATCACTGTCTGCGAGGAAGAGGAGTGAGTGGATGTCTTTGATCCAACAAATTTCTTTCAATTGCAACTTGAATTTCAATAGCCTTTTCTTCTTCCTCTTCCAACACGAAGCAAGTTCTCATGTACTGGGCGTAGCTCTCCTTTGCCCTCCACGCGAGATTGTTCAGTCCTGAAAGGATATCCTCTTGGTCGTCGTTGAATCCCAAGTTAGGCTGCAGCACTGGAAATATTTCTCTATGCGGTAACACCATCTTTACTCATGATAATTATTCTTTCTCCAATGAACTTCTCTTTGAATGAAAATCCTTTCTTATTTGAATATGATTGCTAACTGTAGGAACTCTTGGAAGGCCCTCCTTCTAGCGCCAGTTTCTCTGTTGACGTGGTTTTTGTGACCGCACCAAATAGCAAAACAAAATAGTCCGAAGGCTACTCCATTCTCTCTTGATCAAAGTATTCCGTGCGCTAAGATTGCGAGAAAGTTCGCAGGTTCAACTCCAAGGTTCCGAATACTTAGAATACCCTCAGTTGGTTGATGTGTATTGCTGTGTTCTTACGAGGGGACTTACACAATTGTTCAGACTTCTTGTAGTTAACAGTCAGTGTATGATTTGAAGGGGATTCTTGCGTGTATGATTTGAAGGGGATTCTTGCGTGTATGATTTGGCAATGTAGTATGTTTTCCTAAAGCTAATTAGAAATGTGCGGAAAGTAAAAGAGTGTAAGGCCTAAGAAACTTATGTTCTATTCTAAATGCAGGATATGTGGATCTTTGCTTTAGTAGACTTCAACCGAATTTCACCTAGCCTCACGTCAGACAGCTTCAGCAAAGTTGGTGCAATCTTCAAGGGGATAGCAAAGGATGTTCAAATTATAACTTAGCATACATACACCATCAAAACGACGCATATAGGTATACAAATCACAACCAAAGTTAAATTCAAGATAATGTCCAGTGTACCACGCAAGGCGAACTTATCATCAACAAGCCGCTAGTGGTATGGAATGAAAGAGGCTACCTCAACAAAACACCACACATCAAAGTAAACTACTTGCATGAAAATTACGCTACTTGGATACGAAAGGAAGAAAAGACCTTGCTAGCTATTCATGACAAGACGAATTCCACCATCAATGAAAAGATCTATTATCATGAAAAGTGTTACACAACAATCTCCACAAAAGTTTTCAAAGGGAAAACTTTCTTTCTTCTCCACACTATGCAAAATGTCTACAATGCTCTGCTCTCTAGTCTCTAGCTCTATTGCTAATGTCCAATCTCTAATGTCTACTGTCTAATGGATTACAAATGAGGGGGACTCCCCCTTTATATAGCTAGCCCAGTCCAAAAGACGGCTAGGGTTACAATCAATAGAGTGGCCAGAATCGTGCCACCTCAGCCCTAACCCTAAAAACTGCCAGAATGGGGAGTGGTACATTAAATGAATCAAAGATTCCCACTCACTCCCAAAATAGTAAAGGCAATAAATGCCCACAATCAGTCTTCTAGAAGATCCTCGTCCAGCAGTGTGTTCCCGTTCTTCTCTCTGGCTGCAAGCTCAACAAATCTGCCAAGTACAGCCTCAACCTCCTGAATTGAAATGGGTGGAACACAATCTAGCTGAAACTCTAACACTGTGACTGATGTCTCATGCCGTGCACATGACTTTCTCCAAGCAGCCAAGGAATCCTGCGTGTTCTGGATCAAGGTGGAGAAAGTGGAGGTGTTCTCAAAGTCATCCTGTACGAAGTTCTTCACCTCTGAAAAGAATGGTACCAGCCTACCCCTCAAATTATCAACATTAATCTCATCTGGATTCAGCCGCCCAGCAAATATGGCCTCAAAAGTATTCTGAACTCCCTCGATGATATTGGCCATAGCTTTATGTACCTTGGCTGAATCTGCCTGTGCCGCGTCGAAGAAACCACGTCCCGTGATCGCTGAAGAATACCATCTCGAGAAATCATACCTGTCATTCTCTTGAATGACACCTCCATCAATTAGCAATCGCAACGGAACATGTCTCAATACCTCAAGACGCTGAATAACTTTACTCTGATAGATAGAAGCATCGCCCCAAGCATGATCAATTGCCTCCATCCGTGCCAAAATACTAGAGGCCTGCTGAAAAGCAAAAGCAAGGTCCTCCATAAACTTCTCGGTCTCAGCACGAACTCCTGTGATCCACTTATTTGCCTCATGTGCCATCTTTCCTAACTCTACCAAGCCACTGATGGACTCGCTAGGTATCTCCGCTGGAGGCTCTATTACTGGAATCTCCTGCCCTCGAGAACGAGACAACTGCTGTACATATCCAATCAAAGCCTTGTGTTCTCTTTTCAATCTTTTATACTTTCCTTCCTTCTTGAATAACCTATCTTTGAGGGCAAGATAGGAGTTATCACACTCCTCTACAATCTGCGCACCAGTGGGGCGTCCTAAATCCAAAGTCGTGACCACATAATTCTCAGGCACTGCTTCATTTCGGTCACACTCAACTCGTGGCACAGCTACATGAAGGGTGCGAGAGCCATCTTCCTCAGTGGAAATCTTCGAAAACTTTCTTGCCTTCTTCTGTGGAGGTGCACTGATCCTGTTCAAAAATTCTTCCATCTCAACTGCTGGATCAATCTCCTCACTGGGGCTCCTTCTCATTCTGTCCTTAAGCCAATCAGGTACACCATATTGTATATTGAAGGGCTGCTGCTCCTGTGCTTCTACCTCTCTAACTTGCTCGACCTCTTCATCATTCTAGCGAGGCTCATCGTCCTCAAGTGGCTGAGTGTCTTCTGAAACTATATCATCATCATCATTCATAGCTGCCTCTAACTCCTGCTGAAACTGAGGGTCAGTAATAGTCCCCGCATCATCCTGCTGATCAGCCCTAATAGGTGCGTTGACACTCTGGCCAACCGACTCTCTCCGTGGAGTCTGATTATTTTCCTGTACTACCTGCACCTGATTCAATGCATTCCTCTGATCAGCAAACAAAGAAACCTCCTGTATACTTGGAGAATGTGTCTCCAATGGTGATGCAACTGTGACTCGTGGAGGCTCTGGCTGAGTAGGCTCCTGTCGAACTAGCTCTTTCTTTCTGGACTCTGGACCTCGTGTGATCTGTTTCTTCCTGCCAGTGGTGGGCGTCCTGTGATCTCCCATCAAATTGTAAGTCAAAGCAATTGACCTACTCTTCAACCTGCTCACTCGCCTATCAACCCATGCCCTAGTGAATGTCAGGACCGGAATAGAAAGTGTATCTAAATCAGCAATCTCAGGTTCTGACCAATCTGGAGGTGGAAGTGGAGTATCTCTTACTGCTGCATAATCCGGATGCACAACATCCATATCCTCATTGACCTGGTCTGGAACCGGCACAACTTCGCACTCCCTAATTAGAGTAATCGGCAACCGAGAGAACATTCTCTTCCTTCAATCTCATCAGCTGCATCAGCCCAATAATCCTCAATGGTGGCCTTATGTTTAAACTCCTCTGACAGTACCCATTTGATGTTATGATGTGGGTCGTAGTGCTGTCGGCTTGTATGATATGAGAAATGATAAAATTGGAGTTCACTTTCAGCTTCTCTAGCTGCCTGTATTGAGGGACACACCTCATCCGAGTTGCCCATGACAATTGGAAATTCTACCCCTCCCTTCTTCTTCTTCTTTTGAATTTTATCAAAGGTAAGTAATTGCCTAGATATCTCTAGCATTAATATTCTATCTGTTGGGTACTTAGGCAGCCTATATGGGTACGATGAAAAACCTTGCAGCCTAATGTAAGAAAATTTTGGAAACTGTATGAACCAGCACCCATACCTTTCAATCAGCTCTTGGGCATCCCTCGAGATTCTGCGATGTAACCGCTCCTGAAGCAATCTCGTAATATGCATGGTGAAGGAATCATTGACACGCTTGTAGTGAGTTGTGCTTGCCAAATGCAACTGCGAACAAGCATCATATATCTTAAACTGGTGGGAGCCACAACCGACAGGCTCCTTGTAAGAGATCCCTCTATACTTCGTCATACGTGCCAACATATAAATGATGTAAGAGCTCATGTAAAATGTCTTCGTCCTCCTGAGGCCCAGGAGCTGCTCATGCAAATTATCGCTGATCATCTCGGCCCAATTGACATAATCTTTCCCTTCTAGCACGAGGTTGATGTAATAAAACATCCAAGGCTCAAAAATGAATGACTGTGGGCAACCTCCAACCCTGCTCAACATCATGATAAGATCACAATATTCCTGCTTCAAGTCATCTGCAATGATCTGCTTCGGCAACTTTGCACGAGAAGGCTTAGGAGTGCTCATCCAGTGAGTGTTAATCGTCTCCGTGCATCTCTCGAAAGCAGAAGCGTACATCGGTTCAGCCCATTCTCTGGATTTGTAAATCATGTTCCTGTGCACCGGGATCCCGAAAGCTTCACCAATGGCAGCAGGAGTAAGATTGGCTAGTACTTGGCCATCTGGTGACATGATCGATCTATGATCCTTCTCATAATAATTGGCGCACTCCATTATCAGCTCCGAACACTGAATGGCTGGTGGGAAACCAGCAACTGCATATAACCCACTTCGAACAATATTGTGCGAAGTGGTTGAAGGTCGATGGCTTCCAATTCCCAACATTCTGTTCTTGAAGGTCTCTAGGTTGACGGAGCCCAAGTTGGTGTCTGTCAGCTTGCCCAACTTTGAAATGAACTTTGACTCTGGCATGAATGTCTTACTCAGCTTCTTAATCACGACCTGTCTGGATGCACCACTGTCCTTACCAGTCGCCCTTGCCTCAGCCATCTCAGCTTCTTCTCCAACAAAATCGAACTTCAACACTTAGAAAAGGCTTCTAAGTAAACTTCAGTGACTTCACTACTCTTCAACAACTTCAATCTGCAACTTTGGTAAACTCGTACTTTGCACCAGCAAGTGCGCACTTCACAACTTCGCACTTTTTAAACTCTCAGCTATTCCTTGCTCTAAGGCATCCTTCTAGCACAGGCAACTTCAAATCTTCAACACAACTCAAGCTCCAGCAATCAGCAAGTTCGAACTTAAGCTCTTAGCAATCAGCAAACTCAATCAGCAACCAGCAAGTGCGTCCCTTTTGGTTTCAACAAAATTCCAACTTTCAACACTTGCGTTGGCAACCCAAGGCGTCCTTCTTCTGCAGTCTCAACAACTCCAGATTTAAACTTCAACAAACTTCCCTTTGAAATTCGAATTTCTCCACTTCAGATTTTGGATACCAACTCTAGTCAAGTCGTCCCTCTCAGCTTCTCTCTTGCAACACTTCAGCCTTGCAAGAATTCGAACTTCCTTGAGCTCCAATCTTCAGCAACTCACTGCAATGTCAAACTCAGAGCAAATCGAATTCTCCAGCTGTGAAGAACAAGTGAGAGACTTCTCCATTTTATAGCCCAAAATCGAATTCTAGAAGGAGCCAATTTTAGCCAGTGCATTAAACTTCCACTACTCCACTTCAAGAATTCGAATTTTCCCTCTCTGGTATTTCTGACACTTGTCACTCGACGTCAGGAATCTTGCTCTTCTAGAAACTTGACCTTGACTGGTATCTTTGAATTTATTTTCGAAAAATTTAATTTAAATTCATCCTTTTTAATTCACCAGCCGGAGCTGTGTCACTTGAATTCGAATTTAACTGCTCATCATCTCTGGAAATTTCATCTTCGAAGAATTCAAACAAAATCATCTAGGCAACTCACTTGAAATTCGAATCACTCGGAGAAATTCACTCTGAAAACACATTTTATTCATCTTGACTTAGAGAATTTTAAATTTTCCCTTAGGAAAATTCACAATTTGAGCACTGATTAGATTCTTCACTGAAAAAGTGTTGGCGAAGTGCGGAAGATTTGGAAATCCATCTATCATCGCAAATGTTCAGTACCCAGAAGAGAATTTTCTCTGGAATGCTTCGAATCCATGGGTACCCAACGAACGGGTTCATTTAATTTTTTGAATTTTGAACCTTAGAAAAATATTATTCTGTGAAATTAAATCCATCCTTCGCCTATGATCATCCTGTATTGCTCCAACTTGAGAAAATTTTGAATCATCTTGCATTATCATCATTCTCTGACTTTATCCTTGAAAAATTTGCCGGTGTTCTAAGAAGAAAATTCATCACCTTGAGTTCTAGGCGTATTTTCTAAGGGAGAAAATATCTTTTTGCCTTAGAAAATTTTAAATCATCTTGCATCTTGAAAATTTGCCTTAGAAAATTTTGGTTCATTCGCCAGTGGTGGAAATTTTATCAACTTCATTCAGAAAATTTTTATTCATGCCTAGCACAATTTATTTCTCATTCACCATTTGCATTTTACTTCACACTTGCAAGGCAATTTTATTTAAAATTCTAACGCCTTAGAAATATTTCATTTTTCTTCACTCAACATCTTAGGCGCATATTGTGTGTGAAGGGGAAAATTCATCTTGTTCTAGAAGTCTTCACTTCCAACGCCTAGGCATCACCTTGCAATATTTTCCAACACATTTTACCTTGGGCGCATACCACTTGAAGAGGGTATTTAAAAATCACGTCTTAGCATATTATCTTCAATACTTACCACCTCACACATATCACTTCACCACGCCTTAGAAAATTTCTCCAATACTTACCACCTTAGGCGCATTTGAGGCTTGAAGAGGGATAACGCCTAGCATTCACCACCTTTTACCATGCTTTGAAGTATCTCTTACCTCACTTACCACCTTACGTTTACTTTTATCATCCTAACTTGGGCGCATTTTAGCTAGGCAAGAGGATGACTCCTCAGCTTCACCTTTTTTGTCTTCACATGCTTGTTTTGGGCGCATTTAGGAGGGTGAGGAGGACGAGTTTCCTTGACTTGTTGACTCTCTTCTAACTTGAGCGCATTTTTATGTAGGAGAAGGATAAGAACTTGTTTGACTTGTTGACCCACTCCTTTCTTGGGCGCATTTCCATGTAGGTGAAGGACGAACTTGTTTGACTTGTTGACTCACTCCTTTCTTGGGCGCATTTTGGCCTAGCTGGAGGATAAACTTCTTACCACGCTTGGAGTGACCCTTCAACTTCCTCTTTTTCGTCTTCACTTGACCTTGTTTGGGCGCATTTCACCCCTTGAGGAGGATGAACTTGCAATTTGGGCGCATTTTGAAGGTGGTGGTGGATATCCAGACTTAGAAAAATTTTCAACCTTTTCCTTCAATTTCCCTTGGGCGCATTTTGCTATGCCTACAGGATAACTTCGTTGACTTTCTTTGACCACTTGTACTTTGGCGCATTTCACCTTTGATGAAGGATGAACTTCAAACTTAGAATTTTTTTGTGCCTCCTCATCAACTGGGCGCATTGTGGCCAATCTACTGGATGAAGTTCCAGACTTAGAATTTTTTTTTCTCGCTTTTCACCAGTATTTCATGCCCTGCTATTTATAGTAAGCCCTCTGATTTTGCATCTCTGAAGCTTGGAACGACTTGAAATTTTGAACACTGCATTCTCACGACCTTGTTGTCCTGTCGACACTGCCATTTTTAGCCCATTTCTGGAGGTGGTTTACTATAAATAGTAACTGCTTGTTTCTGATAGCTCCACTGCTCCGATTGACTTGAAATTTGAATGAGGCGCTCCTCACCACGTGACCTGTCCGTCGACATCAACGCATGCACCTGATTTACTATTTTTAGTCTGTTTCCAAAATGACTTACTATAAATAGTAAGTGCTCCGTTTGTCTTCAAATTTTACCAACAGATAGCCTGAAGGATGCTGATCGCGGTGGTTTACACCGGTTTTCGAAAATTTTGACTTTTGACTCCTCTTTTTAGGCTCCGAAGTTGGAAACCCTAATTCGCTCTGCATGCGAATCAAAAGATCTCTGTTGGCTCGTTTCTGTGGCATTGCGATCGCGTGACTGAACTGTTGGGAAGCGGCTGCCGGGACGCACCTGCTAAAAATAGTAAGTTCCTTACTGAGTGATTATCTCCATTTGCATGTCACACCATCGCGAAGCTCTCAAAAAACCCACAAGGAATCATCCGACATGCAAAAGAAACCGACATGCAAACCCTAAAAATAGCCTCGAAAGGTTGAATTCTGAAAGTTGTCGTCTCGTCTTGCATGCTATATCATCGCGAAGGTCTCGAAAAACCCAGAAGGAATATCTAGACATGCAAAGAAAAACTCCGCATCTGAACCCTGAAATTTGTGCCGGGAGCTGAACTGGTAAAAATAGTAAGTTGTCTGTTTTCGCTCAAATTTTGCATACGAGTAGTCTGATGTATTCTGAATGCAGTGTGATTGTCGGAATCTCAAAAAATGTTGACGAACTGCCACGAATTTCACACTTACTAAAAATAGTAAGTACCTCGGAATTTGATGGAAATTTGCTGAGAGCCTGCTGGAAGCACACTGACAACAATGTTAAGCTCAATTTTCAATTTATTCACTTTATTCGACCTTGGAATGACCGGGAAAATGGAAACCCTAATTTTCAGACTTGGTCAATTTCATGCTTAAATTCACTGACAGGCGCAACCCTTGAAAGGCAGACATCAGAAAAGAGACGGAGCGAGAGAGAGAGAGAGAAAACCCAAGCCAAAAGACCGGAATGGAGCAAAAAATTAGGGGGTCCCTTATCTTGAATGGGGCGATGTGTGAAAAGGTCACAACAGATAGCCTTATTTTTGTTAGGATCCACCTTTACTCCATGTGAAATTATGTGTCCCAAGTACTCCACCTCTTTGAGACTAAAAACATACTTGGATGGCTTAGCATAGAGCTAGTGATCTTTGAGAATTTGTAATACTTGATCTACATGTTGCACATGTTCCTCCCATGTCTTGCTATAAATCAATATATCATCAAAGAACACCAATACAAACTGTTGGCCCCATAGTTGCCGGCCAAAAGATCGACCTTTTAATGTTTGATGGAACTGCCAGAGTTAACGGATCCATGGGAGGCAGTAAGTCCATGTCACCAATCCCGAGGGGAGCGCTCACCATTTGTCAACAATCTCCCCCTTAGTGCAAGTCGAGGGGATTCAAACCCGACACCTTTGGTTTTGATACCAATTGTTGGCCCCATGGTTGCCGTTGCACCAAAAGATCGACCTATTAATGTCCGATACAACTGCCAGAGTTAACAGATCCACGGGAGGCGGTTAGTCCATGTCACGAATCCTGAGGGTAGCGCTTACCATTTGCCAACACAAACTTCCTCAATTTTTTTTTAAATATGGAGTTCATCAAAATTTGAAATGTAGATGGTGCATTGGTAAGACCAAATGGCGTCACCAAGAACTCATAATGACCCTCATGAGTCCTAATTGTTGTCTTAACAAATATCTTCTTCCTTAATTCGAATTTGGTGATAGCCTAATCTAAGATCTAACTTTGTAAAATACATAGCTTTATTTAATTCATCTAGAAAATCATTAATGACTCGAATATGAAACTTACTTTTGATGGTGTATATATTGAGCACTTTATAGTCTGGGCACATTCGCCAAGTTTAATCCTTATTATGCACCATCACAATGGGCGAGGAGTAAGCACTTTGGCTATGCCTGATAATTCTTGCCTTTAGCATCTCCTCAACAATTTTTTCGATCTCACTTTTTTGTATATTTAGGTACCTATAAGGCCTAATGTTGGGTGGTTGGCTCCTTGGAACTAGTTGTATGGCATGATCATGATGCCTCTTAGGAGGAAGTCCTTTAGGCATATCTTTGAAAGCCACTAACTAACGATCAATATTTGCTTGTAAATATGCATGGTTGGGAGCATGAGATTGATAGGCTTCTAATGAACATAATTGGGCCACAAATCCATCAATTCCTTTCTAAAACAACTTTTGCATTTGATGAGAGCTTACCAGTTGTGGAGACTTTGCCTTCAACCTTCTTAGCTCTACTTTCCTTTTGATTGAAAAGTTCATCTCAATTGTTCCCAATGTAGTAAGCCATTGTACTCCCAAAACAATATCTGTTGCACCCATGGAGATAGCATACATTGGGCTATCAAGGTGATAATCTCCCATGGATAATTTAATGCTATGGCATTTTCCAAAACAACTAATAGTACCATCATTTGTAATCAAGACCCGAAACTTTGGAATTGGATATATAAAATTTAGATGAATAGCCAACTTTTTGTTGATGAAATTAATGAGTACTATCTGTGTCGATCAACATTGTTACTTTCTACTTATTTAAGAACCTCATTACTTTGAGAGTTTGTGAGGTGCTAAAACTCTAGAGTGGATGACAAGAAATGATGTCGGGAATCATGTGATCCCTCATCTTACTCCCTATCACCCTCTAATATTGGTTCCTCCTCTTCTTCCTCACTCAGACCTTCAATATATAACAATTTCTTTTCACTACATCTATGTCCTTGACTGTATTTGCTATTACAATTGAAACACAACCCTTTTGCTGTCTTCTCCTCAATTTGTTGTGGAGTCAACCTAGTAGCTTGAGGCAATTAATATGTAGGAGATCTCCTTTCACCTATGTTTACAATCCCTTGTCGTCTATTTGCCAAAAACTTCTCAACTTGTCTTGCCATAAGTATCATTTGTGACAAGAATTGTGGTTGGAACAAACCTACCTCATTTTATGTGATCCTTTAAACCTCCTAGAAATAATTCCTTCAAATTTTCTCGTCACATTCTCCACTCTTAGACAAAGGGTCTAAAGTTGTGGAGTATAGTTCTTGACCGTACGTATTTTCTTTAATTTAGTGAGTTGATAGAAGTAGCTATCCATGAAGTTTATCTCCATAATGGGAAGCAAGTTCCTCTTAAAAATTTGACCATGTGACCACACAACCCTTCTTTCTCTTTTCATCACATAACCATGTATACCAAATAAATTGATTTGGTTCCAAGTATAATGATGCCATAACCACCTTTTGTTGATTAGGAACATGATGAAAATCAAAGAACTACTCCATTTGGCAAAGCCCATTGGATGGATCCTTGCCATCAAACTTTCCCATATCCGACTAGGGTATGAATTGCTTAGGCATATGATTATTAGAGGTATGATCCTTCTTGAAATCTGATTCAAGCCCAAAGAATTCATGTCCGACAAAAGCATTATCTTCCACCTTACTTGGTGAATCTGAAATATACCCCTTTAATTTTTTCCCAATTTTTTTACACAAACTTCACTCGTTAGTGTTAGCCCAATGTAAAGATAAGCAAACCGAAAGCAACCCTTCACTTTCCAATCACCTAGATCACTGAGTGGGCAAGGTGAGAGCATACGTTGTAAAGGGATCTAAATACAATATCAAAGCTGGAAGCACAAAGAGCTATTGGTGGCAAGCCAGCCAATAGAGAAATGTAAAATACTTGGTGGCAAAGCCAACCACTTACACTTTTTAGCGGGCTATAGGAAAGTAAAGTAATGCAGAGAACTTGGCAGCATAGCCAACCACTTCCACTTTTTAGCAGGCAATAAGAAAGTAAAACAAACTCAACCACTTATTTAGCAGGAGTGTAATACAAAATAATTGAAGGATGAAAGCTGATTAGTACTACTATATCAGCGTTATAGTATGATGTCTAATACAATACATCATGAGATAATCAAACTATATGAAAGCCTAGGTATCAGATATCCATCTTTAAGACATTACAAAGATATGGCATCATGAAAATATGAGAATATAATGAAAATACCAGGTCTGATATGCTGCAACAATAGTCTGATATGACATGGCAGTGAACTAGAAAACTCAACCAGCCATCAAGAAAACATCATAACTTCTTCCAAACACCTCATAATGACCTCAAATCAGTGACAAATGGCAAAGCAGCCCAGGGCGTCCAAACTCCAATTGACAAACACCCTGAAACTGGTAACCAGTCTCCAACATGTATCGCAAGGCACCACTGGCAAACTGTACGACCTCCTAGGTAGGGCGACCAACTAGTAGAAATCAAGCACACCACCAAAAATAATGAAACTCCAGGCAAAAGGAAAGTATTAAGCACCACTGAAATTGGTAACCAGTCTCCGACATGTATCCCAAGGCACCAATGGCAAACTGTACGACCTCCTAGGTAGGGCGACCAACTAGTAGAAATCAAGCACACCACCAAAAATAATGAAACTCCAGGCAAAAGGGCACCCAGGAGCAAGGAAAGTATTAAGGCAATACCCACAAAATTGTTCCAACTCTTCAAAACATTACGAACAAAAACATGCTTCAACCATACTCAAACCAACAACATGAAAAACTAATTAAATCACTCCAAAAGATATCAAACTAAAAATCTAACTCACACCCACACCAAAATATTAGAAAACATCAAAACCCACAATAATAGTAAACATGAAAGAAACCATCACCAATGAAGCTCAATCTACAACCTCTGAATGAAGAAGCATCCAATGTTCAGCTAGGAGTTATCTTGCAAACTCAAAACTAAAGAAGAACTAGGAGTTGTATCAACCTCGAAGCAAGAGTTTGAACTAATTTCGGCAGCACTTCGTTATGATAAAATTGGATAACCAAATGAGAGGGAGAGAGGCTTTATAAATAAGCCCAAGAACTTAGAAATTCAAAATCTCCTTTCCCTCCAAATATTAAAATATTAAATGTAATATTAATGGTCATCTTTGCTTTTATTCAGCTTTTGTTAGTCTTTAGTTATCTTAGTGTGTTTTTAGTAACTATTGCACGTTTTGTTTTTTAGCTTTAGTTTTCGTTAGTTAACGATTGTTTATTTTAGAAACATCATCTTGTATTTTTTATTTATATGGAGATCTTCTCTCCATTTTGTAAATACACAGAATCATGAATATCAATAATATTTTCATGGTATTAGAGCTTAGGCTCAAACCTAATTAAATCGAATAAATTTTTTGAAGAAGTTTTGAGGAAAATTTTTCGAGGTTATTTTTCCAAAAAAGAAATTTTTTTTGGAGGTTTTCTGAAGGAGAAATTTGTGGGTATTGTTCTAGTATTTTCGAGGTTTTTTTCTGCAGAGGAAAAATCAAGGTTTTGCTGAAGATTTTAGGAGGTTTTTTTTTTAAGCAAAAATTGTGCTTGTTTGAGAATGATTTCCGAAGGAATGACGTCCCGTTTCTAGCATTTTCGCGTGGTCTAACTGCAAATTTTCGGGGCTTCATCATTTGTTTTGCGTCTGTTTCTTTTTGGCACGGGTTTTCAAAGGCTTCCTGATGAGATCATGGACTTATTTTTGGGAAATTTTTTTTGTAAATTGTGTCTTTATTTATTTTTGATGGATCTTTGCATTCTTTTCCTGTGCTAGGGTTTTTTGATCGTGGACGATCTCTGCAAGGTTCTTTAGACGCGTTTTCTTCTGGTCTGTGCGTGTTTTGTTCCTACAACGCGAGTCTGAGAAAATTGCGATTGGGCATATTTTCCTGTTTTTTTTTAGCGTATAGGCTGGTTTAGTGTTGAATATGTTGTTCGTTGCTACCGATATGAATGAACTCCTCAAGATATGCGAAATGAGCAGAGCCGTGTGTCTGGTATATTTCTGATGAGACTCCAGCCTTGTAGAGGGTCGGATGTTTCCCTTGGCGTGCTCTGAGATGTTTGAGAATCTGTAAATGACTTCCCAATTCCTGTGATGTTCGATCTGAAAGTTATCTTCTATACCTTTGCTTCCTGTGATTATCCCACTTCCTTATAGCGTTTGACTGTATATTGGTGTGGCGCCCAAAAGACGTGTCTTCAACCGGTTCTTTTTTGTATGCCCATGCATCCCTTCACACATGCTTAGTGTTGGTTTAGTTGTGCAAACTAATCCTTCGTATTCATCTCATGCTTGACCACGTGCTTTTGTCAACCTCCTCATTCTTCAATCTTACTACTTTGATCTTGCTTAATCTGTTTCTATAACATCTTGGTTAGTGTATAAATAAATGATTTAATATGTGACGTATTCCATTTGAATGTATATATATATATATATATATGTCATTGATTATATCTATTAATATGTAAATATATTAAGTTTATCTCTAAATACTCCCTTATGATGGGGACATCACAGCTTGAAACCTCCACCATGCAACATCGCCTGCCCAAACATCTCTAAGAAGTCCATATCTGCTATGCCACTGCCTAACATGATCCTTGACAATAGGAAGGAAAGTCTGCTCAACCCAAATCCATACTCAACATATGTCTTCATGGTGTCAAACAGAGCCACGTCTGCAAATGTGTCTTCCCTAAATCTTCTTGTTAAAAGGAAAGCCATCTCTTGCAAGAGTTAAACAATCATATCATCATAATACCACACACAACTATGAAGACTCTTGAAATATCTGGTTCTTCCAACTCTGAGAGTCTTTGAATAGTGAAACCAAGCATGCGGTAGCTCACTGTCCTGAACCAACACCAAGAAGGTACTACCAAGGCTTGTATCACAAACCCTCATATGATGAACTCTTTGAGTTTAGAAGGTTTGAAGTAACCGATAGTCACCGCTGCTCAAAGTTGGAATCGACAAGGTACACTTTGAGTTTAGTGCTCTACTCAAGTGATAACAACAGTGCCAATGAAATTCCCAAGCATTAGCATGTGAAATGTGCATAGTATTGTGTAATAGTACCTCGATAGTGGTTGGGAAGTGTTGTGACCTTTTCACACATCGCCCCATCGTAAATGGGGACCCCCAGTAGTCTGCTAGTTTTTAGGGTTTGGTCTCCTTGCAACGGTTTCATGAGGTCACCTTGTTCAGAGTTTCAAACCAGTTTTTTGAGAATCATCCGAGCCAAGTCAATAATCCATGCTTGAATTAGAGCCTAAACAACACAGGAGTGCTCAGAAGGCCCAGGAAACGAAGATCGCCTGTGCATTCGGCAAATTCTGACACTTCCTATTTTTTAGGGAATCTGTTTTTTTTGCTTTTTCGTTTTTTCATTTTTGGCATTTTTGGACCAAACGGGGTTCCCTATTTTTTAGGGATTTTGCTTTTTCTATTTTTAGAAATTTCTATTTTTAGAAAGTCAACCCTTGTCAACGAGTCAACTTTCCATCTTTAGATCCAAAAATCAACCTAAAAATTGAAAAATCATTGAAAAATCAAAGAGAAGATCAAAAAATCAAGTGAAAAATCAGAAAAAGCATGGAAAAATAGGTCAAAAATCTGAGAAAATCAACTGAAAAGCAAGAAGAATCTGGAAAAATTAGTCCAAAAATCAGTCAGATCTGAGCAAAAAAATCACAGAAAATCACCCAAAAGAGTATGAAATTCATGAAAATTCTGGCTAAGTCTGAAGGATTCGCCATTCTCAAGGTAAAGAAGCTGGTCCTTGAAAAAAGGGATGAAGAGAAAAAATGTCAAGGACTTAGGAAAGTCCACCCAGCAATAAGGAGAGGATGGCAAGGAGCTTGCAAAGTCCGCCCAGCCACAAGGAAGCATGTCTAAGACTCTTTAAAGTCCGCCATACTCAAGGAGGTAAGTGCCGAGTGCTTGGGAAGTCCGCCATGCTCAAGGGGAAATGTCTAAGACTTAGAGAAGTCCGCCTTGGTTTTGGCAAGGCATATTCAAAGTCCGCCTAACCTTGTTGGGAGATGTCCAAACACTTCCAAAGTCCGCCATACCTTGTCTAGACTCATCCAAAGTCCTCCTAACCTTGTTGGGAGATGTCCAAACACTTCCAAAGTCCGCCATACCTTGTCTAGACTCATACAAAGTCCGCCTATCCTTAGGCAAGATGCTTGTGAACTCCACCCAAGGCTGTAAAGGCTAGAAAAACATTCTTTGAAGTCCGCCATACTTTGGCAAATAGGTTGGAAAGTCCGCCTAGGCATGTGGAAGAAGAAAAATTGAAAATTTCACTAAGTGTTGGATGCCTAGAAAGAAAAATTCGAAAATTTTCCTAAGTATAGAAGCCTAAAAGGGTGGAAAATCAAAATTTTGGCTAAGTGTTGTAACGTTTTCAAGAAAGGCAAGTGCTAAAGTTTGAAAGGCAAGTGCTAAAGGAAGTTCGCCTAGGACAAGGCCAAGGGAAAAAATGAAGTTCGCCTAGCATGAAAAGAAAGAAGGATTAAAAATTCGCCTAAAGTTTGGATGTCTAAACAAAATTTGATAAATTTGGCCAAGTACACAGAGAAAATGGCACAAGGCAAAGAGGTAAGGAAATTAAAAAAAATTGTCAAACGTCAAGGAAATTCGCCTAATAAAGACATCCAGACCAAGACTTTGCCTAAATTGAATTTGCCCGAGTAAGGAAAAAATTGAATTTGGTAGAAGAAAATGAGCTCAGTGCAATTAAAAGTTCGCCATGGCAAAGAAAAATAAGGATCTGGCATAACATTTATCGACAAAAAGGCTAAAATTTTGACTTGGCTAGACAAAATTGGGAATAAAATTGGAAAATAAACCTTTAGCCAAAGAAAATGAAGAGAAAATCAAAATAGCCATGGGTCCAAAACGAACGGGTTGGAATAAATTAAAATATTTTAATATTTTAATAATTTATTTTTCAACTACTCAGAAATTTAAAAGTTTTGGACAAAGTTAAATTCGCCAGACGTATATTGGAAGAAGATAAATTGTGCTAGGCCAAGGCGAAATCCGATGGGCAAAATTAAACTCGCCATGAATTTAAAGTTGGAAAAATCGAACTTAATTGAATATTTAATGATTTTTCAAAATTCGAAAAATAAATATATACATTTCAAGCAAAAATCGAATTTTTTGAAAATCAAAGAGATTTGCTTGGATAAGCTCGACACGGATTCTTTTCGAAAAATAAAGGAAACTTGCCTGTTTGAACAAGAGAAGACAAATCGAGATCAAGAGAGAAGAAGGCAGTTGCTAAAAGCCTAAAACAAATCAAGATCTTCAGCATTATAATGAGTTTCAGCAACTCATTTTTCACAGACACAGCTGAAGAGAAAATTAATCTCTCTTGAAATTCTAAGGCAGCCAATTATTCTGCAGGCAAGATCGAATTTCCCAGAGGAAGAAGAAATTTTATGCTGAAGGAGAATTTTCTCGAGAAAGGAAAAGATTTATGTATTGAAAGTCGAATTCTTCTGTGCAAGAGGGGCGCACTTCATCACTTGCTTTTTGATTTATTTCTCGAAGTATAAATCTGATTTGCAGCCAGCAGTCTTTTACTGAGGTTTGGAGTTCGGTTGAATAAGTTTGCCATTCTTTTTTCTGTCTCTTTCATATTGGATATGTTCTGGCTAAAATTTCAACTTCATCCATTTACTTTCAGCTTGCTTTTTCTCAGCAGTTCAATTATTTAATAAGCTGAAAGTAAAGTTTTCGAACCCAAGGCATGAGAATAAATTATTTAAAAAGTCTATGTATTAATGTTAGTATTTTTGACTGCAGGTTGATGACCACAACAGGCGAATCATCAAAGAAACCAGCTATGAAGTTCGCCAGCAAAGGTGTCCAGCGAGAGTCTAAAATAAATTCAAAGTGGAAAAATGTGGCAGACACCGATCTGGGACATGTGGACTTCAAAGAGTTCAAGAAAAGGGTGTATGGACAGAACGGACTTCCGACACCAATAGCCAAGCAGATGGTGAGAAATGGGATTTTTCAGGCAGCTGGATTCCCGCCTGCGATGGATTGTGCTGAATTGATGGTAGAATGTGCCATCCACTACAATGCTTAGAAGAGGCAGATCATTGCACCTGACGGCAGAATTTTGGCACACTTGAGCGAGGTGGTAATTCAAGAAACTTTCAGCATCCCAGTGCATTCTCAGACTGTCTATAAAACCAAGGAGGAAGCTAAACATTTGTATGACAGTCAGCCAGATTTATGCGCCACAAATGTCAACAAGGCATGGATGGACAAGCCTAAACCGTCAATACAGAAGATGCCTAAGAGACCACACCGGACAAACTTCAAAGAGGACTATGGGGACATCATTTTGATGCTGAATAGGATAGCTGGCAACCCTCAGGGTGCATTTTTCGAGAGTTGGATGTACTACTTCATAGATGAAATCACTTTTGGCGTAAAAATGTTCAATTGGTCTCGAATGATAAGTAATAATCTTCCCGAGCAATTGGTCAATTTGGAGGAGACTAAGTCTTTTCACATGAGCTCGTATGTTGTCTACTTATTGGCCAGGACATATAAATATCCAAGACTAGTCTGCAAGGGAAAAGTTGGCAGCGGAGAAAACGAACTCAGACCTTATGACTGCTACCCACAACTCCAGCTGAAAGAGAAGTCTCATTTCAGGCGTGTGCATGATGCCTTCTTAATGCATATTACCAGAATACTTCAAGGAGGAGTGCATCAAAGGCCAAGTCATGAGGCAAAAAGTTTGATCAGTAAATACGGATCCTGGTTCATCCAATTTCCTAAATTTACGTATGTCAGGATCCAAGGATTTACTAGAAATCCCTATAAGTTGCCCATCTATCCGACAAATCGGATGATTCTGCTCGAAGTTCTAAGGCAGCTAGAAGAATATCAAAACATCCAGAGGCCGACTAAGAAGGCAACCATTACATTCCCATTATTCATCGGGAATATGTTAGAATCCTGTCCATCAGCGCAGGCAGCTGAGAGTGCAAGGTTGGAGATCCAATGGTACCCATTTACAGCCTACAAGTCCAGGGTCAACTTTGACCCACATCATAATATTCAGATAGTAGAGGGGAGAAGGTACAAGCACAGGGTGGAACTAGAGGACTTCTGGGCAAATGCTGCCGATGAGTATGAAGTCAGAAGAAGACTTCATGAGAGCCATTGAACTTTGCCGAGTGCGTGACCAATTGCAGGACGATGGTAACTACATCCAGCCACGCTTCCAAGAGAGCCGACCTCTTCCTCCCGTAAGGTGGTCAGAGCCTGAGCACTCAGACTTGGCAACCCTGATGAGGCCAGTCACCAAATACTCTCAGTGGTGGGTTGACTTCATGAGAGCCATTGAACTTTGCCGAGTGCGTGACTAATTGCAGGACGATGGTAACTACATCCAGCCACGCTTCGAAGAGAGCCGACCTCTTCCTCCCGTAAGGTGGTCAGAGCCTGAGCACTCAGACTTGGCAACCTTGATGAGGCCAGTCACCAAATACTCTTAGTGGTGGGTTGACCATCATGTCCAGGAGATGAGACAGAAAAGAATAACGCTCACATATGATCTACTGAGTGAGATAGAATCGTATTCCTCCAAGGTTGGCGCATCCCATTAGGATTTGGTTGAGATTGGAGAGAAAAGGAAGGAAGTAGTTCCAAGTGTAGATCCGGTTCAGAAAAGACAGAAAGGAGAGCGATCTTGTTCTGCAGCATCCCGGAATTTGACGAGCTGGTGGCCACCATTGATGAATCCTTGGTTGAAATGATCGTACCTCCTACAGTTCAGGAAGAGAACAATGAGCCTATTCAGCTGGATGACGAGGAGCCCTCATCACCTACGGGCACAGAGATATTAGGTTCAAATAATGAGATGGAAGTCCGACATAATGACTTCGAGGAGGGAATGATTTCCGCTCTCAGAGAAGTCGTGGATGTTCCAAATGAGGAGAATGTGCAAGAGGAAGATGGTATTGAGCAGCCTACCATCCCGGATTGGCTGATAGAAAGGATGAAGATTCAGGCGCTAGAGGAAGCCCAAGAAGAGGATGATATTGCGAACTTCTTGGCACGATTGGAACAGGTTGCAATTAAGAAGCCAACCAAGAAATTTTCCACTATTCAGCGGGACGAGGCAGGTAGTCGTTCCATACACATCACAGTACCGACAATGGACAAGCCACAGGATGAGATCACTCCTCAAGAGTATGCCATAACCACTATTGATCTTGGCCCAACTACAAAAGGTCAAGAAGTGGAGGAACTAGATAATTCCGTCTCGACCATCAAGGCGAGACTGGAAAAAGAAGTGGTGAAAAAAAAGTATAAAAAGGAAGTTGAACGCTTGAAGGAGTATATACGACATTTGACCCAGCGACTTAATCAGGGTGATGCAGTAGCTCCTCCCCTCCTTAATTCCTCGTAGGAGATAGCCAAGGCTGTGGAGCAAGGGATGGTCACAGCCAAGGAGGCTCAGGATTGGATGGTAAGCGAGGGCACTGAAACAGCCTCGTTCATGGAAAAACTGGCACTTGCCTATGGGCAAACATCTTCTTTTCTTTCTAGACTCGTTGATATGGCAGAGACATGGGAATGTATTCCAGACATGCAGGAGAGGCTTATTCCAAGCCTTAGGGTCCTGAAGGGCATCCCGAGAGAAGAGTTGGTTGAAGGAAAGGTGATTGCTGCAGGAGCAGCGTATGATTTTCACCATTGGTTTTGGGCAGTGACTATACGGAAAGAGGTCCTGGAGAGGGTGAAAGCGGATGGGCTCAGAGTTGAAGAGCAGGTCAAGGAAATCCAGGAGAAAGTTTATATGATAGCTGCAGAAGTGTTTGACCGTGAGATTGTCCGAGAAAATGACATGCAGCTGGAGAGGTTGAAACGTAAGGTTCAGGAGGTTTTCTTCTCGACTACTGGACCAATTCTGAGACAGGACTTCGCGAAAGTGGCAAGTCTCTTGGCCATCCGGGATGATTTTGTGAAGCAGGAGGCAGATTGGGCAAGAACATTCGCCAAATGTGTTGAGGACTTGGATGGATTGGAATTTCGGATTAGCATGCTGCCACTCGTCACAATGGAGGAAGTTGTCGCAGTCGTGTCCAGATTCATCGAGCGCAACGCTGACCAAGCAGATAGGGACGCCTCTCCTTGATGATAGCTCCAACTACAACTTCACTGCCTGTTACTAATTGTTTACTGATTGATAACTCATGTTATTTTGGGCAACCCTAATTAGGGTGAGTTGTAATAATCTTGGCCGTCGATATTGTTTTAATGTCGGCCCTTCATTTGATTTTTGAAACTCTATATAAACTGGTGATCTCTCACTTTCATTTGTGTGGAGACAGTATATGAGATTGTTGCATTGAGACTATTTCCGATAATAAAAGCTCTTATGCATGATTTGCTTTGAATAACTTTTATTGGCAAGTAGTAAGTGAGGTTGCATATCTTCTTCCGCCATAGATTAAAGTTAGAATTAGATTAAGTAAAATTTTCTTTGAAAGTATTGGTTAATGAATGAGAGATTGATTGTTTAGATTCAATGGTGAAATATTGCTCATAGTTTCTTCGAATGGATGATTTGCATTCGATGCGTAAAGTTAGCCTGAGCTTGTAATTGTGGACGCCAAATTTCGGTCTCATCCAAGACTTGAAAATCGTAATCACACCCTTGAAGATTGCACCCACTTTGCGTATGTTGTCCAACAGGAGGTGAAACAAAGTGTGGTTTATTCCTTTCACCGAATCTTTACTGTCTCTCAAGTTCTTAGGCATAGAATAGACCCCCCTAAACCCTTATCTTTATGCTATTTTTTATTGAGACCCAAATTGAAGTCCTAATTGAAGGAAGCCTTTAATGATAAATTCGCCTAAGTCCCAAATTGGTGAAAAGTTCTTTAACGTAAGTCCCCTTGTGTATTACCAGCAAATCACAACGCCCATTGAGCTTATGCACACGTCAAGACCTGACAAAAGAAACCTTGGAATCGCCATATGATCTTTTCGCAATCTTAGCATACGCGTTGGTTTTTCAAGAGAGGATAGAGTGTCTTTGGACATTTTATTCTGTGTGTTCGGTGGATGATAAAACGTACACCAACAGGAAGCACTTCAAAACAATCTCTAATTGAAAATTTGTACCTCCTTGGCAAGAAAAAATGTGCCAACTCTCCTGAATGAGAGTAACTCCAAATGTAAGGTGGCTGGTCTGTAACCAAACAATAAACTCAAGACTCAAAATCTAACCCCTTTTGTGCCAAGGAACACTCCAAGAGTAACCATCCATTCATTTCTTGAATCCTTAAAATTTCTCTCCAATCCATTTGTTGATGAACAAATGGAACCACCAAATGGCTGGTAAGGAAGGGAACAACACCATAAATTTTGAAATTTAGATTCTTATCCCTCCAAGGATCCTTCCTACCATCCCAAGAAGCTCCGTCAATCCATGTTGAGGACCGCAAGCATGAATTCCCAACCAAAAATGACCCTCGACATACCTAGAAAGATGTACAACACAACTCCAAATGCCCTTCATAACACCTTGCTCACCATGGAAGTTTGTGACTCTTTTGGTAATCTTTTGTAGCCCATCCACAAAAGCATCAACAACTATGGAGCATGGAGCAATTGTTGTCTTCAATCCTGATTCCCAAAAAGAATTGACATAAGCTAAAACATCACTCAACCCAAGGGGTGGATTGTCAAACATATAGACATCTTGTTTTTGTCCTTCTTTCTCCCAAGCCTCATAGGTAAAAAGTCTGAAATCTCATCTCCTTGCTGCTGCAGTGAAACCTTTAGCAGCTACCAAACTATGTTTGAACAACATCTCGATGTCAAAGATGTTGAAGTCACCTTGATTCAACACTTCCCATGTGGAGACTTCATCCACAAACCCACTTATGCATCCACTCTCAAGCAACCTTGGAAGATTACCAATCACAAAGTGTGACACGTCCTCATGGTCTGATATCAAATCGTCAATAAGCTGGAAATTGTACTTGATCTCATGCTTGGACACCTCACCACATGTTTAATCTTCCATCACAAAGAGGGGGTAATCATAAGTTGCCTCTGCACCAACTCTATAGAGAGGATTATCAAGAATTTGAAAATCATTTCTTTCCTCTTGCTTGAAACAATTTTAGCTTTTAGCTAGGAAATTGCTTGTATTAACAGAAGAAAAGATTACAATTTATAGAGAAGGTAGATTACTGTAGACATTTAAGATATCTAACTACCTCAACTATTAACTATTGTAGCAACAGTATATTATTGACCATTAATAATAGAGAATTATTATTCTAACACCCTCCCTTAATGGTCAATCGTCTAACTAGCCTACAAAAAAATTCTATAGGGCTGTTGGTCACAAATCCTTTAGAACACTCTGCGGCTGTTGAGACTCTAATAACCAAGAGAACCAAAAACTGTCCAGAAAAAAATAGTGAAGGCTGCCCCTTCTTTAGAAAGCTCTGCAACAAGAGACAAGAGCCAAACACTGACTCTACCATTGGAGATGAGTTCCAACCCTCCTAGAAACTGCAAAACTTCAGACCAGAAAATGTCCAATCTGATGTTGGATAACAAAGTTGTCCCTCCCTGAAACCAGAGACACACCTAGAATAGCTGCCACAATTTTGAGGATAAATCGGCAAACCGTCGAAACTTTTGTTGATGAGCATGACGCTTGAGAACAGACTGTAAGAAGCCAATTGTGCAAATGTTTGCCCCAACAACTCTAGGTGCGACCAAAACATACTGCAACAAAGTACGATTTTTTCCAAACCTAGAAATCCGAAGATTACAAATCATTGTTTTTTCGGAAAAAATGGTAAAAACCAAATATCAGAGAGCCCTCTTGAACAATAGAAACCCTAACTAGGGTATATAGGAAAAATTCTTAAATTTTTTTTTTACGAGAAAATTATAAACCCTCCCAAAATTTTTGAGGGAAAAAATTATGAAAAACCCATATAGATTTTTTTTTTAATTTTAAAAGGGAATTTTTTTTAAAACGCATTAAGCCATTTTTTTTTTTAATAAGGGAAAAAAATATTTAAAAACCTAGCACATCGATCGTCGGCTGGAAAAATAGAGGGTTTGGAACCCTAGCCGCCAAAACAAATCTACACAAAAATCAAGGCCTGAAAAACGAAGCACCCAGAAAAATTGAAGACCAACCCATTTGAGATCTCGAAAAACCCACTAGGAATCTAAGCTTAGATTTTTAATTTGACCAAGAAAATCAAAGGATTATTAAAAAACCCTAGTCGGCTGCAAGAGAAATATAGGAAAAAGGGCAAATCACGTGTAAAAGATTTTGGAAATTGTGCTAAGAAGGCCCAAACATGACCATAAAACCAAAACCAAAAGTCGCGTCCACCAGTGAAGAAAACCATGACCCAAAATTGGTAAAAACGCGCCTAGAATGTAAGAACAACCTGCAGCTAGAGAAACCCTAGATTCAAAAAATCTTAGATGAAGAGATATCGCGTCCAGAAAGGAGGTTTATCGTGCCAGGAACAATGAAGAATCCACGGTAAAATGAGCTCGAGTAGAAGCCGTCGCGTCAAAAAAGCAGTTGCAGGTTGAAAAAATACGAGTTGAAAATGTTGTCGGTTTTCAAAAACGCGAACTAACGACTCAGTCACGATAAAAAATGAAGAAATCCAGTCGCAGGAGACAAGGACGACACGTCTGTCGTGGGAAGGTTGTAGCAAGAACACAAGCGTCGTGCGGGGTCTTAGATCTAGACACAAGCAGAGTCGAGCCAAAAAAATGCGTCTTAGGAGGTCGACGCGAAATCAAAAAGCTTGTAGAGACGACCTGAGAGCTTCATGAAAATAAAACGCCGTTCATAGAGTTGTGCCCAGTAGTTCGCGATTTGTGGTCGCTACAGATTAAAAGAAAATGCCCTTTGAAATTTTTTTTCTCCTTAACTAAAGCACGGAAATCGCCAAAAAACAAAGAGCCACGAAATTTTGAAAACCTCCCAGAATCCTGAGCCCTCCTGTGAGGGAGACTCATACCTGCTCTGATACCATGAAACAATTTTAGCTTTTAGCTAGGAAATTGCTTGTATTAACAGAAGAAAAGATTACAATTTATAGAGAAGGTAGATTACTATAGACATTTAAGATGTCTAACTACCTCAACTACTAACTACTGTAGCAACAGTATATTACTGACCATTAATAGTAGAGAATTATTATTCGAACATTGCTCCCATCGAACTTGATGATCCAAATTTGCACATGCAACTTCTGATTTCTTAGGGAAACTCTCCAAATCAAACTCCTCTTGAAGACAATCAAGCTCATCAATTATTTGCTTGATTTCTTCAGCTCTTTATTCATTCTCTTGCTCCTTGAGACGTTTGGAATCAGCTAGTTGATCTTCTACCTCCATTAGTGCCACCTGAGTATTTTCTAATATATCTTTTGTTGCTTCAAGCTCAAGAGTAAGCTCTTCAACCTTTCTCTCTTTTTCTTAGAATGCACTAATGGTTTTCTTTGCAAATTCGAAGGCATGATCTTGATCTCTAATGAAGTGTAAATACTCTGTTTTCATTGTCTCCAAAGAGTCTTTATGAGTTGCAGGTTAGGGATAGTGACTCCATCCCTAACTCCTTCCTATCTCTCTTCAATTTGAGCCTTCCAAAAGAGTTCTTCAATCGAATTGTGAGCGGTCAAATTTGGATAGAGCTTGCACTTCATTTTCAATGGACACCAAGAAATGACCTTTCCACTCATGAGCATATATTGATGTCACTATTGAAAGCTGATTTAAAATCCTCATTAGGCTCCATTTTGTCATGCTCTTCTACTGGATTCTCCAAGATGTTAAACTGATGTACTTCATGTATAGGAGGGTCCCATTCAACATCTTGATTACTATCACTAGTGTAATGAAAAGGCTCCCTAGTAGGTGTTGTTTTGAAAATTTCAGTAGCACCAAACTCTTCATTAGTGGCTGCAATATTCTCAAAGAGATCATTTTGTAGCTTTGTCATACAAGCCCCTTTATTTAAGACATCTTCTTCTTCAGCAGCAATCTCATGACTCACATTGCGTTTTGAGTTTTGAATGTCATTTGGGTCAAAGGGAAATTCATCCCACTAAAATAAACATGAGATAACATATGATAACATTGTAAAGTATGTTTATAAATAGATTTTAAAATGCAATAAATAGGACGATGCAACCATATATATGCACGTAATATATATGTAAGCATTATCCCATAAATCCATGTTAGGTTCTTGAATAAGATGTTCTTCATTAAAAGCATGAATCTAATGATGAAGGGGAAACAGATAGTAAGGAAGACACAGTTATTATGATACAATCATTTCCAAACACACCAACAGATGTATCGTCACAAGGATGTCATGAGTTTGGATTTAGGTTACCAGACAATGTTCAAATAATTCTTATCATCATGAATCATGTGTTGTGCATATGAATCTATCATGCGTACAGCCTACAGGTTTTAGACAATTCATATATAGCAATATTATAATTCAAAAAGATCTCAAGATGTGCAGATTTAGAATCTTAAAGGAAAATAAGGATGATCTAGGGTTAACTTTTAGGTGATGTAAGAAAATGTGGGTTCATCAAAATGTAGAGAAAATAAATTGTTGATCCAAATATTTTATGATGTAATGTATTCTAATTCAAATGATAAAGATTGCAAGCAAAATCAATACAAAAATTAAATCTAAAGAGATGAGAGATGCCTAGGGGTGACATTTTTTCGATTAAAGATAAAAGGTGGTTTTAAAAGAACCTCATCCCTTTACAGTCAAGAACCAAAACAACTAGAAATAACAACTCTGAAACAACAGTCTCAACAAAGGGCAAGAGAAACAGACCAAAATTAAGTTCAGAAAAACATTGACACGGTCATATATTTAGACCCTAAAGATTAAGGTAGCATCCTCCCAATCCTCCCAGAGTGTGTTCAATTGATTTGCCATGAGCTCCTCATCTTCCTGTATGCTTTCATATGCTTTCTTTAGCATTTTAACTTCTCGTTTTGGTGCTAAGGCCAGCATTAGCCATAATCTCCTGTGGGCTGATGCTATCCTATAGCAATTTGATGCTCTTAGCAGTATTTTGAATGGTAGTGTGACTGGTCCACCAGTTTTTTCAAGTTTACTTTGATTGGGAGGATGTCCTACAAAACCGCCACCCTGTCATCCTGCGTGGTAATTTCTGCTGAAGCCTATTCATCTCCTCAGTCTTCTCCCAATGATTAGATAAAATATTCTCTATGTACCTGGGAGTGAGGTCCTCCCTGCCAAGTCTCTTAATCATCAAGGAGGTTTTAAAGTTGAGTTTATTGAATTTACCCTGAAACCATCTCAACATTTTCTTGTGGGTGACGAATTCCTGCATTTCCACGAATTTTTGCCCAATCACGGTAACAACTATAGCCACATTTGAAAGGATGATGAAGGGTAGGATGTGACAAAGATAAAGTATTTCTCAACCCTATTAATTTTCTTGAAAATAGAAAAAAGCACACCTTTTTCCTTCATAAACTCTTTACCTTTTGCTTGAGAATTAGAGACATGTAAAGATCTTCCTCTTCTTGGTAGTTAGAATCCTCAATACAGATAACATTTTTCTTCTTGCGACTCTTAGAAGAATCGCCCTTAGTCAAATTCTCCGCCCACACGGCACCCAGACTAGACGGGGAAGGGCCAAACGAAGGGAGGGGGCACTGGAGCAACCATCTTTTCAAACGAACTTTTGAGTAAGGTTTAGTAGGGGTTGAGCAGGGGATAAGGCTCGGAGGCGTTGGAGACAAAGGTGTGGTTGAACAGGAGGGGGACAAAGCTGACACTATGTTTGAACTCTAGAGTCGAGTACTCAAGGATGATAGTAGTGGAAAGCTGATAAGCTGCAAAGCAACTTTCTCATAAGGGCGCGTCAAGCAAGACCTAAAGAAGTCACTGTGAGATCGCTTCAGTTCTCCTGAAGAACAAAGACAGGGCCTCCTCTTTATTCTTCCCATCTTTAAAGATTGTCATACCATCGGTAGAGAGACCATTCTTGTGCAATGAGCTCCTCAATCACCTCAATTTTGATCCCTCTCATATTAACCACTGTGGAGTCCCAGTTCCGAGCAAAATCAATGGATATTGTGGGGTGGCGACCCCTGATTCTTGTAAAGTATCTATTAAAACCCCCTTTTCTCAAGATTTTCCACGAAGTAGCATTTTGTTTCGTCGATTCATATGAATTGAGCTCCAACCGGTTCCTGTTGCCCCATGATAATTAAGCCTTGCAGCAGCTTATGTGTTTTGTTGCGATTGTTGATTTTTACTCTTTGACCTGTTGATATGTGACGATAAAATACAAACTCCAATTTGATTATGGAATTATATTCAGATGATAAATAAGACATGCCACTAAAATTGTTGTCTCTACGGTCTGTGTTATGCCAGGTAGCTTGGTCCTAGTCACAGACATCCTGTGTGACTATCTTGTTCATGCATTCATGCCTTATGTTGCTATTAATTTGCTGGATATGCTTGTTTTAACTTCCAAAAATGTTTTTGAAATTCTTGTCATCCTAAGAACAGTGAAGCTTTGCTTGAAGTCAAAAGATTATTGACCTTGTCTTGTATCGACAATAAGTCAAAGCTCCTAGGAGGAAGTGTAAATTCAAAGACGAGCCACGCATGAGACAATGATGCAGGTGCATAATGTGTCTAGTAATGAAATCCTTTCATGTAGATTATGTCCTTAGATGCTCATAGAATCAAATAATATTGCAATGTCATGCTAATGATTGATTCTAACAGTTAGATGCTTATAATAATTAGGGACATATCAATAAATACATAGTCGTAATCGCCTAATTTGAGGGAATTGGTGTGTTGGCCATCAGTATAATGGAGTTAATGATTATAATAATTAGGGAGATATCAAATTCGTAGTTGCTCAACTTTAGGTATTTGGGTGATCTATAATGGGCTGAAATTGGCTCAATCTAAAGGTTTTAGGAGAGTTTGGATCGAAGGTAACTCCTTGAATGTTATTAATAACCTAAAAAAGATCACCCCCCTTCATGGATGGTTGAATCTCTCATTCTGGATGTTGTGGATATTTTGAGTTCCTTTCATCAATGTTTCATTTCTCATATCCTAAGAGAGGGAAATTGTCAGGCCGATGTCTTTGCTAACATTGGGGTTAATGAACATTTGGTATGGGAAGGAAACGACCCCCTCCCCATTGAAGCCCTTACAAGTTTAAATCATGATTTACAGATGTGCTAAGGAGGGGGCTCTTTTCATCATTAGTTTATATCACATGAGCTTTATTATGTGGCAGTTTAAATCTTGGTGTGATCTCTATTTTGGCTTCGCCTTGTGTTTTGATGATTTGACTATTGTCTGTAAGGGGCAGCTTTCAAGATTAATTATTATCTCCTACCACCTTACCTCTCCCACACGGATTGTGGGTGGCTCTAAGGTTTTAATCTTCTTAAGGCTTCTTCTAATTCTCTGTAAGCTTTTGTGGTTTTTGGTTGCTGTGATCATGGGTGGTGACCGGAATAGAACCGAACCTATCTCTTGTGACACCTCGAAGACCAATGTGAAAGTCTGGGAACAGTTGTAGATTGGGGGAGTTACTCCATACATGGAGAGACTCCACGGGCATGATCCTAAAACGACAGAGGCCTTCGTTCAGGGATGGCAAAACAAAGTGTTGAAGCTTGATGGGACTGAGTTTAATATCACTAAAGATCTTATTGCTGAAATCACGGGTCTTTCTATCGAGGGAAGGAAAGTTTATAGAGATAAGAAGGAATCCAGTGCAGCCATGGAAATTTTCTTCAAGGATGATGAAAGGGATAGATTGGAGAAGGCAAAATGTGGGGGCTACCTTCGCAGTTCGATTAAGGCGATTTGGGGTGACGTTGTTGAAGAAATTATGAGGTACTTTACGCTTGATGGGCATTTTTTTGTTTTATCTAGGCATCATTTTGTTTTACTCAACCATTTCAGGCATAAGAAAAAGGTTTCCTTTCTTTTTTATCTATTTGTTTCCCTGGAGTGTGGTATTAGAGCTCATAGACATAACCCCAAGAATCCTATTCTCCATGAGGGTCTTATTGTCCTTGTCTCTGAGTATGCTAAGTCCTACATGGTTCTTGAGCAACCGAAGAGGGTCACTTAAGGTTGACAGAAGAAGCATGATTTGGAATATGATACTGGGCCTAATTTGGGGTCTGCTGATGAGGATCATGAGCCTGGGTCAGATGCCTCCATGGAAGTCTATTCAGAGCCTCTTGCTTCATTTGAGGGAAAGAGTAGTAAGAAAGGTAAACTTCCTAAAACCCCTAATTCTGAAGATTATGAAATAGGGAGTGATAGGTGGCTGTTGGTAAGTCCCTGGGTGGCAAGAATTTGAAGGGTGATAACTCGGGTCTGAAGAAAGGCAAGAAAAATGTCACCGGGGAAATGGATGGGAAACCACCTCTGTCTGGTTCAAAGAGGAAGCTGGTTTTGAATGGTGGGAGCTCCCAAAAGAAGTCTAAGCGAGATGTTGGCTTGAACCAAGAGGAAACTGTTAGTATTGGGGCTGATTCCCCCAATCTTGAGCCTCTTTAGGTTACCGACGGTTAGGATAATGTGAAAGGGCAGAACAGTGTTTGATGGAGCAGGAATAGGGGCGGAGCGTGGCTGATGTTATTGAAAGTTCCTTATGCAAGATTAAGGCTCCTGTTGCTAACCAGAAAGGAAGGAGGTTCTGGATAATGAGAATCTCAGTAGTGACTCCTAGGAGGACTGTGAGAATGATAAGGATGTCTTCAATTTCAATAGGGAGTTACCTAATGTGTTGGGATTGGCGAAAGATGGTACCTTATCTCTCTTCAAGCTTTTGAAGTGGGCTTTTCATGAATTGAATCTCACTAATATGAAGGTTCGTGGTTTGGCGAATAAAGTTGAGTCCTCTTCGGAGCCTTCGGTGCAGACCCAAATCAATCAACTTCTTGATGCGATGAAAATCATTACTGAAGAGATGCTGAAGATGAAACCAACTTTTGAATAGAGGATTGCGGCTCTGGAAGACAAACTGGATTGTGCTTTTCAGAAGTTGGATAAGGTCGTGGATGTTAGTAAGTCAGTTATGATAAATGAAGCTAAGGGTCTGTGTTTCCTCAATGAGAAGGCGAGTCAATGGATGAGGGAAGTGTCGGGTGGGAAGGATGCTGCTGATGTTGTGACCAATCTCCCTAATGTTTTGATTAGAGGGGGTAGTGAGAAGGGTCCTTGTACAAGGACCCGTAACAAAACAAAGTTGAATGCTGGGATCCTTGCCAAGGAGGTCACTGAGGTTATGAATGTGCACCAAAAGATTATTGACAGTGATATGGAAGCGGATAATATCTTGAAGAATTTGTAGTCCTGTGCTATTTCTGTCCCTCTTTTCGACAATTGTTTTGCTGGTTTTTTGCTACTTGTTGGCTGCTCGTGTTGTCTTTGTTTATCTTTTGATGCAGCGGTCTATTTTGTAAGGGGTTTTGGGGCCCCTTCAAAACCCGTTTTACCTCTAATAAAAAACTTTAGGTATTTGTGGTGCTGGCCATTTCTAGAAAATTCAACTATGGGTTAGTAGATTCTAATTTTGAATTATGATTAACTAGGCTATGTTATGTGGTCTATTCTAAAGCTTAGGCCATGTCATGCGACATAGTTCTAGGTGGGGAAGTACCGAGAATGGTGCTTGGTCTAGAGTTTAGATCAAGGGGAGTTATAGTAATGGTTGGCTGGTGGGTTTAAGGTTAAGTGGTGTTTAGTACATCAAATAAGTGGAATTAAAGATTATGATATTATATTTATGACATCTTGTATAAAATGATGCAAAGTAAAAGTGTCAAGGTACAAATTATGCACTTTTATCCTTATAGTTTAATAATGGTTGGTTCATTTATTTGAATAGTCTATGTACAAAAAATCATTCTTTTCAAACCAAAAGTTAAGTAGACTTGAAAATTGTCAAGGTGTGCAAGAATTTAATGAATAGAAATTAAGATTATTTTTGCATCAATAATATTTTCAGATGTATATATTTTATAAAATAGAGAATGAATTCAAAGATGGTACAAAAAGTGCCTATATAGTCAAATCAAGACATGACTAATATTAAGAGAACCTTGGAGCCTAAACAAGTGGTAGTGGTAGCTCAGGGGTGGGTTGGTAGGCTCAAAATGGAGACAAGTGGGAGTAGCTCAAAGCATGGGGTTGGCAACCAAGGGATTTTTGAGCTTCATAGCTTCCTCTCTTTTGTTGATTGTGCTTAAGTAGTTATTCTCTAAATTGTTGCTCTTGGTTTAGAATGTTTCTGGATTGTGGTTTGCTTTTGTATCATTGTACTTAAACCTCATTTAGTTCAATGGTCAAACAGTCCATAGTAATTTTACACCTCATCCGCAACAAAAAGTGATAATATTTGTTCTATTTTCATCGACCAAAATTAACCTTAAATTGTTGAAGTGGATGATATTTAAAAATAACCCTTAGATATATTATTATATGGCCTCCTCTATATGTGACTAACTTTGTTTTTCTATAATATTTTATTTTTTATATTCATCCTTATATCTCTTTTGTAGTGAATGAGGATAGAGTTCTCTAAAATCTAGCATATCATTCCACAACATAATTCATTGTTGTCAGATTTGTGTCCTATAAGGGACTTAGAATTTATGAATTTATAATCATTGTAATCATGTTGTGCCAACACAATGTGTGGAGTGCTACCCTAGAGGTAATGGGTTACCATGAAATAAAAAGAGGAATTGATTTATCCAAAGATTTAATTTCTTTCTTGAGGGATATCCTGTGTAATGGTCAATGCTAAAATTGGCCAATGTATCTCTGTGAGCATTTCTTTCCTTGAATATGTGTTTAATAGTGTAGGCCTTGAGTTTTTTGAGCACAGGTCATATTGGATTTAAAATTCTATTGATTTTTTTAGCTTTGGGATCCCCCTTTTTGTTATTGTGTTTATTATAATCTAATAATTTCTTTCAATTTATAATTTTTTAGTCCTAGTTGCAAGCAAATTTATAACCTTGTTAGGAGCACAGTAGCCTCAAATTCATTATTTGTTCCTTGTCGTACTCCTTTTGAGGTGGTGCCAATCATATGTTCTTTATGATCCCTCACAACACAACCTACTCTCACAATGCATAGGTTGCCCCTTGAGGTCCCATTGAAATTTAGCTTACTTCATCATATTGAAGGTACCTCCCCTTTATGTCTTTTCTTAGATTTTGAAGGGGATGAACTCCACAAACCCCATGAATAGGGGTTTAAGAGTTATTTTATTTTATTTATTTATTTTTTCATTGGAAGAGTTGTTTTTGTTTAGTTAAGATTTACTTTATTCTATATTTAGAATTATTATTTATTTAAGAGTTATTTTATATTTTTTTGAATATATGTCAGTTATGTTATAGTTTTTTATGTACATAGTCATGACATACGATTTTGTGTTTCTTGTCACATAAAACACCTCAATATAATAATTAAGAATTTTATGGAGTTTGAATCTTAATTTTTTTATCCATAAGGCACTAGGAATATAGAGTAGAAAAGTGCACAATTCACACTTTTTCTCTTAGTTGATTTGTAAATAGGGTGGCAATGTGACATTTTCCCCTCTACCAACGAATTTTCTTGATGCCAATATCTCAAACAACATCTACTTGCACTCAATCCAATCAACAAATGGATGTATCAACAAGTTAACATGTACAAATCACCTAGAGAGTTATTAACCACTAACAAATGTGGAAATAAACATACAACATTCTTGATATTTGAAGCACACATATTGTACTCCACAGAAAACCCACTTCAAACAAAAAAATCTAGTCTAACGAGCAAATACTCCATCTTCCCCTAACCAATAAAAATAAATATTTACAACAATCAACTTGGTCATTTAAGTTCTAACAATGCACAAAGAGATTTGAAACACCTCAACAAGCACTCCCTTACTCCCATAGACTTTGTATGCACATGCTTTGTCTACAACTATGACCCTAACACCTCAATCAAAGTGTCTTAACCTTTCTAATACATGGAAAAGGTAGCTAAGATCTCCTTTCAACTTCCCAATGATTGATATACATAAGATCAATCACCACATTGGAAGAGGAAGCATTTGGTGTTCCAATTGCTAACACATTGCTCGCACAAAGACGAGTTTGCCACTTTACGAGTGAAAATGTTTTGACTTCTTAACAAATTTGTCACTAGAGAAAATGCATTTGACACTTCATCAACGCCTTTGATTTAGTTCTTCTAGAAGCCATAACTTCTAAATATGAACTTGAAACAAGGTGCTATTTTTTGAAATTGAACAACTTTTGGAGGGGAATTGGAATATGTAATCATATTCAACTTTTGATTCATATTCACATTGATTTATTCAAGCAACATAATTGCATTGATGAGGCCCATATGGAGCAAAATCAAACCTATAAAGATGTCTCTTATTCGCCAATGAAGATTCCAAGATGTCCTATACCATCCCCAAAAATCTCAAGCATCAAATTAAGGCAACTCTCTAGAAACATCCTTGTTACACTAGTTTGATGATAAATTCCTCCATTAGGATTCTTAACAACACCCTACAAGCTAGGATGACACAATTTCACTTAGTCCAGACCTCAAAAGAAACCCAATTTTTTGGATTAGCTTGTGTAACATCCACCTCCTTCTATAAGGAAGTTACTTGGTTTTATTTACCATACAGTAATAAGTTAACATCATAAGAAAAATGGGACGATTTTTTTCTTTTCAATAACTGAAATTGCAACTGCATAATTGAACATATATAAATATTTCATAACAACTTACTTTGCTTTTCGATCTGAAAAGAGTAATCCACTTTTTCCTTTTACTTTTCAACATGAAAGATTTCATATAAATAAGATATAACATCAACTTTTAAGGAACAAAGTTAGAGATCCCATATTTAGATACTTTTTGTCTTCTGAGACTTGGCATGTCATTTGCAAGAGGGAGAGCATTATCCAGGTGCTTTACCTCCAACTATACATTGGCGGTCCCCACACACCTTCCTAATTGGAAGTGGCCCTACCCTTCAACAAAGAGTATAGTTAAGAACCCTTTAGTTTTGTCATTTGAGCTCTGGTGTTGTGCCCTACTTAACCAATACCATCAAACAACTATGGATACCTTCCAACTATGAATGACAACTCTGATTAGTTAAGTATCCAGAACACAATGAACCGACAAGTGCAAGCAAAAACTATTGCACTCACTTTGGCCAAAGTATTTGAAATATATTTAACTGCTTCTTATGAGCGGAGTCATTCGTTCACCCACCTTGCTGGACTTGGAGAACCTTATCTAACCTTGTATTAGCCCAAACCTATTGTTTGACCAATGGTTAACTTATTATACAAATTTTCATTTAAAAAGTGATAACTTCATTAAAGCCATAATTCATCTAGATTGGTTAAGCTTTCCTGACTTTGAACACCCATGTTATGTTCACGTAACGACATGGGCCTTGGCAACTACAACTTGTTCAAGCTCTTATTTACTAACTCGGTAAACAACGTGATTAGTATATGTTTTTGACCTTGAATATCCATGCTACATTCTCGTAACTTCTTGGGACTTGGCAAATGCCACTTATTCAAGTCCTTAGTATTAACCATGAGAGTATATGATCTCCACTCTATGCACAAATAGTTGTTACTGTTGACTTACTGTCATTGACTAGTTTCACTTAGTCACAAATAGAAAGTACTGACAAAATGTTTGACATATATATTAAATAAATCTTAATCTTAAACTGAAGATTCCGTCTTATTATAGTCTTGGATGTTCAGTGTTTAGCTTAATTGTAGATTCCTTACTCAATGTGGAGACTCACCAAGTAAATAAATCATTTAGGTTGCTAATAAATTCTGATTCGAACACCTAAGTTACTTTCACGTAACTACCTAGATCTTGGCTACAACCATTTGTTCGAGTTTTACCAAATCCCTTAAGAGCAACTACCTTCAAAATACAAACTTTAAGAAAATCTTGACACATAATTTGATAGCATCTTGTCCTCCTAGTCATAATATAGTATAAAGAGTACATATACAAATTCCCCATAGTATTGGTTAGATCTCCATTAAGAATATAAATTTTCACTAGGTTTAAGTCTTTCTTGGTAAACACTGTAGTCTTGTTTACTAAGGACGAAAACAACTGTAGACCAGTTGGTCCAATCTTTCAATAGATTCACATATATAAGTGTTTACTCACTAAGATTGGTAATATGACTGGTTTTATAAAACATCTTGGACGTTGAATTCCCTTGTTATGTTTCTGCAACATCCAGGGTCTAGGCTACTGCCTCTAATTCGAGTCCTAACACATCCATAAGGTTAACCTTCTCAAATAAAATTCTCTATCACAAAGTGATGACTTCACTTACATCATGTTTCAACTTGGTAGGTTAAGTAGGTCTCGGACTTGAACTTGTTGTTCGACCAATGGTTAGACATATAGAAAGCTCCTATTTAACACACATTGACTCCCTAAGTCAAATCCCAACTGAATTGATTAATTATTACTTGCTTCGAATACTCGAGTTACACTATGTAACTATCTGGGTCTTGGCTACTACCACGAGTTTCAAGCTCACCAAACTCATGAGAGTAACTACTCTGAAATTAGACCTTTGGTAAGCTTGACAACAAAAGACAATAATTTGACCTTCCAGGCATCATATACAAAACACCCCATTTGGGTGTTTTCCCGTCAAAGAATATAACTCATTTTTAGAGTTTTGTTTTCCTAGACAAAATAATGAGGTCGTACTTTTTTAAGATTCCTTTTTAATGGACAAACTCTTTCAACAAGAAGTCGGTAAAAGAATATGATAATAACCATAGTTGCTAGGAGACGCGTCTCCCCCCCTCTGAGAAGCGTCTCGGAGACAGAGATGCATCTTGGAGATCGGTATTGTCTTCGGAGACGCCTCCAAGAGGCTGGAGACTTCTGCCGAAGTTTCTCGAGTACCTTGCCATCTCTTGCTGTAGAAAATGACGTCTCCCACTAAAATACCTAAAAAACGTTAAAGTTTAAACATTTGAAACTTTAAAAATTAAAGCATAATGTATTTGATGTGTCTAAGAGTGATGAAATTATTGTTTTGAAAGTTAAATGTCATCATAGTTTTCAGATTTTCTATAAATTATTAATTTAATAGTTTTTTATTTATATTAAAAAAAATGGCTTCTCCAAGTACCCCCATCTTCTATTTAAAAAAAAAAGCCGTATCGGTACCAGTACCAGTCTCCCGTACCAATACTAGTATAGTCTCATGACAACTATGATAATAACTAACTTAATGCATGAATTATGCATCACTAACAAAGAACTAGCACTTAAACCGTGCTTTAGACTTTTCTACCAAATTCTTTGGTTCTCAGCTATATAAACTTTGGTTCAATAACAACCAAGAAAATGAGGTTCAACTTTTGTTCAACAAAATTTCTTTAAAATGACTTAATTTACAAATTATTTGTATTTCACCCAAAAGCTTACCAATGGAAAGAAGTGAAACAACTTTCATTCAAATAGAGAAAGACTCTCAATAGTATAAAAGGCAGATTCTGGCTCTTTACACCATCAGTTCGTGCATAAGAAAGGGTATAATAACAAGTATTCCCTTACTGTTTAAAGAAGATTAACCATTTCCAATGAATCCTCAAGATTTCTAATTCTGCTAAAAGATAAAAGGTATATGAAGACAATGCTTGCCTCCTCGGCTTGTTATGGTTGACTTAAATACGCTTTCAGTCAGCCCGTACACATAGCTCCAAAAACTTCTCAAAATGGTTGAGGGCGGTTATGAAGGCAATGATAACTATTACTCTTGCCATGATGGAAGAGTATGATGGAAGAGTAAATTTTTTTTCGAGGCAGTTATTTATATTATTAATAAAGATAAAGTTACATATTAAGAAAAAAAAAGGACAGGTGGTAAGAAGGCACACCCTGAGAGTCACATGAACAGAACCCAACATCAAACAGATTTGAAGATAATTACCAAGCTCATTCCCACGTTTGGTTGGCAATTATAAAATACAAGAAAGCTCTCCTACACGACCACCTTACTCCTCATTTTAAGTCCTTGGTTTGATTAACAACATCAAACAACGAGTTTGGCACCCTCACAATACTCATTGGTGAGTATGCACGCATAGCAAGTAAAGTATATCCACGGTTTAAAAATTATTTTAAATGACTTTTTCTATTCAGTTTTATACGCCACTTTGTGGCTTTTTGCATTTGTTTTCATTGCAGATTATATTGCCCTTGAACAGGCGCGCAAGTTTTGAAATAATCATGCATGTTTTAATACTTAAATACAGATTTTAAAGATAATCAAAAACCTTATGCATGCTGCCACCCTTGTGGCTATACCACACAACAAAATTGTTATGTGGTTGGCATAAAACTTCTACAAATACTATGTTTCATTTGAATAATATGCTCCCCATTAAATTGAGTCAAGCCAATATTCCTAGTGTCGCGGCTTAATCAGTCACTCAATACATTTTAAATGTAATTAAAATACATGCAAAGTACTAAAACATTTATACCGTAAATTCGAGTTGAGAATATACAAATTTGGTGATGGATATATCATGCCATCATATATTGGCATTATTGCCAATTAACTAAGAGCGATAAAATAACCAATATCAACAATCACTCATCACGCTTCTATTAGCATGTGCATATTTAAATATTGTGGACATAAAATAACATAGTATAATATGACACAAGACACATATGTATTATTATATATATATACACACACGTGGACATATATATTCATACGTTGATGTATATCCATTATATGCGTATGTAGGTATATACTCATATATATATATATATATGTTCCTTCTTAATGACATACATATACATATGTATCTTTATATATTATACAAGAAAATGGATACCAATTACCCTAATTGATTTGCAACTCAAAATAAGTGAGAATAACAAGGCTAAACAACGAATGAGTTAACTTACCTTCTAGACTTTACTGACAACCTTAGACACACATTTGTTAAACAGAGTCAAACACTTGACCTACGCAATGCAAAGAAAAAGCTCAGATGACATTGCTAGTGAGCCCTTAACTTTACCTTTCTCTCAGATGATACTCTCCCTCTCCCTTTGGAGGGCGTGAAAACGATCCTGCAATTCCACTCAAGAAACAATTGGGTAGTTAACCATTAACATTTATGTATCATGATCATGTCATTGTATTTTCATTAGTAATTCATTTAAATGCAAAAACATCACATCACATTACATAATAATCATATCATTACAAATTCATTAGTAATTTATTTAAATGCCGACACATCAATCACATAAATTCATCATAGCATTTATCTTTCTAGATTTCATAGTCTCATATTTCATTATTGTATTTACCATAAAGTAAAAAGTAATTTTGGAAATCAAAGGTGGGGTGTAACAACTTGTCTTGCATTTTTTATCTTATTGATGAATATGTCATCCTCATGTCTAATTTGATGACACTCGTCAAGCTAGGATGACATGCTCCAATGGTCCAAACGTCAAGAAACCCTTTTTTGGATCAACTTGTTGTGCATTTGCATTGATTTTGGGGTGACAACACAACAATGCTCGACTTTTTAATATTATTGAGCCATCAAAAACAACAATTTTCAATAGTTTCAATTTGTGTCAATTATACCAAACAAACAATCAAGAATTTAAAGATGATGTAAACTAAAGAGTTGTAGCATTTTCTATTGTAGATTCAATTTCTAATTTTTAATTTTGTTTATTGAATTATTTCTACCATTTTAATTTTTTTCATTTAATTTTAAAAAAAATTCTATTATTTTTTATCAAGTGAAATTACTATATTTTACAACTTTTATTACAAATATTTTTGTTTTCACAATTTCCTATAATTATATCCTTAACTTTAATGTCTAGGGCATAAATATTTCTAATAATTTTTAATTGAATAATATTTTTTATCAATACTAAAAGAAACTTTAGACATATTTTACTTGTGTTTCTCTTAACATAAAATCAAACATATTTTTTTCTTCATTAAAAACAGACATTCATGTGAAGGGAAACATTTTTTGAGATTTTTCTGCCAAAGCTTTTCATTTTTTTAGTGCCTTGAATATATATATATATATATTTATTAAGGGAGGAGATTTCTTCCTTTTTACTTCCGTCCATTCCTGTTTCGACTTGAAGGAGATATTATGTTCAAAGCATTTTTCCCGCACAAACGATTCCTTAGATATTAACACCTTAGACTCAGGAGATTGCAGATCAGGATTACTTAGAGCAGTTGGTATCCTGAGATTATTGTTTGTTTGATGCGGGGTCAATGAGGGAGGAGACACTTCTTGTTAAGATTTTGGAGAAGACAAAGCTATCTAAGAAGACTAGATAACATGGAGACTCATCGCTGGCCAAAAATGGCAGCAAATGAAAAATTAGATAGAAGAAAGAGCACGTGGATGAAACAGAATATCAAATGGATGAGCAAGTGGGGTATTAGCATAAGTGAGTGTCCAAATGCCAATAGGGAAATAAAAAGGTATGTGCAAGGAAAGTTCAAAGAAAGCATGTGGAAAGGGCCACTTGGGAGGAAGAAAGAATACTATGTCAAACATTTTAACCCTACGCATGACCACACACAAAAGACCTACATCGGAATGGAAATAAAATGGAAAGCGAAAATGTTGATAGCTCAGATTAGAACAAGTTCGCACCAGCTTAGATGTGAGACCGGAAGGTGGATGATACCTAAAGAGGAGTGGGCAGACAGAAGGTGTAGATATTGCACTCAAGGAGTGGTTGAGACAGAATGGCACTACATCAGGGAATGTTCAGCTTACAAGGACATTCGGATCAATTATACTGAGACATTAAAAGGGAACAATTTGGATGATCTGTTTGAAGAAGAGAAGATAATAGGGTTTGCAGATTTTCTGATCAAGATACACAGCAGAAGATCCAAGATGCAGAAAGAAAAAGAAACATAGGTTTTTTGCATTTTCTGGGGTTCGCGTCTCTTCGCTTGCTATCTTTGGGTCCCATAGGCTGCTTGGCCTCGTGGACGTGATTAAAAACATTCATTCATTCATTCATTGCCATGGGAGTAATTACATAATGGCTGGATTCAACCCTGTTCCACCATGAACGCTAATTAGAAACATCACTCTGCACCTTATTACAATGTGGGGTACTATGCGCTGTTGAGAAACATTTTCTACACCTAAAAGCAATCTTTTCATAATCTACTGGTTGACGCCAGCATCTATTTCCAACCCGTAATGAGATTTCGGCTGGTAGGAAATTCAACACATAACCGGGCACATGTGGAGTTTTCATAATTGATAGTTTCTTTCAAAATGCTATGATATTTACCTAGTCCATTGGCAATTGTAATCAAGCATTCAATTTTCCAAAATTGCAAAGGAAAGTAGGTCAATCTTACGTAGAGGAATGCAGAGGAGAAAATCTTAGTTTGAGGATCAAAGGAGGGGAACCAAGGCTTCATGCATAAAAATTCACCCTCATAAAACCAAGGACCTGTATTGAGGATTAGGTCTCTATCTTCCAGCGATTCGAATTCCAAAATAAAAAATCCTTTTGCGCGAGGATAAATGCTGATTTCATCCTCTGTATACTCTTTCCAATAATCGCTTATCCAGGTGTGAAGGTCACACAACTTCGTCCAAACTCTGATGAATCTGCATATCAGAGCATGGCTTTTCAAATATTCCTCTCTGTCATATGCGATGCTCATGTCCAAGCATATTCTCTGGGGCCACGTTTGAATTGCGGATGAAAATTGGGGGTTTCAATAAAGCGTTGGAGCGGGAAGAATAAGGGTTCTGGGAAGATATCCTCGACAACGTCCCATTTTGCTTCCTTCCCACATTTGGGATAAAACCCACAACTGATTTGAATGACTGTGTGGAGAGCCAGCCTCCCCACCCCACGCAGAAGCCTGTGATAACCGTGATGCCCTAGTCGTCATTTTGGTGGGGCTTGGACAGGAAACATCTGTTAGCAATGCACTAGCGAGAGAGCCCGCATCTTTTCCTTTCGCTGAAGGAGACATGGGAGAGCTTGTAGCAACAAACATGGAATGGGATTGATCGGAGGGGCAGAAGAACGCAGAGCAGCGAGAGCCATCCAGAAAAACATAGTGCCTTGAATATTACGAATTAAGATGTCTCAACCATTGCAAGTTTCTAGAATTATTTATTTATTATTTGATATTATTTTGTAATTAATTAAAGAATTATTGTGTTTTATTATTATTTTTATCAGTCTCACATGAAAATGGGGCGTAGATTTTGAGGTGGCATATTTGTCAAGTGTTGTGTCTTGGAATGGGTGTTGTTAGATGTCATTAAAATGGCTATTCATAGTAGATTTGGAGCACTCTATTTAGAGGGATTCTATGACAAAATCTTATGATGCGAAAGAGTTTGTAAGAGAGGTTATTTTGGAATTTTGACCAACTTTATGATAAATCATTACACTTGTCATGCAACTCTATTTTGGGTAGTGGGAGTTACAAACTTGGTTGCCCATGTCGAGTGAGTGGTTATGATGTGTTATGACAATTGTAAGAGATGATATTGATTTAGTACTTTTAGCAAATTGTGGAATTTTCCTAGGTGGGCATTGGAATTGGGGTGTACTTGGGGTCCATACCACCAAGAGGCTTTATCAATGTTGTTTTGTAAAACCATTGATGGTTTCCAGGTTGTTCATTGCTTATAAATTGGATGATGGAGTTGTAGTATGATATGAGTGTTTGTAGGTATGTATGTGCTAACAATATGTTATCAAAATTACTCTATATTTAAATGTTAGTGAATTACTCCTATAAAGACTTCTATTGCAAATGTATTCTAATCTTCTTTCCAATTTGATAATCCACTGTGTAGACTTTAGCATGTGGGGTTTTTCTTTATGAAATCATTGTGTTATGGTTATATTATTTTTTTGTTTATGAATATGTTTATCTAATTTCTGTAACTATTTTGGATTAGATTTAGTTATTTGTACATCACTTCTTTCAAGATTAGCATAGGAAGCTACTTCTGCACATCTTGCTTCCTTTTCATTGAGTAGAGGTCATTGATTTTTTAAAATGGACCTATACCTTCATTATAAAATAAAAATAAAATATAATATTAAAAATAATAGAACATATGTTATATATTTTAGAAAGCTAACATTGAGGGCTACATACTTGTAAAATCGAAATTTCAAATTACTTCATTCAATCTCTCAAAAGGTGAAGTGAATTTTTTTTTTGTCAATAGTTTGTAAGGCATAGAGGAGACTTTACCAAGGGTTTGATTTCAGCCTAGAGGTTTTAAATCCAATGGGGATCAATCTAACCCCTTCAGATTAGCTCTAAAAATGTGATTTCAAGCAAAAATTAAGGATGGTCCACAAGTGGGATAGGGATTTAGGCTTCCATCCCTTGCTAATGAATATGTTGCCCTAGAGTCAACTTGAGACTTATAGTGTGCAAATTGATCAAACCTAGCTTCAACCTTGCCCTTTAGTCTCTCTATCTTGGACAAAATATTGCTTGTTTACTCCATTTTTGACCTATCGTAGTACAAAATATGAACATTGCTTAGCGTAAGCACAATTTTTTTGAATTCAACACCATTGAAAGACAAGCCCTAAGGCATCATTGAAAGATCTTCAACACACTCAAGTATTATTAATATATTATTAAAGGAGTAAAGAGTAGTTAAGAAGTGTTATCAAATTAGGGACACCTTTGCATCTAAATCCTTATATTTCAATTGTTCATTACACATTGTGAAAATAAGAACAAGGGATTTCATCAAGGCATAAATTATACCTCCACATCCAAGCATTGTAGGTTCCTTAAAGTGTTCATAAACATCACCTCAACAATCAACGAAGATTCAAATAGTGAAGGAGCAAACTCGAGGCAAAATATTTGACAAAAACATAATTGTAAAAATATAGGATTGTAGTCTTTCATAGACAAAGTAGTAATAGTGATTCTATCTAGTTGAGATGTAGAGTTGAGTGATGCATCAATTCAATGAGATTTGACTATTATAGGTAAAATTTGTAAGGAAATTAGAGTAGCGGAAACAATTTCCTACGCCAATCTTGAGAAGAGATTATGCAAAACTTTAAAAACTTGATCAAACTGTTACAGAAAATCAGCACATTCAAAACATGAAATAAACAGTGAAAACACATAACACTAGATATACGTGGGGAAAACCCTTTCGGAAAAAAAACCCCACTCTCCAAAGCTTGCTCAATGTATTCCAAATCCAAAACCAAGATTACATACACTTGCAGAGCAAGTCTTTTACAGGAGTATCACCAGTTAACAACTCTGAAAGAATTTCGGTGGCATTCCAGTAGCATAACAATACCTGCAAACTCAATCTATAAAACTACTCTTCAAGCCTCCAATTTATAGACCTCCAGCAATACAAGAAACCACCAATGGTTTACAAAACCATGTGCTTGGCTTCTTCAGCAAGATTCCAGTCTAAAATAAGCTCTCACGTCCAAAATGAAAAACCCTATTTTTGACCCTTATAGATGTCATAAAAATTGTCATAGAATCTCTAAAAATAGTCCTCCCATAATAGACTATCACATGGGCATCTTATGACACCTAATAAACCAATTTTCAAAGCATCAACAATGTGTAACAGTTGTAGGAAAATATTAAATGAAAATAACTATTATGGAAAATATGCAGCAAGGTTGAGACACCTCATTTCCCAACATTCTCCCACTTGTTGAATACCTTGCAAGGGCCAAGGGAAAAACACCATCATGGATCAATTGCTAGGGGCCAAAAGGCCCATAGACTCGGAACACCACCTGAATTTCGTTGTGCTCACAGGCTTAGTTAATGCATCTGCAACATTTGCCACTGTCTCTACCTTTTCCAGCTTCACCCTGCCATCCTCGACCATATCTCTCACAAAGTGATACTGAACATCAATGTGTATCCAGTCCTGGCATGAAAAGTCGGGTTCCTCGCAAGGTAGATTGCACTCTGACTGTCACTATAAATTGCAACTGCACCCTGTTTCAATCCAATATCTGAACACAAACGCTTCAGCCAAATGGCTTCTTTATAGGCATGAGTAGCTGCCATATACTCTGCCTTAGTAGTGGACAAAGCGACCACAGCCTGTCGCTTGCTCATCCAATTGATTGCACCACCATTAAGAGTAAACACATATGCACTGGTGGACCTTCTGCTATCGACATCACCAGCCCAATTTGAATCCACAAAACCATGAATACTCAGGGAATGCTGATCTCCTGTACCATGAAAACATATAGCGTACTCTGTTGTACCCCGCAAATATCTGAAGACCCTCTTAACTGCATCCCAATGCACTCTTCTAGGATTAGACATAAAACGGGAAAGAACTCCCATTGCTTGGGCAATGTCTGGTCTTGTACAGACCATAGCATACATTAAGCTTCCTACTGCACTCTGGTAAGGCACTCTGCTCATGTCTTCCATCTCCGATGGGGATGTTGGACATTGTGAAATAGAGAGCTTCGCTCCCAATCCAACAGGAACACAAAGTGGTTTACAATCCTGCATGTTAAACCTTTGCAAAATTGAACAAACATACTAACCCTGGCTAAGCCATAGCTTTCTGTTCTCACGATCTCTTCTAATCTCCATCCCAAGTATGTGTTTTGCTGCACCAAGATCTTTCATTTCAAATTTCACAGAGAGCTGAGATTTCAATTCTGCAATCAAACCTTTGCCTTTCCCAATAAATAGCATGTCATCAACATATAAAGCAATTACCAGGAAACAATCACCATCAAATTTAAAATATACACAGTGATCAGATTTAGACCGCACAAATCCCAAACTCAATACATATGTATCAAACTTTTGGTACCACATCCTCAGACTTTGTTTAAGGCCATACAGAGATTTCTTTAACTTACATACCAACTTGCTTTTACCTTTTACCACGTATGCTCTGGCTGTGTCATATAAATTTCTTCCTCCAAATCACCATGAAGGAACGCAGTTTTCACATCCATTTGTTCCACCTTTAGATCATAAGTTGCTGCAATAGATAATAAGAATCGAATGGATGTCAATTTAGCAACATGAGAAAAAATCTCACCATAGTCAATACCCTCAACCTGAGAGTATCCCTTCGCAACCAACCGTGCCTTATACTTTTCAACATTTCCATCTGAACCAATCTTTTTCTTAAACACCCATTTACATCCACCAGGTTTCCGACCCTCAGGCAATGGTACTAGGTCGCATGTTTCATTCCTTTTAAGAGCTGCCATCTCTTCATCCATGGCTAATTTCCAGGACTTTGCATCATTCATATCCAATGCCTCTTGCACGGATCTCGGTTCATCAATGTTAGTACTCAAAGCAAATATACACTTCCAATCATCAGGTGAATACCCATACCTTTGAGGTGGTTGCCTTTGCCTTGTAGACCTTCGAACAAGCTGAGGTGGAGGTTCTTCCACTTCTTCCTCCTCTTCAGAGCTTGATGAGTTCTCCTCAACTTCTTGTCTATATTGGGGTATCGTTTCAACTTCCTTAGGCGTAGAAGGAATTTGAACCACATCCTTTTCCTATTCAATTTCTTTGTGTTGTTTTGGCTAAAAATTAACAGGAGAAGATTTAGTCTCTCTAAAAATAACACTTCTGGAATAAATTACCTTTTGTGCAACAGGGTCCCAAAGCTTGTATCCTTTGACACCATAGCTGTAGCTGATGAAGATACATTTGACAGCTTTAGAGTCCAATTTTGTTCTCTTCTCCTTTGGCACATGAGCATATGCCTCACAACCAAAAACTTTCAGATGTCTAAGTGAAGGCTTTTTCCCCGACCACGCCTCCATTGGCGTTTTATCAACAAGCGCTGATGTAGGAGATCTATTTATCAAATAACAAGCAGTGGCAACAGCTTCAGCCCAAAAATTTTGTTCTAGATCAGCTCCACTCAACATACTCCTCGCCTTCTCCATCAACGTTCTGTTCATTCTTTCTGCAACTCCATTCTGCTGCGGAGAATACGAAGTTGTCTTTTGTCTTTTAATCCCACAATCTATACAAAATCTGTCAAAGTCTGCAGAACAGTACTCACCGCCATTGTCAGTTCTCAAACATTTAATTTTCTTTCTAGTCTGGGTTTCTACCATAGCCTTGAACTCCTTAAAACGATTGAAAACTTCAGCTTTACTCTTTAAAAAATATACCCATGTTCTCCTATTGAAATCATCAATAAAAGTAACATAATAAACTGATTTACCAATAGAAGAAACATCAATAGGACCAAATACATCAGAGTGAATCAGATCCAAGATACATGAAGACTTATGAGAAGACGAGTAAAACTGAACGCGGTTTTGTTTACCATAAATACAATGTTCACAGAAATCAAACTCTAGATTGCAATCATTCAACCCCTCAACGAGGTTCTTGTTTTTCAGGGCTTTTAAACCCTTCTCTCCAATGTGGCCAAGCCTTTGGTGCCATAACATGGTCTTCTCTGCAGGCAACTTAGATTCAGTAGACATAGCACCCTTGGGTACCCAAAAGCCACGACCATCCGCAGAAGAGGAAACCTTCTCCTTTTTCAGCGAAGTAGTTTCTGGCTTAATCTTATCAGAAGTGCTATTGCACTCAACTGTGCATGCATCGAGTTGGTGCAATGTACCCAATCTGCTTCCTCTTGCTATCACCATAGCACCTCTCACCATTTTCACACCTGCTTCAGAAAATTGTACGTGCACACCCGCATCTATTAGCTTGCTAACAGATAATAAATTTCTTGCTAGTCCCGAGATATGCAAGATACCATCAAATCGTCTAACTCTACCATCAGAAAATTTCACATGAATACTACCACGGCCAACAATATCAAGGAAAGAATCATCACCCAAATACACCTTACCACCATCATAGTTTTCATACTTACTAAACCAGTTTTTGTTAGGAGTCATGTGGAAAGATGCACCTGAGTCTATCAACCATACATTATCACCTGCACGAGTGGCCAAGGCTGCAATAAAGGCATCTCCATCTTCCTTTTCAGACTCAGAATCAGAATCTTGCTTCTTCTTTTTCTTTTTCTTCTCTTCTTTACAGTCCTTTCGGAAGTGTCTGGGTTTGCCACAGTTCCAACATATTACCTTGGACTTACTAGGAGATTTTGATCTCCCCTTATTTTTGGACTTAGAACGGCCACGCTGCTTCTCATCTTTGCCTCGATCTTTTTGTCTTCCTCGAACACTCAAAGCCTCTTTGGCATTCAGAGAGACCTTCCTTCTCATCTCTTTGGAGAGTAGAGAACCAACAACATCCTCCATCTTCAAGACAACAGAAGTGCTCCCAATGGCCATGACAAGGCTGTCCCATGAGTCTGGCAGTGAACACAACAAAGTTTGGCACCTTTCTTCTTCATCCATCTTAACCCCAACTCAGGTCAACTGAGTCACCAGCATATTGAATGTTTCGAGATGCTTAGAAATTCGTCCACCTTCTTCCATTCTCAAGGAATACAACTTCTTCCTCAAGAAAATCTTATTTACTAGAGATTTGGCTTGGTATATCTCACCCAACTTCTTCCAAAGATCCTTCGAAGTGGGTTCTTTGTGGACATTTCTCAGGATTGAATCTGCAAGACACAGTCTAATGAGACCTTTAGCTTTTCTATCCATTGCATCATATTTTGCAGCCAAAGCCGCATCCGTAGGCCTCAGGACATTTGCATCCACTGCATCCCATAGATCCCGATCAATCAACAAATCTTCCATTTTCAGCTTCCACATTTCAAAGTTCGTACCAGAAAACTTTTCTACCTCAATCCTCCCAGATATGCTCGCCATTTGAAAAATATATCAGCAACAAGATCACAAAGTATCTTCTGCACAAGCTCCCACTCAAAACCTTGATTAGCTCAAAAAACCCAACAACCCACAACTGAAACCAAAGGTGATCAAGCTCTGATACCAATTGTAAGGAAATTAGAGTAGCGGAAACAATTTCCTACACCAATCTTGAGAAGAGATTATGCAAAACTTTAAAAACTTGATCAAACAGTTACAGAAAATCAGCACATTCAAAACATGAAATAAACAGTGAAAACACAAAACACCAGATATACGTGGGGAAAACCTTTTCGGAAAAAAAAACCCCACTCTCCAAAGCCTGCTCAATGTATTCCAAATCCAAAACCAAGATTACATACACTTGCAGAGCAAGTCTTTTACAGGAGTATCACCAGTTAACAACTCTGGAAGAATTTCGGCAGCATTCCAGCAGCATAACAATACCTGCAAACTCAATCTATAAAACTACTCTTCAAGCCTCCAATTTATAGACCTCCAGCAATACAAGAAACCACCAATGGTTTACAAAACCATGTGCTTGGCTTCTTCAGCAAGATTCCAGTCTAAAATAAGCTCTCACGTCCAAAATGAAAACCCCTATTTTTGACCCTTATAGATGTCATAAAAATTGTCATAGAATCTCTAAAAATAGTCCTCCCATGATAGACTATCACATGGGCATCTTATGACACCTAATAAACCAATTTTCAAAGCATCAACAATGTGTAACAGCTGTAGGAAAATATTAAATGAAAATAACTATTATGGGAAATATGCAGCAAGGTTGAGACACCTCATTTCCCAACAAAATTCAATATTGGAGGTGTGACTACAAGCACATCTCAACCTTGTTAGATGCCATCTCTTGAAGGAGCTAAGCACCCTAATCCTCTTGTTTCAATTATGCCATATTTTACTAATTGTGTATTGGGCTCAACACATTTATGCTAGTTTACATAAGATTTATTTGATTATTTGTTTGCCTAGATTAACACACTTTTTAAAAGAGATGCAACGTAAAGAATATGAGTTTTTATCAAAGCATTATAGCTCAATTGGTGAGGATGATTGCATGTTTTTTCGATTACACCATCCACTCAAAGGTTTAAATCCTTTACAAGTGTGGTTGGCCAAGTTTGACCCTTGGTTAATTTTGATGGATAAATTCTCCCAACTTGTGACAACATAATTGAAGGACAACCTTTTGGTTTAAATGCATACTCCCTTGTTAATGTTGAGATGCATTCTACAATGACAACAAGGGGTAGAGTGTAATGGTACAGTATGTTAAACAAAAAATCTTTCATTTTAAATTTGACAACCATTTACACATCAAAATTTTATATTATAATAAACATGATTAAATAAAATATAGAAAAACAAACACAAATAAAATTTTAAAATTAAACTATAATTTCTAGATAGATATATACACATTATTATTATTTAAAAATTAAATAATTAGTCAAAATTATAGAAAAGAAATAAAATTTTATTTTGCAAATAATAATGAAAAAGTACACATTAAATTTTTTTATATATGTAGTAAATAAAATAACTATTTAGTAAATATAATAACTTCAAATTGATAACTCTTTGACATTTTTTAGATGGATGTATTTAAGATATCTATAATAGTAATATTTACACCAAGAGATGTTTACAATGTAGTAAAAGATGGAGTACAATATTAATATTTAATAATAAATAATATAAAAATAAAAAATGATTTTTTGTTTTGGTTCATATTGTCTTTTTTCTATAAACAAAAAATTCTAAATAAAATTAAAAACTTTTATAATAAATTTGATTTATGAAAATCCACAAAAAATAATTTGGAAAGACAATAAACTATTTTTATGTCACTTATATAGCTATCAGTTTGTTTAGTTGAAATAGTTTAAATTAATAAATCTAGAATAATAAATAATATTTTGTTTTCATAGAATTTTATTATGTTAATATAATTATATATTTAGGATGAATAAATAAATAATAAGATATTTATTTTAGTGTAATTGTCAAAATTTGTGTAGTAGATTTCTACAATCCATAGAAAATGTTGCAAATTATTTATGAATTTTGATTGTGTAAGTTTTTTTGCATCAAATTTCCGATCACACTCTACCATCCATCAAAATTTGTGTAATCCAATTTTGGTTTTTTGTGAATGTTTATAGAAACCCATTTAAAACTAGAATAGTTTGTTTCTTAGGAATTATAAACCTGCTTGGGTGTTTATTAATCGGAAATATCAATTTTAAAACAACCAATAACTAGTAAGGAAATCAGAATTCGGCGCTAACTTTATTTTGAATATTTTAGGCGGGTATATTGGGAAACAGAAGGTTGAGAGAACACAGCTCAGCCTTTGGGAAATGGATTGGCATGGCAAGGGCAAAAAAGCTGGTATCATAAGTTTTTGACTTTTCTATTGTATAATGCCTGTGCTTAGCGATTTCAAATGAGGCCATATGTGACTGAGATAAGAAGATACTGGCCACATGCGATTCAGATAAATTGGTTTCGGTCATATAAGGTTTTGATAAATGGATACCGGAAATTTTACGGTTCAGGCTATTCGACGTTGGCCATTTTGCCTTTCGGATAAATGGCTATGGGTATAGGCCATTTTCTTATTCAAATTAGATCAATTGCTATGGGACATATGCGATGGAGATATATTGGTATGGGAGTTATATTATTTAAACAAATAGTATTATGATTTTGATTTTGTCATTAATATTAACAGGTGCAGAACAATTGTGATTTGGATACGGATAGAGGTCATGTGTGATTCAGATTAATGGGTGTATGCCATTTTATGATTTGGATAAAAGGGTATAGGTCGTATGCGATACAGATTAATATGTGGGTCATTTTTGGATAAATGGGTATAGGGCTATTTGTGATTCATATAAATAAATGGCGTGGGCTATTTTATGATTTAGATATACTGGCTAGCCAATTTTCTGATTCAAATGTGTATAGGGCTTGTGTGATTGAGATTCGGATGGATAAAAGTGTATACTAACAAGTAAAAAGAGGAGGAAGTGATATCTATTCGGTGTGTGGAAATAGATGGGTCGAGACTCAGTAACAAGTAAGTTTGCATTATCTTGCTCTGTTTCTATAAAAAGCAAAATTCATATTAATGGATTAAATATACGAAAGATATGAATCAGGTATAGGAAAATGTATATACTGAGTTCGTAAGGAAAGCAGAAAATTGAGATTTAGAAAAAATGGGCGCATGTCCTGTATCATGTTTGATTGTACTCTTGTAATACTGTCTTATTGGTTTAATACTGGGCCATATACACATTAGGTTGGTAAAAGTTTATTATAAAAGTTAAGATTATGTGCATTGCAACAATCTCGAATTTCAGATGTCTGGTTTTTTCAAGCACAAACAATCAATCTCCTTATTCCACAAAACTGTGACTTAGTTCAAAATTCTGTTCTTTAAGAAACCTTAAATTGTGCTATATTTATAGTTGGTTTGGTGGTAGGATTATCTTTTTCCATGCTTGCTTTTTTATCCTTTATGAATTCTTCAGAGGATTTCTAAGTATTATTTCCTAATGGTAAATAAACTGACACAAGAAAATAACTATGCATCACAAAGATTCAACTTTTCCTTGCAGCACTTGCACTGTTTTGACCTGTTAAGCACTTTACAATATAACTTGACGCAACTTTTGTGAAATTTTATGTTTATGGATTATATGTGGTTAACATATGTTTCAAGCATAGGGAATGCATGTGTTAACATCAGAATGCAAGAAGGAAGGAAATTATATTAATGTCAATGAGACTGTATCTGGAGACAAAATAAGGATGTATTTGAATTAATACTCTTGTAAAATGCTATGCTATGGATACAAAATTTGGCCACATGTGTTGGGTGAAGAATAAAAGGATACATTAATAGTGAGGTTTTGAGCATTCTGAAGTTGATCTGGTTACCACAATCTAGATTACATGTGCCTTTATTTTTCCAATCCCAAATAACTTATTTAACCCAAGGTTTTACAGTCGTTCAAAATATTAATTGTTACGAATGCCCAACTTGTCCAATACTTGTAGACTGTATCTGATTTACTATATCTATTTCCTGTTTTATTTTCTCTGTTGATGGATTTTCTAGCTATTTGCTGAAGTATATTGCATCTATATTATTTCCAAACAGACAGTGTACTGAAGCTACAAAATAATTCTGTATCCCAAATATTACGCCTTCTCTCTCAGCCCTGATTTTTCTAATCATTTTTTATTGCACCTGTAACCTTTTTTTACAGAATCTTCAGGTTTTGTGTATATGAATTAAATGTTAAGACATACGTGATTCATGTATAGAGCCAATGCATATATTGACATAAAAAAGAAAGAAGGAATTAATTTTTTTTTTAAATGTCATAGAAACTGGATCTGGAGAGAAAATGAACAAAAGTTTAATTAGACTTGTAAAATTCACTGTTGCGTAAATTTGGTCACCTATAGGTTGGGTTCAGAACAAATAAATATCTTGTGAGGTTTTGAGCAATTCTGAAATCAATCAAGGCAAAAGTGTCTTTCCCTTTTCCTTGGTATACATGTGTGTGTAGGCCCTTGATTTTGTCGAGCTGGAATGAGTTCTAACTTCTTTTACATTCAAAATATCAATCTTTGAATAATGCCAAATTTTTCCATAGATATAGCTGATTTGATAATATCTGTTACTTTTATGTTTTTCTCTTTCTATAGATTCTTTGGTAAGGTGGGAGGGTGTTGTAACTATATTTCTATGTAAAAACAAATTTTAAGTGCACAATAAATGTGCCTTTTTAAGATCCAATTTTTTCTCAAGCATTTGTTTTCTTTTCTCGTGTCTGACACTTCAGATGGCTACAAAGGAAGCTTTTGTACATATCATTCATTCATACTCGTAATAACCTTTGGAAGTTGAGAAATTTGTTTATACGGATTTTGTTCATAAGCCTCCTCCGGGTCTCTTTTGGATGCCCTGTCAGGTAAGCAATTAAATTTCGATTTCATAAGAATTAGAACGTAGAAGAAAAATCGTGAAAATGATTACTTCACCCTTGGGCCTCACTGAATGTTTTGAAAAAAATACTTGGCAAGGAGCATGCAAATCAGATTTATTGTAATTTTAGTAATACGTGAGTACGGATCTGACAAGAACACCTGAAATCTTTACATTTGTTTGGTGCCCTTAAAGAGGCCACTTGAGAACATTTGTGTATACAAAAATGATAAAATCTACATAAAACATATTGAAATTTCAATCTGAAGTTAAGATTGCTAAACACAATGACATGGTACATTTGCCATGTCCCTTTCTGACTAAATAGTTACCTCTGCTGTGTTTGCATGCTTTTATATTTCCATCCAATGCTTTCCACAACTTCTTGGGCAGCCATAAACCCAAAGCTGTTGATTTTGGTTCTTTGCGGAAGCATCCGGTTTACTTTCTTTTTTCAATATCGTTGCTTTCATGATATCTTATTATATTTCTGGATAATTTTGTTATATTCAAATTTTATATAAGTGTTATTATTAAATTTTACTATGTATATTCTTGTGAACAGTGGGTGGATTTTTAGTCATCAACAATTCTGTTCATTTGATTTTAGTAATATTAATAAACATGTGAGCATATTGATAACCTATATTTTGACTTCCAGCTATCGCTTCTTAGAAGTACTTTATTTTCATGATAGATTTTTCACCACTTTAAAGGTTAGTTTTTTGATTATGCTTATTTAATTTGAAGTCTGCTTAGCTTGTGTCATGTTCTAAAATGAGTCATGAAGAACTGGAAATGAGCATTAAGGGAACCAGAGAACAAGATATACCAACTTTACAAGATAAAGCTACAGGAAACTATGGAAGCATGGTTCATTATTGTTTGTCTCAAATAGCTAATTTTGATGCAGATTGACAGTAGTTTGGACTTGATTTGATTTGTAATATTATTAAATGTCTTTTGCCAGTGTATTAATGCTACAGATATTCATGTGAACGACATAAATTATAAATGTTCATAGTATCCTATGTTATCAGATGCCATACTTGCGCTCTTCCCAAATATAACTTTCCCTTTTTGGAAATGCACCTAGCCTGGCTTGCATATTTATTGGGTATCGGTATACTTAATGTGAAATGCACTTAAGAAATAAAATTTAAAAACTCTAAAGAAAAAAAGTAAAAAGTTCTATTTACAAGTTGGACATTATGTAAGAGGAAAACCGGTCTCCCATTCACACATTCTATTCATCTGACATCATAATTGGATCTCTTTCAGATATAACGCCCATACGTGTATTAATGCAACATGGTTAATAGCATCTCCCTCTTGCAGTGTGAATGGATTTGTCTTTGCCTGGTGATACAATTAACTAAATATGTTGTTTCACCGAATAGTAAATCCCTATTCTGTGAAGTCATTTGTCTGTATTTTATTAATATATTGCTTTTTGCGTCAGTCAAAAGTTTATGATCATGATCTTTATGGTCTATCCAAAACTAAATATTAAGAGAATTTCTCTTGTATTCCACGTGCAATCCTGCATTCAACTGTTTTGTGATTGAACTGTCATGCATATGAAGTTCTGAATAAAAAGGAGAATCCATGGTTGCGGGGAAAATCTTGCTCTTTGGAATTGCTTCTATGCATTGAGACTTGAATTTTAAAATGCACATTATACACCGTTTTCTCCAAATGTTACAGAGCAGGCTGTCATTTAGTTTCAATGTTCAAAAGAATGTTAGTTTACATCCCCAAATAAATGTGGGAGCTGGCTCTGCTTTTGAAAGTCAAGCAATGTTACATCCTTTGCATTCACTGCATCCAAAAATGTTTTGAGAACTTAAAATAAATTGCTGAAGAATAGCTCAATTCTGAGCTTGACATAAAAATGTAACATGAATATTGACATCAGTGGAACGCCCCTCCTTTTGCTGTTTCAAAGTGCGATCCTTCATGTGGATGTCTCTGTAAGTTCTGCTTCAGTATTATGATTGAGTGCTGAATCCTGATCTTGTAAATCAAGTAGTTGTTGATGAAAGCGAACAATCATTGAATGCATAAATAAATCACATGTAAGCTGTGTACAATTCTATTAATCAAAATTTTTATGCTTGCTTTACAATTTTTTTCTTGGCTGTCGCATTGGAGTTTTAATAAGCTTGCTTGCAGGGGAATGGAGTCTTGGCACAAGTGGTCGTGGAGCTCGGACATTCCGGTCAAAAGCCCTGACACAAACAAAGCCTGCAGAAAGAATGCTGTAAGTATATATTTGTACGCTACTAACTTGGTTGGAAGCAGTATTTCAGGTTTATATTAAGATAACATTTGTAAACTCTTATATAGACTAGTATTACATAAATGTTAATCAGCCTTGTATTTTAGGGATAATGCCAGTAGATTTCAAGTTTTCTGCATTCTTCAGTTGCCTACAACGATCTATATATGTAAAGAGGGCATTTGAGTGACTTACAACTATTGGTTGCAAATGCAGAGCTTGAAAATGAAAGTGCTCATGGTCTTCCAAGTGCATGATTATCATAAATTTTAATTATAGAATTGGGAAATAAAATGGTGACCGAGATATCTTTTACCAACATATAGAAGGCTTTAGTATATACTGGCAAGCAAACTGTTTGCTACCATATTATAAAATAATAGAAATACCTGTATTGCATCGATACATAGATTAAGATTTATTCTTGTGTATTGTACTTGGTTCTCTTACCTGTATTAGTGAGGTAGAAAGTCCTAAATTTGTTACTGAGATTTGATGGAGCTTTATTCTACTTAGACAATTAGCAGAAACCAGCAAAATATCTATTCATAAAAATATATGAGTTTTACAGCTTTGGATAATGGTATTATCAAGATGCTTATTTATGTCAATATACAGATTTTGGGCCTAGTAAAATCAGGATCGGTTGTATATCATAGTTGGCAGGTGTAATTGCTTCGAAGTTCCTTTCCCTAAGATAGAAAACACCTCCCAACCACAAAAGTTTTATGGGTTGTTTTCCATTCCAAACGAGTAACTTCTCTCATAGCATTCTGCAAAACAACAAAGAAGTCTACTCGTGGAGCCCCATTTGGTAAATGTTTGGTAGATGATTCTAATTTAAACTTAAGAATCTTCTTTCGAAGTTAGTCAAGCATAAATGTGTTAATGTAGCTAGAGGAAAGAAATATTTTCATGTATATCCCCACAAATTCAACTTCACACTATCTTCTATATTTTGAAATTTAAGGTATTTTAGAAGCGTAATCATTAACAAGAAATATTTGAATGCTTTTTTGTTAGAAGACGCCTAAAATCTTGAAAAAATAGTTTCCATCTTTTGGTTTCTAGTTTTATTCTTTAGATTTATAAGGCCTAAAATAGAGGATTTACTTTGCTCAATATTTATCCAAGTTCGGCTATAAAGGCTCGTGCTTGGCCATGTTGTTAGTAAAGCTTTAGATGTCACTCCTTTACATGGAGAAGATGGCTTTTTTGTTCCTCTTTTGCTTCAATCTTAAAAACAAGTTGAGTATAGTTGGATTTTTTATGGGGTTGTCTCTTGCTCAAGAGCAGTCAACGTATATTCTGTTTCATTTGTTCTTCAAATTCGTTGAAGACTATTCCGGTCCCTGGTAATTCCTTATTTTGCGCACCTTTTTCAAAAATCAAAGATTTGAATCAAAAAACATTTGAGTTGGATCTATGTGTTCATTTATGCCTTTTCTACCTGTAATTCACCATTTTGGCATTGCTCTATGGCACTAATGTTTTTAGTTTCATGGTATTTGTCATTTGTTGTTACTCGTCCTCGCTTCATGTTAAAGAACATGTTGAGGAGTATACTTTGGTTACTCATTGGAATTTGTCTCATGCCCAAAAGGGCTCAGTGTACAATTGATTTCTATTGATCTTAAACTTATCTAAAGCGTGTTCTCATAGTTAATTCTGTTGCCTATCTTTTTCCAAAACTTTGAAGGTTTTGGGTTCAAGTAGTGTTGGCTGCACTTTAGGGGTACCCATGTATTCCTTGTTGCCGTTTAAGCTATACTATATATTTTTGGTGATTTTCCATGGTATTAATCACGTGATTTTCTTTTGAATCTATGATACGAACCCTTTGTTTGGATATTTTTTTCAGTTGTTTAAACTTTAAACACTTGTTATCTACAAACCTCCATGGTACCGATCATTTGCTTGGCTTTTAATGTCATCCCTTCGGTTGACTAGGTTTTTGGTTGTTTAAGCACCTGTTATCTACAAACTAATTTTATGTGTGTGTCCTTTTGCATTTACAATCACCTCTTTTAGTATATATTTGATCATATGACTGTGTTGTAGGATCCCTGTCAAAACTCCCATTGTCCTGAATCAGTAGAAATTGGATTTTGATTTTGGGCCACTATCTCTTCATATACTTGACAAACCCTTCTTAGAAAGGTATTAGATCTTTCCGTGGCATTTTTGTTACAAATCGAAGTTGTTTTGGGGCAATTACTTTCATCAGCTTGGGATAAAAACAAGAAATATTTACTCTAATTCCAGGCAGCCTTTGACGATATTTTGAATGATCAATAATGTGTTGTCTTGTTATTTCTTTGTTTTATCAATCTACCCTTTAGTTAGTGTCAAATTATCAGTGATGATACAAATAGCTTTGACGTTGTAAAGAAATTTAAAATCAGAGTATTGTGAGTTGACAAAAATGTTGGTACATTTGCATTCAATATTTCAAATAAGTTGTTATCATTTTAATCATGTGGTTGTAACTACAACTATTGCTCCAAAAGTTTGGAGTTCTTTTCATTTTGTTGCTTGGCTTGATTTTGGTAGTGGTTTAAAGAAGGAAAAATCTTAGAAAGGTGTTTCACATGACCTTTTATCATAGTATATCCTTTCTTCCTCACTATTACAAGATATTTGAGAATTAATGGGCTGGTAGCTTTATACATTTTTCAATCACGATCTATTTAGGAATGATCTAAATCTTACATGTTCCTTTTGATGCAGTCAAGGATAGGGGGCGAAATCAACCTTGTATACAGTCGAAAAATACATATTTTAAAATTTCTACTTTTGTATTGCACTCATTTTAGTGCATATTTCCTTAGCATATTTTAGGTTGCATTTAGTCCATTCCTCAGCCTTCTTACCTTCAGTGGTTTGCCAAATTCTGTTACTTTCATAATTTATGATCAAATCCTGTGTTTTTCTATTTGAACACTTCCACAGTTGCGGGGAAATCCCTAGCGTCCCCAACATTTAAGTTTTTGTACAAGTGCTAAAACTTAATTCTTATCTTTTTGATAGACAAAACTCCAATAGCTGAATTGCTTTTATGCTTTATTACCTCCGGATCTTCTTATGCCTCTTATTGATAAAAACAAAAAAATAATGTTTTGTTATCACTAATGAGGCACAAGAAACCTTGTAATGATGGCTATTGTTCTTTGGACAATTTTTTGGAAAAGACTTCTTGAAGCTCGGTCATATTTCAACTACTACACAAACTTCCTTCTTGTAAAAGCTCTTTGTTTGCTTCCAACAAATCTTTTAAGAACTTGTATTGTTGCTGTTACTTTTCGTCCAGAAGAAGCAACGACCTTTTCTCTTTTTTATGCAATAAAATTATCTGTAATTTCTATTTTTTTTGAAAATAATACTAGGGAACTTCTATGTTATTGTTTCTTTCTCCAAACAAACAAACATCTCATTTACTATTTTCTCCAAAAAAGTCTCTTTTTTGTAGCAGTTGCTCTTCTTCCTGCAACTACTTTAAGAGCTTCCTTTATCCTCTCTAAATTTTTATAAAGCTTTATTGCTTTTTCTCTTTGGCAATACCAATGATTTCTCTTCCTTGTTTCTTCCATTCACATAGCACTATGCACAAAGTAGAGGTCCTCTAGGTTTCTTGTGTTGTGATTTTATTATTTCTACATATGTTTTTCACTTGGTTTCTCAACAACAGAGCATGTTCGGATTAGTGCTCACACAAAAATTTCTCGACTGCCTGTGGAAATCAAAAGACATAAAAGAGGTTTGACCATCTAGACATGCTCTCATGCAGTTCCGCCTTTTCACTCTGTTTCAAATGTAGGCTATTTGTTGATTGTTCTCCAAGAATTGGACAACTCAGTCGCTGATTTCATATTCTCTTCTCTTTTGTTGTCAAGGTTTATTATTTGCAGTTTATACCTGTGTTTTGTTTTTTACTCCATTTTTGTGATTTATAGGGTTATTTATGACTGTACAAAAAGTTTTGTACCTGTACCTGTAGAGGACAGGACTGTGACTGGATGGTCTCTATCGGGTTTGTGGTGGTGTCCTGATTATAGTTTTCTAACAAAATGATTGTTCCTGCTTTTCCTTATATTATAGATTTTTTGGTCCGACTTCCAAACCATTAACTGTTGCAACCAGGGATGCTTTTCTTACCTTATTTGTACTTTCCACACTTTCTTTTCTATAGCACAGTTTCTTGATCATTTTCGAAATAATTTCATTTTGTGTAAAACTAAGCTAAATGTATTAAGTAGATTAATATTTCAGTAATGTTAGGATTGAATAAACATAACTCATTTGAAATAGATTGAATTTATCCCTTGAGCAAGATCCCATCTTCCTCATCTACAACCAATACATGTACCATACTGCATTCAACTTCAACACATCTGACATCACTTTCATGTCTTCAGAAGGATAGGTCTGCTACCTCATCTTCTTCAGGATCAACTACTACTACTAGTATCTCCATATCCTACATCATGAAGATTCCTTTTTCTCTTTTTCTGCATCACATTATTACTGAAGTATTGGTTTCTCATCTCCTATCCTTGATGTCCGACTTTTACTTGACCTACAAAGTACATCCACCTTTGCTCTCAACAATTCCATTTTCTCTTTAGGCCAGCAAATATTCTGCCTATAGAAGACAATCTCACTAGTCTGCATAGGATTCGTCCAGCCACTCTTATGGTAGACATCATGACACACTTTGATCCACACATTCATAGGATACTCTACTTATCATGCTCATGTAGGGCACATCTCCTTCTCATATTCTTGAGGGGGAGGTATTTTGTTACATTGGTTGCACCCTCAAAGACTACCGGTTGTAATATAAACACAACTTCAATCAACACCTTCTAGGGGAAGATGCTTTCCACTCTCTTTGCCTAAGAGACATAACTTCCAACAAGTGAAACACAACTTCAATCTATACCAGGAAGATGCTTTCAACTCTTTGTCTATAGTATAGGCAGCTTTCAATTCACTTGATATAGGAGTTCACAACCCTTCAAAAAATAAAATATTCCTTCCTATTCTTCCATAGACTCCACTTCTCACGCACTTGTAGGATTTGAACTAGACTTCACATACACTTGTAGGATTAAACTAACTCTCACACACATGTTCAAACTCACTCAAACCCATGGACCAGTTTTCAGACACACCCTCTAAGCAATGCTATTTCTTTCAATAGCGTTTTCACATAGACATTCTACTTGCAAAGGAACTAAACTTGCTTTGATACCATTTGAAGTAGTTAGGGGGCCAAATGGATGGTAGCCTTGTCATTGCAGCCAATAACTAAACATACTCACCCACAAGATTTCAATTTCTTGGATTTAAATTTTAAATTCCTAGATTTCAATTTCTCAGATTTAAATTTTAAATTCCTAAAACATACCGAGATTGTAAAAACTCATTAAAAACTTCAACTTCACAGATTCAAGTTTACACATGGATTGACATGCATTTGATTTTTGAATTTCTTTAAACAAAGTCTTCCCAAGGATTAGAGACTTTCAAAAATAATTTGTAACATAGGACTCTATAGAAATCTGCTACACTTGAATTAGCTTTCCCTTTCAACAATACCCATGTACTTGGCCTTGTAAAGCAACATAGAGAAGAACTACTCAAACTAATCCAACAACTATAGCAAATCCACATGCTGACAACCTTCAGTCTCCACACTTGAGCTTATTGGCAACTTGCAAACAAAAGAACTCTACTCTCTTTGCTACCTGCCCAAACTCTCTTTGGAAGCCTAAAGTTCCAATCCTCCAAAAGACTTGCTTCTTCAATTCCCACACTCATCTTATTTGCTTGGCCATTACAACAGCCTGAATCGAGTGTCCAAGTATGCATGCATGCAGTTTGGCCGAGTGGAATGCCTTTGAGTAAGAGATTCTCTTACAATGGCTAAAAATAACCCAATTGGATCGTCATTTATAAATCATTGTTGTATGCTCAAAGATGCTCTTACATTGTAACCCCCACCTAATGAGGCGTCATAGTGACCTTTCTTAATTAAGCATCATAGATCCTCTCATAGCAAGTTACAAGTGGAGAGAAATTCAAGATTCTCTTCCTAAGTCTAGTGTGGCATTCCAATTACAATTTCATGAGATTTTAATTAACAATTCCTAATGAGATTTCTTATATTCAATCCCAATGCTTTTCATGATTAATTATTTGACACCTAATCTAAGGAAAACACAAAAACAAAAGAAAATTATTTTTGGTATATGTTGCCCTTACATCACCTATTTTTTGTATCTCAACTCTTAACAACATCTAACCTTCGATATAATATCTATGGATTTTATAAAATTCCTCTTTAACTCTCTTACAATCTTCCATGTAATGGTTAGATCATAAGAAAAATAAATGGGGTAATTATGAATGTTGTCCATGACATTAATTTCTACATTTAAGATTGGATTTGATGAGCTTCGCATGATTATTTCTTGTATACGTTGACTCCGATGTCTTTTACAACTTACAAGTTGCTCCTTGCCTTTTTCCAGAAAGCATTGGAGATTGGGTTGTTGAAATCCCAATCAAAAAGGAACTTATCACATCTATAGAGTAGATATACTTCATCAAGTTTAATTGATTCTGCAACCCTGTGAGTTTATTTGTGCTCTTTTTTTCCATATTTTTCAATTTCCTTAATGCTCTTTAATTCTTATGCAGAATGGAAATTTAATAGGTTTAAAACTGTACACACTTCGGAAGGATAAGAGGTTGATTTCACCTTAGACAGTTCTATTTGTGTTTATCCAATCTACAATCCGCACTCTACAAAGTACACATGATAATCAATGCCTTGTTGATCAACTCGTTGCAAGCTCTCTAGATCAAGCTAGTATTTCACTTCCAAGGGCGAGCTCAACCATTTTGTAGTTTACTGAGTTCATAGTTCCCACCTTTCAAATTTTGTAGGGTAACACCTTCCTGACCCACATGCAAGCTTGGAAATTCTGGTGAATGCTTAAAAGTCACGGCAGTTTTGATGTGAGTTCCTACATCTTTTAGAATATTTTGGATGATTTTTAGCACTGACCTTTAGATATTCAGCTTGCTTCTTAACAGCTGGTAACCTTCAAACTTTACAATAACTGGGAGTTTTGTAGCCAAATGTGTAAATTCTTCATCCTAATCATGTGAGCAATGATGGTCATGATCAATCTTTTACAAGCTTGCAATGGTTATCCTTATATCTAAAGATTTAGTCATTAAAATAGTTCTTAAATTGTTTGATGGCTTAGTTCAATAATTTGGCTGAGTGAAATGAAAATTCTAATGATTAAAGATGGCAAGATGTGTAGAATCAAGCAGAGAAGGTTGACACACCATCCAGTTCATAGTTGCTTTCAGACCTTAAACTTTTTTTGTACCACGTTCCTTTGGGATGCTCAGTTGCACCATGATGTATGGTTTCTTGGTGATTAATTCTTGTGTGTGTATGTGTGTGTGTGTGTGTGTGAGAGAGAGAGAGAGAGAGAGAGTTGGAATGTGCAGGAAGTTAAGAATACAGAGCTTTATTTATTGTTTTGAAAGACCTGTATTAAAAAAAAAGCCCAAGTAGGCCATTGGATACCTGTATTCTTGGTGGCACCAAAGAAGTGGGGAATGTTTCTTCTTGTGAAAATGTATTGTACTTATTAATTGAATGGAAGTTTGTTTGTCTGTTTATTTAATTGTACATCCTATGTCCGTGTACTCTGAATTGGCTGTATGGTTGACAATTATTCATTGAACCCTACCTCACCATTAACTACCATGCGAAATGCTAGTCTAGTTATTTCAGTGTTTCACAAGGTTTCGGGGACGGTAGGGGACGCATTTCGGGGATGTGGGGATGGGGGGTCTAAGTTGTTGGGGGAGGGGGGAAAGGGGGGGCCGGCAGGGTGCTGAAATACATATAATACTTGAAAAAATAGTTATAAAAAGATGTATAAGTATAAGAATTATACATCTTGGAGACAACTAGGAGTCCCCTAGACGTCTTGAGGACACCCCAACATCCTTGAAGTCCTAGTGGCGTCTTGGAGATAGCGACACTGGTGGTGGGCTAGTGGGGGAACGTCCTCTCCAAGTCTCCGAGACGTCCCCATCTAGGAAATGTGGGTCTTTTTTTTTGGGGGAGGGGAGGGAGAGGCACGTCCCCGTGAAACATTGCCTTTTAATATTTTAATCTTAGCTACAAGTGCTAAGTTATATTGCAAGTCAACACCTTGACTAATATTATAATTATAATTATGTACCTTGGTAACTTTCTCTTTACCCGGTATCAACCAAAAGTATTATTTCCTTTAACTAATCCCAAATAATTTCCTTGCATTGGTTTTTCCACTTCTTTTGTTAGTGTATTTGTCAAGTGGACAGTACTTGTGAGCTCATAGTTATGGAGATGAAATGGGCACTAGCTTAATTTCAAGTTGATTGATGTAGCTTCGTAACATCCTTCTTTTGTCAGTAGTTTGAATCAGTTTTTGTAATTTTGAGGCCCACATTGTTGTACTAGATACAAATGTCTTAATTGTTGTACTTCTTTATTAACATCTTGACTATATGTGCTTCCGGCTTGGTATAGATGGCTTTAAAAGACTGACAAAATGACTCACGAAGATTAATCATGTCATTTTAATTATCACGGTCATCTGACAGGGAAAAGTGAGTACTTGTTTCTTGAATCAATGATAATAGAACAATATATCATCTTTAAGTCACATATTCTAGAAGTAAATATTTTTCACAAAATTGTGTCCCAAGGTAGACCTATGATAATGTCACAAATTTAAGTATGACACAGAAAAATATGAATTAGTAGAAATATTCGTACCTTGCCAAAAGCAGTACTGTATTTCTCTGGTTGTAAGACCTAATACAATATACTAGTTTAGATTCAGAATGCACTTGAAAAAAATAGATAATTTGTTTAAGGATAAAAGATTCAGAGATTTACAGTTTGTACAAGATTCCATCATACCTTTAAATATTGTTGGAATAGAAGTGCCAACTAAAACTGTACGCCGTTCCAAATTCCAAATCCAAGATCGTGGAACTTCAACTGGACTCAAGCTTGTTTCATGGTCTGCAAATACCTGCAAATTAGTGTGGATGTGTCTTCAATTAGATGAATCGGCTTTATTTATGGTTTGATTGCATGCAAGCTTTTGCAGATGCATATAGTTTTCTATAAAGTACTTGAATATTTACTGATTATTCATACAATGCTTAAATATTTACTGATGGTTTTTATTGCATTCAAGCTTTCACAGATGCATATAGCTTTCTACGAAGTGCTTGAATATTTACTGATTATTCTTCTAATAATAGGTTGCATGCAATTTCTAAGATATGTTTTGTTGATTTGTTGTATATGCCTTTTAAATCAATGCTTGGTGTGTATTTACACCTTTGGGAACTATCATGCATGAAGCATGATTTTGCCATTGTCTAATTATTGCTTCTTCAAAAGCAACTTTGCACTTCTATAAGAAGGCCAATAGTTTCTGTAATTTTAGTTATGGTTTGCAAAAAATGATAACCAGCACAAAAGGTGAAGTCTAATATAGATAGCTTGCTCAAGGTTCTATATCTAACATTCATGACTAACTTATGAAGCGTTACTTAGTAGAGATTTAATCATCTAAAAGGTCTTGCAGATAAGGCCAACTAAACCTGCTAGCTTCTTTATTAAATTATTGAGTATTAATTTAATATTGATTTTGATTAATGCTAATTCATAATATTCTTGTATTTTGCTGCGGTTAGATTAAAATGCTTAAATTTGGTAGGATCGGTGCATAGTTTTTGCATGGGTAAAATCATTCCACTCTCACATTTCACATATATTGCATCAAGTCATGAACTACAATTTGTGTTTCCTGGAGTATATTGCATGGCCGTGGAGTGCATATGAATGTCTATATCTTATTTGAGGCAAATGGTAGGCCACAATATATGGGAATTGTTTTCATTCACGTACTGATACCATCTGCTTTGTTTGTTAGTGATAAGACTTATGAGCATGTGTCTACAACTGTACAAACTTTAATTTTAAGGATGATAGGCTGAATTCTGTAACTTGTAACAGTTTGCTTTGGTTTAACAAATCCTTATCTGAGTCCACCTTTTTATGGTGGTATATCATGTAAGACTCTGACTTGCTAAGTATTTACCTACTTTATGAAGTATCTCTTTGGTGTAGTTTGGTTTGATAGTTTAACAGCAAAATGAATGCATACTCTATAATATTGTGGTTGGACATTTTATTTGTGATGGATATGTTTATTAAACGTATCCATGACATGAGAGCCCAAATTATCTATGTCAAAGCTTGACCTCCTTAACTACCAAAAAAGATAGGATATTATCATTGCTTGCTAATATTGTACTCCTAATCAATCTTAATTTGAAGCTATGTTGGCCTTTAGTAGTGATTATTCTAGCCATTCCATAATCCATGGGGTTGATCCTACCAATGGAATAATGGCCTGTATATTTCCAAAAATACCATCTTAAATTATAAAATTATTGGCAACAAACAACTTTGTTCCCTTGATAAACAATAGAAATTGAAGATAAAACTAAAAGTTATTATTGGCAACTTTTATACCAAGCTAAACAATCAATCAAAATTAAAACTGTTTTAAGTGTTGTGGAAAATGTATTTTACATGATTCAGCTGCAATACATATAAAACTATTGGTAAAGATAAAATAAAAGATAAAACATGTGGAAATTAAGCATGAGGAACACATTTGACACAAGTTGATATAGACAAGTATAGGGGTTCAAATTAATGACAAACTATCCTTGCAGCTATGTCCTAGGTTCCTTTAGTGAACTCGAATTCAATTCAGAAATCATTCAAGATAAACAATAGCAATGAAAATAACAAGATATTATCATTGCCTGTTGGAATCATATGCCTAATCAATGATGATTCTCCTAAGCAATGTTGATTTAAAGAAATGTCAGTATGCCTAATCAATGATGATTCTCCTAAGCAATGTTGATTTAAAGAAATGTCAGTCTTTAATAGTGACTGTTTAAGCCATTCTATAAATTAATGGGGTTAATCCTATCAATGGAATAATGAGCTTTATTATCCAAACATACATCTAATAATTATTGGCAACTTTGATGCCACAATGAATAATAGAAGTAAAAGATAAAAATTTATTATTGGCAACTTTCATACCAATTTAAATGAGAGCTATAAAAATTAAAATTGTTAGTGTTGTAAAAAATGTATTTGACATGTGTTACCGTTGCCACTTCTTAGTTTTGTGATAGGGGTGCTTTTGATTGGCCTTGTAATGGCAAGGTTCCTTGAGCAAGTCTGGGTATTTCTCCTATGAGAATTGTTTCTTAGCCTTAAGAAGGAAAGAATAAGGCGACATTATGGTGTGGGAGACAATTCCTAATGGCTAGGAGCTCCTAGATGGTCGGGGGAAATACTTTGGTCATGACTTGCCACCAAATCTCACTGGTGCTATAACTCTTGTAGGTTAGTAGTTTTACTGCATCTATATCTTTTTGCTTTGGCTTAAGGCTTCACATTGCCTAGACACTTCAAGCTTTGATTCCATGTCATCTGTTTTTTTTCTTCTATGAATTATTGTAATATATCTTTTTAAAGTTATATAAAAGACACATTAACTAAAATAATAAAACATATTTGACATGATTTAGTTGCAAGTTGCAACACATATAAGACTATTTGCAAAGATAAAAACACGTGGAAATTAAGCATAAGGAACAAATATGACATAACTTGATGGAGACAATGATAGGGGATCAAATTAATGACAATCCATCCTTTCAACCATGTCCAAGGTTTATTTTAGAAATCCAAATTCAACTTACAATGTGGCTTGTTTCTTGTCTACACTATTAAATGTGTTACTATGGTTGACCATGTCCAAGGTTTATTTTAGAAATCCAAATTCAACTTACAATGTGGCTTGTTTCATGTCTACACTATTAAATGTGTTACTATGGTTGACCATGACCGAAACTATAGTTTTTTAGATAGTGGAGTTTCTTTCTAGTGTTAAGACCATAGTTCGCAGACTTAGAGAGTACTCAACAAGCCCAAAATTTTTGACTTGGCAAAAACCCTACAAAAACTTGGGAAAAACTCCTCAACTTACAAAATACTAGAATTTCTTAAAAGAACACTTTTTTTTGGCAAAATTCAATCACAAAATGTATCAAATAAGTCTAAAAATCCATGAGGAAGTGTTTTTTTATTTAATTTGATTCTTGAATACATATGGATTTACAAAATCGCGTCATCATGCGAAGCTGGATGGTGGATACAATAGCTAATTGATAACTATTATGAATTTATGATGATTGTCTTTAATAATCATTATCATAAAGTTCATATTTAGGCAAATCAAAAAATTACAAGTTATTACAATTTCCTTTTCCCCAACCTAGTGAAAAATTGGGGTGTAAAGGTTATGGTCCTCACACTCAATTTGGCTCCTTTCTTGGTGTCAAAGGTTGGGCTTGTGGCTACACATTGTTAGTAGATGGCAATGACTCCACCATATAACAATTCGAAGTTGTGTTGGTATGTGAAGTCAATTTTGTTTGGGACGATATTTTTGGCAAATTTTGACTATTCAACATGTTAAACTTGTAAAATCTCCCATGGTAAAAAAACTTGCGAGTGAAATGTGTAAAAACTCGTGCGGGAAAAGAACGCAAGAGTACTCAGCAACTCAGTGAGTACTCAGAGAGTTTGCAAACTATGGTTAAGACAACTCAACTCTCTAATTGCAAAAAGAGATACTATTCCATTATTTTTGCCATGTGGAGTGATTAATTTTTTAGTGCACATTAGACATTTGTCATGGATATTATTCAATTGATTTCAAGGTCATATAGGCACCTATCTTCAACATGCAATTTTTTTTTTCAGTTTATAAACATGGCCCTTGCTTCAAGATTTAGAATAGTTATAATGTAGTGCTCCTTGGGACATGTCCCTTGCCTTGGTACCTTGTCCCCTAAAGGGGACGTTTGAAGGACACCTAGGAAACGTTTCCACCCCATCCTAGGTCAGTGCCAAAAAAAGGAAATGTCCCTAAAACATTCCAAAATTGACAAGGGATGACAACATTCCACCCCATCCTAGATTAGTGCCAAAAAAATGAAATGTCCCTAAAACGTTTCAAAATTGACAAGGGACGATAGGGGACGACCAAGGGACGTCCAAGGGTCCCTCTGCTGTCTTGGGGATGGCTAACCATTCATTACCTATGGCCTAACAATAATTTCACTTGCATTTAAAAAAGGCACATTTTTTTTGGCAAGAATTATTGATCCCCACTTTTCTTTTCACTATACAGGAACATACATATGTTTTATGGATGGTGTTGGTGATTTCATCTTCAAATGTTCCTAGATAGTTGTTGACATTTTTAAGCTCTTTCATCCTCATCTTGAAGACGCACGTAATTATTTCTCAAGCATTTAATATTTCTCATGCACGATTAACATTTCTTGTGTTGTTATAGATATGATTTAAAACTTGAAATATTGTTGGTGTTTGTTAAAATTTGGAGAGTTTTAAACTTGAAAATATTTTAGAGAGTATATAGGATTTTATGTATCATAAACCTATATTGTTAGCATTGACATTGATTTCAAATGCAGTCTTTAATGTTCTATGTAACTTAATGTTAGAAAGTTTAGGGTTACAATGCTTTGAAGATGTATTGAATATAGTTTGAAATATGTTGAAGAGAAAGGTGATAGAAACAAGAGAATTCCTTTAGTAGGTAGTGTTAATGATAAGTCCTAAAATTGGTCCTTTAAGCAATTATGAATGTTTTGATTTTGGAACGAAAAGTCCTCATCAAGATAGGAGAGGCACACTTAAGTTCTATATGTGTTTTGATATTTTTTTGTTATACATAATCTTAAGTTCTATATATGTTTTCAGATTGCACACTGATAGTCCCTTGCGTAATCGACCATTAATTATTATGAATTGTAGTTTGAGTTGTTTGTCAATTCTCATGTTGTTTGTCAAGTCTAATGTTATGTATTAAATGTCTATGATGAATGCTTTATCAATGTTATGATATGAATATTTGAAAATTTTCTATATTTTTAAAAATTTCCAATGTTCCATGAGGTTTCGATGATGGGGACGGGGGGACGAGAGGGGATGCATTTTGGGGACGCGGGGATAGGGGATCTAAGTTTGGGGTTGGTAGGGGGACGGTAGGGAGATGGCAACAAGGTGCTGAAATACATATAATACTTGAAAAAGTAGTTATAAAAAGATGCATAAGTATAAGAATTATACATCTTGGAGACAACTAGGAGTGGCCTAGACGTCTTGACGACACCCCAACATCCTTGAAGTCCTAGCGGCATCTTGGAGACAACACTGGTGGTGGGCTAGTGGGGGGACGTTCCCCCGAAGTCCCCAAGTCTTCGAGACATCCACGTCTAGGAAATGTGGGGCTTTTTGGAGGGGACGTGTCCCTGTGGAACATTGAAAATTTCTCTATTTTTCAATAGCCGTCCCTCACTGTCCCCTAAAATTGGCCCAAAAGTAACCCCTGCATCGAAAATATGTCCTGCCGTCCCCATCCTCGTCCTTGAAACTTGGGAGAGCATAGTTATAATGATAATTCATAATTTGAGGTTTAGATTTTTGCGAGTTTTCTTCCAAGATCTTCCTTATGCTAGGTTCTACGTAGATATTTGACATTTTAGTCATAAGAGGGCATATATAAGAGTTCTTGAATTAAGCATACTTTTTCAAATTCTTGGTTGCAAGTTCAAAATCTAGATATCAAGGCACTATATCTTTTGAAAGTTCAAACTTTGATTCCAAACCTTGGAATTTTTTTTGTGTTGTCTTCTATTTGCATCTCCTTTTGAAAGATGACACTGTTTTTCCCACCTGGATTTTGTAAAGTAAAATTTAGTTTGTAGGGTCACGAATCTAATGCACTTTGAAGGCTAAAATCATATTGTGTGTAAGATGCCCGATTCTTAGTTCACACAACAAATAGATACTAGATCTTAAACTTAAACACTCAGATTTGGAAAATGAATATCAAGAGATGTTTACATAGAATATTTAAATTAGAATAATAGCTTCCCAGGAATTACTGACTGAGAATAATTATCCACCTAGATTTAACTTACAATTCACTTAGGAAGAAGTCAATACATGCATATGTATATTTATCATGAAACATCCAAACTAAGATCGCAACAACAGTTCAATCGCCCCAGTGTAGATGAACATACATAAGCATCTAGAGGACAGTGTTCTATAGCAATATACTGATAAAGATAGAATAATTGAGAGAACATGATTCACTGGAGAAATTGGAGAATAAAATATATCACAACAATCTGTGACTCGTAGGGATCTGTGATCCTAACCAAGGCAGCTTGCAAATGAGTGATCAACACGTTGCATGTGGCAAATGACGACACTATATGTCGAGTGGATTGTGCGGAGTTGAGCAAGCACCTCGATAAGGATTGAGCAATTGATTGGCTCCTAAAGTGGTGCTCCTTCTTCCTTCATCAATTGCCTTGGATGTTATTGTTTGGTGCAAACACACGAAATTACATCCCCGACTCACAGCTTGATGTGGGAGCATTGGCAGGTCTGGTTGTGCCAGGGAATGGAGGTCGGGAGTGGCACAAGCCTGAAAAGCTTCTCCACTTAGATTAGGCAATTGCTCTCCAGGCTCCTCTCCTGATGTTGAGTTAATCTTGTAACATTAGATCTCTGAATTAGAATATGGAATTCGCTGGCTTTGTGAACAAGAAACCAAGTCATTGGGTGAGGGCTGCGTCTCACCTGGCGTAGTATAATAGGGGGTGCCATCCCTAGTAACCAGAACTAAGTCTCCATCCATGTGATGATCCGATTGAAATCCAACATCTTCCATATATACTAACTCACACGCCTCCCCAATTGGTTCGGCCAAAATGGACCCAAGCTTAAATTAAATTTAAATGTTATTATTCAATAATTTAAATTTATTTTATTTAATAATGATTATTATTATATGATTTATTAAATTCAAATCAGTGTTTAAAAACATTGATTCCCTCCATGTTTGGAGAATAGGGCTTAGGGCCTGTTGGGGACATGACACTGTGGGATCTTAACTTGTAGGTTATAAGGACCTACATTGGTCCTCTTTGACTCTTCATTGAGGTGATTAGAAATTCTCCGAAGGTTGAAATCCCTTCTTTAAAGTTAGAAAGTGAATTTATATAGATCAAAAGCCTTGGATTTGAACAATTTGGCTGTTTTCAAAAGAGAGATCAATCTATTTTTGGATTGAGTTTTATGAGGATCCCTGAAAATCATCAGTTCAAGTTAATTCAAGTTAATTCTATGATAATGGATTCAAGGAACATCATCAGTGCCAACAAAAACCATCTGAATATCTGACACCATTTGTTATGATGGTAAACTATTTTCCAATAAACAAATGTGAAAGCTATAAAATAGTAGAAGCAAAAAAACATACAGTGGGGGGCCTTGCTCACTTGAAATCCTAATTAGCTCACGAATTAAATCTTCATTAATCCTAGGTACTCAACATGACAATGGATTCAAGGACTAAACATGCAGTACAGATAGCTAATATTATGTTGTGCTTAGGTAGAAGATATGCTAAATTATTATATTGAGTATATCCTTGTTTATGAGTGCATATCTTTTGCTCTATGATCTGAACTTCTCAGCACCATAAATTATTTATATGATTCAATTTTGTTCTCCACAAATTGTATTCTTCACGAATGCTATTTTGTTCAACAAAAGTAAATAATATGTATTTGGTTGACAGAAAACATGCTTCAACTGAGATTTACTTGGTAGCATGCAAGTACAAGTTTAGGATTTGTTCAAATGTTGAGTTATCTTTAAGAGGTTTTTACTTTTTTGTGAAGTGGAATATAGAAACTAGGAAAATGATTGTCACCTTGGCTATTGTTGTAACATGGCTTTCCCCTGTGAATGTTGTCAATTACTGCGCACAAAATATTTGACTTGTATATGCTTCTTTTTCCTTATAGTGTAGTTAACAAATAAACATCAAAATATACAAGAAAACAAGAGAAAACAATAATGGTAGTGATACAAATCTAATTAGAAACAATGTTGTTCAGTAAAATGTAGTGTTCCACAGGGCTGTGTCCCTGGTGTCCGAATGATGTCCCCAATGTCTTGAATGTTTTGGGGACTTGGAGGGATGTCCACTTTTTACAGAAGTGGACAGCTCAATCCATTTGGTGGGGGCATTTGGGACTTAGGGGATGCCACTTTGTTTGAAGGACTGGAAATTACAATCCATTTGGTAAATAAAAATTAAAAAAAATACCTTCTTAAGGAAAAATGTACTAAAAAACCCTAAAATCCGAAAAGGGGGAGGATTGTCATAGCAAATGCAGCACATTATAATCTATTTTTCAGTTGCTTTTAGTTTGTTTACATTATTTTAATAGCTGCTCCTGCCAGTAATGTCTCCAAATTTTTGAATTTTTTTTGCTGTCCGCATTCCTACATCCCCTCATCCTGGAAACTCAGATAAACACTGGTAAACTAAATTATCAGTATTGGTGAATACTGTAAATAATGATTAAACACCCCTTCTTGCCCTCTCAAACAAAAGTATATAATACTTGATGAATCTTCTGTCCTCGTTTTTGAGCTTTTATTTTTGCAACAAGTTGAGTTTAATGGTTGCAGGGTGATTAACATTTCCTGTTACTATTCATTGTCTCTTTGTTTCTATACAACAAAATGCTATTTCTGCACGGCACACATAATAAGTAAAAGTAAATTTGCTTCAGTAGAAGTAGAACAAACCTCATTATGTTGAAAATATGTTCCGTTAAGTGGAAAGTTGCCTCGCATTGCTGTTCTGCAAGGAATCTGACATTTAACAAGTAAACAATAAGTTTTAAATTCCAAGTAACATTTGAGACAAACAGTTTAGTGACCAATCTGTGAATTATGTTTAAATTTCAGAAAAGTAAAAAGTTAATCTAAGTCTCAAGTGTTCTCTACACTACTAGCATAGTGAATTAAAGAATGTTGTCTATTTTCGTGTGGCTTGAAAATAAATATAAGTTATGTAGTCATATAATAGAGTTGTAGCATTGTATCTTGACTTTTCATCAGATGCATGGCTGTTCTGGAATCATAAACAAAAAATTACCATACTGCCCTTTATTTCTCCCTGTAAACATATTTTGTTTGGCAATGATAAATACATGCAAATATATGAAAATATGGTTACCATGGTAAGTATATGAGATGCCATTAAAAGTTAACTTGTTTGAGTATAATAATTGTCTAACTCACCAACATTGTGCCTTTAACTGCGTGCTCATTAATATCTATTTTGCTAACACAGGTACTGCAGAACTCTTGATTACATAGATGATTCTCTGATGTTATAGAGCTACAATGTTCGTCGTCTCGTGTGGATTCTGATGCTTCACCTGAAATTAAATCAACAATCAGTTAAGCACTTTGGAGAATCAACATTTTGTATATTAAAGCAACTGTTAATATTATATTTGCTCTACAAGTGTGTTTATAAGAAGAACTGTGTCATTCAAAGGGCATTCTATCTTATTTCATTTTAGTAATTCTTATAACTTTTGTTTTGTTAAATAATCTCTTGGCATGAATATCAACATATGACAATATTTTCTTCTCACAATGATTTATGACAAATTTGACTGGGTTGGTCCTTTAACATATTGTCAAAATGATACTCATACCAGTTAAAAATTGGAGTTGCACAAATATATCTTGATTTTGTGAAGTTTGTTAATCGATATTGGTCTAGTGTTGTTTATTGATTAAATAAGCTAGTATTTTTGTTTTAGTTTATGAGCTTGCTTTACTATGTGAATTTCAAGAACAAGAATAAACATTGTCAGTTGGACCTTGCTGGCAAGTTTCCTTGTGCTGCGTGGCAAAAATGCTGGTGATATTTGAGCTTCCTAACAAACCAGTTGCCTCATCCCTCAACGTACATCAAATGGTTTTCTTTTCAATTTTCTCAGAGAGTATCAGGTCTTGCCAGTTCGTATAACTCCTAAGTTGTAGAGAACTCAACTGACATCTAATTATCTTAAAAATTAAAAAATCACATCTAATCCTAATATGTTTTATTGATGCAATTTTTGTATCAGTCTAACTGTGGATCCTTGATTTGTTGTTTTCCGAATGTCTAAAGTTTTTTATACGTAGCAACTTGAGTGCTGGATCCTGGCCTTTCTATCAATGACATATGTGGCTAACACTGAGAATGTGGGCTACCCTTTGAATATTGAGTATCTTTAGCACATGTTAGATTTTTGTCAGTTTAAATCATCTTTTGGTGCGATGCCCAGCATCATCACATATTATGAAATTGGATTGGATAAGTCAATAATTTTTAAACTAAAAATATTATCATCCTATTAAATTAGAACGAACCTCGGTTGATCATTGGTTCAACTTTTACAATCCATATCACTGTCAAGAGGATATGTTTTATAATTACTATGTTGGATAGAAGAGGTTATGCCTATTTCATCTAAGATGTCTAATTGGAAAGTTGTGATCTCTCGTGTGTCCAACTCAAGGACAAACATTTATGCTATTGTTATTTACCTTGTACAGCAAGTTCTTTCAATTTTCAGCTTGCTAGGGAGAAGTTTTAATGCTTTATCATTGTTAACTTGAAACAGCCACCATCAATTAATCAGGAATTACTGATAGATGTAAAGTTACCTGGCGTCCATATGGCAAGAAGATAAGGGGATGGATCATCTGGTTGTCTATCTTCATACTGTTACAAACACACAATATTCAGAATCAAGTGCTATTAATACACAAATATTTTCTAAACAAATACTTATTAATTGAATCAACAAAAAAAGTTGGTACAAGAGAACAAACGTACGCCGCTTAGGAGGGGATGATTATCTGGAATCTCATATCTGAAAGTACAAAGATAACAGTTAGGAGCTTGGCCTAACCGGATGGATGATTGGAAGTTACTAGGCCTTTAAAGACAACTTACTAATGGAAGTTTGCTGCATTCTGATCAAGTATTTCATTTATTAGTAGCAATATCAACTTTTTAAGATAAATCATATTGATCTCAGGGAAACATTGGACATACACACAATAGACTATAATGTTATGAGTGGATGCTATGAGAGACATAATGATAAAGCTTTCTAGTACTTACACTCGATGCTCTGTCCGTAGCCGATGTACATACTTAAGCTTGGGTGCGGGTATTGAAGCATCTTGGGGTGATAACATTATCAATGCCTTTGATACATCTACATCCTGCATGTTACTTTTACATATTTGCTGAATGTTGTATGAAAGCTCATCAAGATTGAGCTTGATAACTGGTATTTCATCCGGGTCTGTATAGGCCCACTCATCAACCACTTCTGAGCTTTCAATATGCTCAGGCTCAGGTGTTGCTGGCTCTTCAATGATTGGCTCACAATTTTGCTCCTGATGTCCTGATTCTGCTAGCTGAAGTGGAACTACTTTAGAAGGAATTTCTGTCTCACAATTTTGCTCCCGAAGTCTTGATTCTGCTAGCTGAAGTGGAACTACTTTAGAAGGAACTTCTATCTTCAACTCATGCTGTGGAAGTGGTAGAATCGGAGGAGTGCATAGTGGATTTTCCCCTGAAGATGATTTTTCTTGTGGACCTTGCAAAGTGAGCCTTGCACTGTTTAATATAAAGAAGTTAGAGCGGTTTAAACTGGACTGAGCAAAAACCATTTTTCTATGTTTATTTAGGAACTTACTCTAGAGAATAACAAAAGAGAGAGTTATCAGGTTTGAGTTTAAAACTAAGGCATTTATGACTAGATAATAACAGGAGAGAGTTGTTACAACCAAAACATTTATGACTGTCCTAACCTGGCAAAAGCACTTGCAAAGTGCTTACATTCGGCTCGCATTGGACATGCATTGCAGTTTGGTTTGCTTTTAGTGCAAAATACCTGAGTATTAAACTTGAAGCAGTTATTAATGTTAAACATGAGGGCCATCAAAGATTAAAAACATTGCTTTCCAGATACTGGCATTCAAGCAAATTGCATCCATATGTATGTGAGCTGACAACACTTTTATTCTATTAGATTTTATGCTGAATAAAGAGAATAAAAACATATATATGGCAAGAGTGGGCATTTCACCTTTCCAAATGTAATCATCTGATAGTGAAGTTCATATCTGTCCATATGAAATGTGAAAATAAATTAAATAAAGACAAATTAAGATATCTAGAAACCAAATCTGGCACGAAGAGAAATGGAACAATTTCTTCTATACTAGCTGTATATAATCTAATATAGCACCTTGCAAAACATATAGTGAATGATCATTTTCTTGCTATGCTGTAGTTTATAATTATATCAATTGCGCTGTTATATATTGGTATAAATTTAAATCTTTCTATGCAAATAGCTGACTAAGGCCTTGAGATCTTACAAAGTTCTTTGATCAAGTGTGCACAACCGAGGCCATATGTACTTCTGGATATTTGCCTGAACAGGGTACCTTCCACAACAGAACATAATTGTTAGTCAAAGGAGATGTATAGAGCACCATGCTTATTTGATATATAATGATACATACAGGCATACTTTCTCAGGAAAGGATTGCATTGATAGTTAATTATGTGTACTGACTTACAACTCTAGAAGATGTAACTGCAAAGATTCAGGTAATGGCATTATTGGTACCCATCCAAGACGTACACATATTCGTCCAACATTTGTGTCAACCTGATATGATGCACTCCTATTTAAAAACGATTCTAAAAGCAACAAGAAATTCTGACCTACATTTAGTCTTCAAAATTTGTCTAACTGGGAATTTGAATAAAATGATTCTTTATATATACATAAATGAAGATACTAGCTTACAGGAAAGGCTAGATGTTGAAGAGTTAGTAGGCGGATGCATTCAACACTTTTGAGTCCCAATCCTCGTATGCTGAGGAGAAAATCTCTGCCATCACGTGTTTTTAAAATCATTTAGTTTATTAAAAACAATATAAAATAATTCTTATAGAGAAGAAACCCTCAAAGTATTCTGGTATGACATTTAAGTTGATCCTCAAGCCTCCAGAATATTAATGTGCAATATGTAGATTCATGTGCTAGTTATATATAATAAATGATGTTAAGAAGAGGAGTTTGTTAAGGTTATTAAAGACTACAGAAAGTTACTTTGCATCATCAGGTGGAATGTCCCTTAGCCACTCCAGGTCAATGCACCCCAGTTCTGCATGAAGCCTTTCAAGAAATGCCTGCAATGTTGTTTCCAAAGATTAGTCTTTTCTTAATCGACATTTTCTACTTGAGATTGACAGCCTGGCCAAAAAACCCACACTAATTTTGTAAAAAGCTATTTTGAATATTTTTTTCATGAAAATCTTGAAAATATTTCTGAAGATATTTTACTACTAGTTGGCCATATTTTAGAACTTTTTTTCTATATAATATATCCTTCAAATGGTTTACTCTAGAAATTCATGTATTTCGCATAGGCATCACGTTCTTTACCAAGTCCAATGGTTTCGTGATTTTTTGTGTTAGAAATATATTCATATATTGTTCTCACATGCTGTGCCTGTTTAGAAAAACTCCAATTAATCTCAATTTTCTCATAAATTGGAATTTTTGTATTTCCCACTACCTTTCTGGATTTTTATATAAAATTCTTGATATTATCTAAATTCAAAAATCTGTTTCCCTAGCGTGTCTTTTTTTTAATTTTTTCTAGACTGATTTTCTTGGGATTTTTGCCAATTGATTTTTGTTCATAACTTAAGTCAGTTAACCAAAAAGTGTGCCTGACAGTATACGACTTCAAATAATAGAAATTGAGATGTCAAAGATATATTTGAGTATAGTAAATGCAGAACATGATAATGTTTCAAAAAACTAACCATGGCAGCAGAAAACATGGTAACTTTTGAAAATTATTCCAACCTATTTTTGAACGCTTAAAGAGATTGCATTCATTAATGGTTGTGTAACATTAAAAAGACAGGTAAAGATTACGATTTTGCTCAGTGTTAGGAATATATTGATATATTCTTATCACATACTGTGCCTGTCATTTACAAAATCTATACTTAATCTTGATTTTCTGATGAATTAAATTTTTTGTATTGCTCAGTTCTTTTCTGGACTTATATAGACCAAATTTGATAGTTATCTAATTTAAAAATCTGATTTCCTAAGCTTGTTTATTTTCTATTTTTTCTGAATTGATTTTCTTGGGATTCTGGCCAATTGATTGTTGTTCACAATTTCAGCAAACATTGTTTCATAACTTAAGCCAGTTAACTGTAAAGCATGCCTAGCAGAAAACAGCTTGAAATAATAGAAACAAGGCTTCAAAAATATATTTGACGATAGTAAAATGCAGAACATGATAATGCTGTGAAAAACTAACCATGACAGCAGAAAACATGTTTTAACTTCTTAAAATTATTCCAACCTGGGTTACATCCATTAATGTTAAATACCATAATTATGTATGTTCACATTTAAAACACAGGTAAAGGCTGTTTCTATGGAAGACCATAGACAAAGAACTCTGGATGTGTCCTACATGATAAACCATAGAATCAAACAAATTTTAAAAAGTGACTTGAAAATTGTCTGAACTTCAAAATGTACAACTGACAGGCAAGAATACAGAAAACATCCAGAAGCAAATAGTACAAGACAGGAAACTTCAAGGAGACTTGACTAATGGGGACTTTTAAAATCAAGTGATTGTCTATATGGGAAAGAGCAGAAGAATGTGCTTTAAGAAGTCTTAAATGTTTTTTTGGGCTTGTTAAGCATTTTTAATAAAAAATATAATCTAATCTTCCTGTCTAATATTGATCAGAAGGCAATTACAAAAATCTTAGCATTGTACATCAACTTAAATATGAAAATCATGACTGCTCTAAGTCATCATAATATCTATGTTTGTATTTGACACAATCCGCACAACTACAATTTCTACTTGGGCACTATAGCTTGACACAATAAAATTTATGCAATCACAATTGTTAAGTGCGAATTTAGGCTGAATTAAAATTTAATTGAGCAGCCTCAGGTGCAATAAATAAAGCCAATCAGAGGAGTTTCCAATGTTGAAGCTCCCCATATCAGTAGTTTTCTTTTGAGCACCATGATGGCCTTGACAGGACCCTGAGGCTACACTGGCATTTCAAGACCCTTTCATGGTTTCTTTTTGTTCTGAAATTTGATCTCCTTCTTTCAGGCCTGCTCTTTTGCGCTCCTTGGTTCTAGTACCATAGTTGATGTTTTGATTGATCACATCTCTCTCCCTGAATTTTTGTGTGTTTTATTGATGAGAAAAATAAAATTGGAAACAGCAGAATTTGAAAAGAAAGCTGTAAGCTTCTTGGTATAAAACAATTGAGAAGCTGTATAATTTATACATGTGGATGGCCGGAAAAGATCAACAAAGTAAGAGTGCATTGACAAGTAACACACTGTCAGTGCCAAGAAAAAAAGATGCACCACATAAATCATGAAAACAGTTTGAGAGAAGCCCAAACCAAGAAGATATAGAGTACAAGCTGATTACAAGAGAAAAGGCAGAAAACTTAGCATGAAGTAGCTACCATGGAATTCCCTAAAGAGTATTTGAGATTGATAGGGCTCTGGAATGTTTATCTTTTGTGCCATCAAAATATTTCTCTAAGGATCAGAATGTACCATCCATATATTCAAGGTTGGAAATTTTGATAGAAGTGAAGAAGCTAATTATGAATATGAACTAATTTATAAAACAGTAGAATACAAAGGAAATGTTTGGTTGGATAAATAGAAGTGGCAGTGCAAGAAAACAAATCAAGCCCCTCCGTTCTCAGGGCTTGAACTGTCTTTTCAGCCAGCTATGCTAATATGGACAGGGACCGGCATTCTTTTTATTTTAGATAAAGGTCTTAGCTGCTGCCTTTATTAGCCAATTCCATAACTTGCGGTTTGAATCCTACATAATGAGTATTTATCCTCTGTTTGGAAATACTTTACCAAGGTAAGCATGTTTCAAAATATAATCGGAATTTTTTGGATGGGCCCTGTACTGGAGTATGGAATTGAGAACAGAAACATCAACTCAAAATCAAACATTGACCTTTTATAGTGAAGGATGGGTTCACGCCAACCTGCCATAATACACTGTAAGGCATATTTGCAGCTTTGTTCGGTGCTTCTGACCTTCTCATTAAAGTCAGAGAGAAATTTTATATAAAATATATGTAGGGGTGTAGGAAAACAGATTGTTTTTGAATTCCAATTTTGTCTGTTCAGCAGAAACAAATTTAATGAAATATTTGGGTAACAATGGCCAGAGCTTTGATTTTGCTTGATAAAATGGGTATCAGAGTAAGGACTCAAGGCATGTTGCGAATTTGACAGAAGAGGTTTAAATTCTTTGTTCATTGTAAATATATAGTAGACTGAAGGGAATCTAATATTGTGTCTGTTAGGAACTTGGTTTTGGATATGGTGAAATTTCGAGATCCCCGGACACAGATAACCTTTAGCAAAAACAAATTTGATTGTTTATGCATAAAAGGCAAAAAAAATAATTATATATTTTGGCTTTTGTATTTTATGTAATACCATTTTTTTGTTGACATAATGCTTGTCACATGCACACATAGAGAGGATATGCGCAGACAAAGTCTTTGTGCTGTATCCAATACCATGGCCAGGCATATCATATTCATATCTGGTATATCTGATACATAATGTTTTTGGGCACAAGAGGGGATGTATCTAGTAACTCTGCTATGTAGTAATAGCCCTAGATCTGTATGTCAGTTAGCTTACTCCAGTGAGCTTATAACCTGGAGGAAGCACTGCATCGAATTAAATCTTTTTTTGTTGTCAAGGAAACTGTCCTTTAATCCATCTTTTGCTAATTTCCTGCATTCTTAGTCTTGTTATAGGTTCTCCATTTTTTCTTAGTGCTGGTTTTATTAGCCAATTATCTGAATCATCTATTAAAATCTACATTTAGATAAAGAGCTAAGTAGATCATTATGATGTTTATTCTTATTACTTGGAGATGGGGGATTGATACCTTTGAGATGACAATAGGTGTACGAGTGACCTATTAGCCTCAGATTCTACTTCCATCAAGAAAAATCTGCCCAGCAATTTATTTGCTTGAAATGATAAAAACAAGGATTGAAAATTTCCCTTAATCATAATGTATAGAAACAATTAACAAACGTTACCTTTATTCTTCCAGCAAGAATGTTGTTCATCCCTCGCTCCTTAATGGTGTCAGCAATATCTTTAACTTCTGCACATCGCACTGCTTCCCAGTTCATGGCATCCACTGTATTGGGATCTCTTTCCCTTTTAACCTCAGAACAATTATTAAAGAATTCTGGGGCCTTCTTTCTCACAGCTTCCCAATTGAAAGTTAGCTTGTTATTTATGTGGTTCATTTCAATATTAGCTCTTGCAAGTCCACTAATTCTTCTCGAAGGCACTTTCATAACATCAGGCTTGCCATCCTTTAAGCAACATTTAGGGATCTCTAGTCCAAAATCTTCTATTGCTTCTATTTCTTGTGGTGGTGTTGAACTCTGTGCCAATTCTGTACCAACTCTGGGGAGTAGACAAGAATCTGGGGTGCTAGAACTCTGGATCAGCTCTGATGTGATTAAACAAGAATCTGGTGGACTAGAACTCTCGACTAGCTCTGTTGCAAGTAAATGAGAATCTGGGGGACTAGAACTCTGGATCAGCTCTGATGCGAGTAAACGAGAATCTGGGGAACTAGAACTCTGGAGCAGCTCTGATGCAAGTAAATGAGAATCTGGGGGACTAGAACTCTGAACCAGATCTGATGGTTCTATTGCCTGACCTTCAGATTTCAAACACCCTGATTGCAATGTTGAATTTCCTTCTTGTGCTAAACAACAAAGTGTAGCTGCTGCATTCATGCCATCTTCTGTTAAGGAACTACCTCGACTGCTAGAAACATTGTACTGATGGTCCTTTTCCTGAGTGTTTCTTTCGAGAAAATCAACAATATGATCTTGAGCTACTTCTGAGCCAGTTTCAGAATGATCAAGAAACTCACTAGAATTTATTGGGGTCCTTGGTGGTTTGCTGTTGTGGTTGTCATGAATAGAAGGCGCACCTGAAGAAGGATCTGTCATCACAGCAACTAAGTTTTGCTGCTTCTCAAATTTTGTTAAACCCCAATGTGTCCTATTTTCAACTTCTCTCAGAAGTTCAGTAAAGGAATGTGTGTCATTGAGAGTATGAATCCAATCACTCCGATTTGTCTGTTCCCCAGTATCTGAGTTAGATTCTGAACAATTTGTGGAGTTAATAACTTGAGGAGAGCTCCTCTTCTCGCCTAGATGGTTGCTGGCAAATGACTCACCACAATTAGCAGTTTCCTTGAGATTTTCTTCATGCAGTCTGTCTATTTCATTGCTGCAAGAGTAGTTGCCCTGATTTTGCTCTGTAAATGCTTGATCTGGAAATTGTATTGTGTAGCTTATATCCTCGGTAACCTTTTCCTTCTCTAGTTCAAATTCTCCCAAAGCATTGCTATCATATATTGTACCCCTGTTCTTCTCGGTAGGAGGAAATCTTGAAGCCATAGCTATGAATGCGGAGCTGCAGAAGAAAATAAAGATGTTTCAAATACATCCTCTCAAAACAATATATTTAATGGCAATTGGCTTTTATTTTTTGGATGATGTATTATTAACATTCAAGTGTTATCAATGTACCTGGAAAGATGATCCGACACATTTTGGGTTAAAAATGCACCGACAACAGAATCCACAACTGATCCTTTCCACTGTGAGAAGCGCCGATCTCCTGCATCAAATATTTATTGTGATGTATGAGTAGCTTTACGTCTTAAATGTGCATAAATTAGCAGCTTAACTCATTTTGAAATACAAAATCTTAATAAACATAACTATGATCTTGTAAAAATCATAGAACTCAAAATAGACATATACATTACAGTACATGTGGCAGATGTAACTGACATGAATACAGCAAGGCACACCTAGAAGGGTATCTCCAGTAAGAACACATTGAATGATATGATGATTAAAGAGCAGAGCAGGCTTTAAGACTAGTGATAAAAAGTCGACTGTCACACCTAATGCCCACATCTCTATGTGCACAGACAAGAATCACAAATGGCAAGCAATATGACTTTTCCTCATTGTCACAAGGATAATTTTACATGTGCTGATGAATACAAGAACTAAAAGCAATGCAACGGCTTCTGGGGATTTTACTCTGATTTTGAAATTGGCTTGAGTTTCCAGCTAGGAATACGGATCAAAAATACTGTTTTAAAGATGCTGAAAAGGAAGGTCGTTTTTGTATTCATAGGGATATGTTTTGACTTTTACATATGCGAGGCTTTTTCTTAAAATAACAATGTTAAAGTCCATTTTTGTTCATGGGCTTTTTTGGTCTGAATCCTGTTCCTCAGGGATGAACACAAGCAATGGTTATATTGGCTAGCTTATTGTACAAAATCAAAAATATTGGCCAGCTTTGTACAATCTCAAAATCCATTGCTAGAGAAGACTGGCATTAGCCTAAGGAAATAATGGGCCCTCCTCGCTAGAGCGTGGCAGTCATAGCTGCTGCGTAGTGAGATTTTTCTCTAATGCAGTATATTGTTCATTGCATTATAATTATAAAGTAACAATGTACTTTACTTTGTGCAATAACAAAACAATTAGGGCTGTCCTATAGATCAAAGTATCTGTGAGAACAAGCATCTCCACTATTTGAACATATCAGCAGAACATAAGTTTGGCATTTGTTTTACTATGTACATACCTTGCACTAAACGCATGCGAGCTATGAATGAATCTACCCGACCTCTGAAAACTTCTCTCTCTTCTTCCAGCTTTCTTTGCTTCTCCTCATCATTGGCTGCTTGTTTATCTTCTTCACTCGCTTTCCCCATTAAAAGTCTCCAGACTCTATTACTCTCAGCATCCAAATCAACTTTTGGTCTATGCTTTCGTTTTTTCAAAGGATCGAAAGGCCCTTCATATGGAACCATATCTCCATTTCCCGAGTAGGGAACTAATTCACCGTTTCCCACCTCTGTCTCATCAAGCCGAAGCTGTTTCAGTCTAGCTATGATCATGTCCACTGGATCCAACAAGTCTGCCCAGGTATAGGGTTGTGAGATACTGCTCTGGCTGCCATGAATTGAGTGGATTTGTGTAGCACAGCCAGAATTCGGTAAATGTTGACCTTTGGAAGTCATATCTGTTTCATCCCCGGCATTGTGTCTCTTCGACAGCCGCTTCTTTACCTTTTGTTTATTGAATTGGTTAAGCTGAGGTTCACCGGGATACAACTGCATCAACTGCTCTTTTTTACGCGCAAGTGTTTTGAAATTTTCCCTAAAAGCCCTCTTAATGGGAGACTGAAAACTACCTCTTTGTTTTAAGTTTTCAGACTCTTCCTGTGGTCTCAAAGATGAAATGAGAAACTTGTCTTGGAGAATGACTTCTGGCACATGTTGTGCAAATTTATCCGGGAAAGTGCATGTCTCCTGGCATTTAGGAATAATGCCATTTGTAAGTTCATCAACCGAAACACCTTTCTGCAATTTCTGACGTGTTTCCATGTCATCATTTGCAGACTTATGCCCAGGAGGACTGCTCTCATAATTTGGAAAATTTGTTTTAGTGTCAGGCTGGTCGTTTTTCTTTGCCTTTGACCTCCTGGCAGAGGGACCGTCACGTATGACCTTTGGCCTATGTTTTTTCCTCTTTGGTTTCTGAGTAGGAGTTTTGTTCAAATCAATGCCACCATTGCCATTTTCACCTCCAGCAGCTAATTGGTGCTCATTGTTCTTTGTGGGTGTCTGCAGTGTGAAGGATAAAGGATCTATAAGTGGAGGAAGAATACTTTCATCTCCACAGCCTGCAGGGGCTTCAACATCGGCACAAGTACTCATACTTATAATCTCCTGTTGCCTCTCGTGGACATCCACCCTTTCATCTGAACTGTAGCTTACCAAAGATTGTGTCTTCAACAGATTTTCATCTTGGATGCGTTTTGCAGGAGTATCTTTTTGATTCTCCTGTACAGCCACCCTTTCATCTGAATGGAGATCCACAAGCTGTCTTTTACGGAGACTTTCAATTTGAATGTTTTTTTCAGGGGTCTCTGGGGCCAATGAAAAACCATTGTTTGGCAAAGATGTGAAATTTTGGTGGTATGGTTGTTTTGTGGTGCTATGAAGATACTGGGGGGCAAGAATTCCACCTGTAAAACATAAAATCTAGCTAAGAATGCCATATCTACTCTACTCTGCATACTTAAATAAAAACTAAACCTTGGAAGTCAATTAACTTACTTGGATATCGAGCAAAGGGAGAGAAATATGGATATATGGGCCTGCTCCATCCGTTCAAACAAATATTGCCGCTGGGGTTTATTTGCTGATGATAATTTGCATTCACCAAGTTGGCATTGGGTATACACACATTTGCATTCGGTATGCCACAGACACTACTATTAACTGCATTCAGTAACCTCTGGGCATTTCTGAGGAGGGTATCAGACTCAGTAGTTTCGAACCCAAGAATTTCATCCGGTTCACTGGTCTTCTCATTTGCACACATGTAATATGGTTGGTGCGGAAGATTTCCCGGAGGGGTATTCATATTCACAGGAGCCGGTTCCTCGGCTGAATGAGGCTTTAAAGGTGAACCAAAACAGTGGACACCGTTGCTGCTTTTGTCAGATGGCCCTGTTTCTGCATGAAAACCTAACCATTGCTTTGATGCTGCTTGTGTCTGCCTGGGAGGCAGTAACGGTTCATCATCGAACACTAACTTCCTCTTTCTTGCAATAGGCCTGAGGGGCGTTGCAGGGCTGATTTGGGATTCATTTGGAGGCACTCCTGGGCTAGAAAGGTCTTCTCCTTTCAAAATATCAGCCATGCTCCTTTCCCTCTGGTTGTCCATCGCTGGGCTAGAGAAGCTTCCTCCTTTTAGAATATCAGGCATGCTTCTCGCCCTCTGATTGTTCTCCAACATTTATAGTTATGCTATAAGACACTTCCTTTATGTCAATATGGTCTACCATGTAACAACTAATTTCAGGACACTCGCGTACATAAATACTCTTCCTCCAACCCCTGTGCAGATCATACACTTGAAAATCTCTCCCATTTGCCTCTCACTGCCTTGCTCTATCTCAGCATTTCTGAAAATGCCCTGCAAAATAAAAATACTAGAGCATTCATCACCAAAACTAAACATTACAACTAAAACTCGTGAAAACAAAAATAATCGAGAAGATCCAAAATTTACCTCTCTACTCATATCCAACAGTTGGAGATCTGAGATCAGATCTTAATGTTACAACCTTATTACAAAAATCTACAGCCTCTTTACATTATATAGCTAAAATTGAAGTTTTGTTAAACTGGGTGTGGAGGAATCTGTACCAAATCTCTGAATTCTGTACAGTTAGTGTGTTAAATTGATGGACAAATCCCTTCAGATTATTATAATTTATACTAAGCAGCATAATGGAATATTGTACCTAATCTCAGAAACCCTGGGAGCTCTGCACAAATAGTGGTGATGTTTATTGTGGTATGCAGAGAAAATGTACCAAACAAAAACAAAGACAAGTCATTGAACGTAATAAACTGTGCTTAATGGGTCAACAAATACCCACCCAAACAAGCTAAAGCTAACAACCGGCTAAAATATCTCTGAGACTCGTAAAAATTGAAGTCAATTGGGACTCTGTTTTGACATGCAATGCAATGCATAATGCAAGGCGTCTGCTTCAGATTTTGCCAGGAGATTCTTGAACCGAAGTAGGCCAGCAAAAAAATGAAAAAATTTGTTAAAAACTAGACTATTGGGACTAAGCAAAACTTTGGCACTCCAGCCTATAAAAGTTAAAACTAAGAGAGTAAATTAGTCAAGGGTAGGGGTCGGTCATATGCGATGGGGTGCCTTTTATAATCATTATTATGCATATAAGCTTTTGTGTAAGGACAAAAGAAACAATGTCAGGACTTACTCCGAACCTTGTGCTTTAAGGTGGATCCCACCACCGCCTGTCTCTTTGTCACAACTATTATCTCTTTCTATCTCAGGGTTAAAACGTAAAATAAACTGCATGGCTCTCGCCGTGCTCTGCGTAAGACACTTACTAGTCTACAGTGGCACTTAATTAGACTTGGTGCCAAGAATTTATGGTGTAATGTGGTTGGTCCTTCACGTGTATAGAGAAGGAAGTCTACAGGTTTCTGTACATCTTATTGAGACGTGGTGTGTAATGTCACCGGTGGGAAGATCAAACAAACAGTAGCATTAGTCCCTTTTGCTGCCACCAAGGTTATCTGAGGTGGTGCGGGGTCCTCCTGCAGGACAAGTGTACTGGTCCCTCATTTAAAAATTGAAAATGTGGGTGTCACTTCTTTATGCTTTATGTATTTTGGGTTTTGGATAAAAGGCCGCTCTGTATATCCTAGGTGACTAAAAATCTCCGAGGAATTTCTTCCTAGGTAGTTTCTTTTGTTCATGTGGGAAACATGAGATGCCTGCCCTGGAGGCAACTATTAATTTACTTATTAGTTTATTTTAATGACACTTTTGGGTATGGCTGCCTTGAGCCAACACCTTTTGAATAATTTAATTCAACTTGGGACAAGGTTGAAGGAGATGGGACTCAACAAATGGTGGTGTGTTTTACTTCTGGTCTATACAACATGCCAATCTTTGACTACTTTCTTTGGCACGTTGTATAAAATTAAGGAAATACATAGAATATATCGAATACGTATGTACTGTACTGTAACCAGTTGACTACGTATTCCTTGAATTCAGTGATGAATTTAATGATGTTGTAGATTCATTCCTATATGTTTGGAATAAATAAGGATGTCAGTAGTATTGTCACCAATTTGATTTTGACAATTGTCTTTATGTGAGAGGACCTCTATCTTCTCTCAAGTAGGTAAATGGAATAATCAACTATTTATGTGGAATAACAACACTTTTTGATGACACCCAAACCTAATTTTAAATAGACATATTCTTATTTGAGCCGAAGGAGGTGCAATGAGAAGACAAGAATTCAATCAAAAGTCATCAACTCTTATGTGGATTGAAACCTAACTCTTTATGTATGTGCCTCATTCACAAAACAAGGGGATCTTATTTCTCCACGTGTCTAAATTGCTTCTTTTGAACAATACCTTTGACATTCCTGACAAAGAGTTTTGAGAGTTTGGATAGCAATCATGCAAGTTCTGATTTTTTTTTTTTTTTATGGTCAGGTGAATGTAATATTTAAATATTTATTTGAAAGGATTGTGCTTGTTTAAGGAGAATGAAATAGCATATATTAAAATAAATATTATTTAATAATCTATTTGTATTTTTTAAATAATTTTTTTAAATAAAATAGAATTTAAATTTAAAAGCTAAGAAAGTCTTGAAAAAAACTCACAACAAAGTTAGTATCTTAATAAAAATATTAGTTTTTTGGTATTAAATAATATATGTCAATAAATCTTATTGTACTCTCACGTGATAATCAGCTAAGCAATTTAAATATTTGTAAGGCGTGGAAGAGTTACAATATTTATAAATTATTTCATCTCAACCAATTGAGACAAATGCATGCATGCTGTTCTTGGGCAAAGGGAAGTAAGTTTAATAAAAAATAAAGAGAAGTGGGTAAAGGCATCACATGGTGATGTAAGAATAAAGTTGATTTGTGTATTTCATCCAACCAAATTTATATTTGGTGCAAATAAATATTATTCTTTTAAGACTTTGTGAAGTTGAACAATAATGATAGAAGATAGAAGATTTGGTTGACGTGTGGACCAAATCATTAGGACTTTTAACTGTTATTATTTTAATTGCAAACATCAGCACTACTTCTATATATATATATATATAAAAACATACGATTTAACATAATTCCAACCGACTTCTAACTCAAAAGTTTGAAGTATAGTATGAAAGAGTTTTAACTATATAAAAGTGAGAACTAAGTAAAGTTGTACAATAGTTTTTCATTCATTCGTATATGTTTAAGGTGATTAATATACATGTCACATTTAATAACAATTTTGACAATTTTATTTTTAAATGTTTGGGACAATATATTTTATATGAGTGAATGTTTGTGGAGTATTTACATTTAAAGTTTTATTTTTAAACATTTGAGATAATATATTTTATGAGTGAATGTTAGTGGGGTATTATGAACTTGATAGTATTATATTTTTCTTATCTTTTAATAAAAGATATATATTTTTAAAAAATTATATATAATTTTTATTCTATTTTTTAAGTTAAAATAAGAGGTATTATATTTATATATTTTTATTAATATACATTATATATTTGATAGGATATATAGAATAACAATTTTGATAATTTATTTTTTATTTTAGTAAAATATTGTAAAGGAAAGTTACCTTTTTCTAATATGTTGTTATGATTGATTAATTAGTTAATTTGAGCAATAAACATATATCAGAATTTCATATATAGATATTAGGATATCAAAACATTAAATGTGATTTGCAAAGAGTAAATGAGAGGGTTATGGTACTTAGCTCTAAAATGGAGGAGAATTAATAATTATGATTTATTGACAAATTGTATGTCTTGGGACTTTATCTTTTAATAAAAGATATATATTTTTAAAAAATTATAGATACTTTTTATTCTATTTTTTAATTTAAAATAAGAAGTATTATATTTATATGTTTTTATTAATATACATTATATATTTGATAGGATATATTGAATAACAATTTTGATAATTTATTTTTTATTTCAATAAAATATTGTAAAGGAAAGTTATGTTAAGATTGAAACATATATTAGAATTTCATATATAGATATTAGGATATCAAAACATTAAATGTGATTTGGAAAGAGTAAATGGGAGGGTTATGGTGCTTAGCTCTACAATGGAGGAGAATTAATAATTATGATTTATTGACAAATTGTATGTCTTGGGACTACAAGTGAGATCTTTGTACTTCAGCGCAAGATTAGAATAGTTAACCAAATTTATGAAGGGTGGTATTTACAAGTTTGGGTCATTTTTATAAGTGTGGATATGTTTTATGGTAGTGGATGCCTTCTTTGCAATGCAACTTGACAAAAGGATATTTTACATCTTTTGCATTGAAGGATGTGATAATCACTATCTATTGATTTATGTATTCAACAATGATCAAATGTTGGTATTCAATGAAGTAAATGACTCATTGTATGTTATACATCCTTTGGCTTATATGAGTATAAAATTATAAAGGTGGTGGAAGGCATTATGTTTTAAATTTGCACTTGATGCTTTGGTTATTGTTTTCAAACAATGAAGAAAGAGATTGAGTGAGAATTGTGAAATACTTGACTTATTGCATTAGCTCTTTGTTACTAGTTCCAATTTGAAGGCATCAAGGTGTTGATGAAGTGGTTACATTCATAATTTAACTTTTGTGCTAGCGTTTTAACTTTTGAGGACATTTTCTATTTTTATAGTTATTATAAAAATTTTCTCCATAGTTTAACAAATCCCTTTTGTAAGTCAGACCACCAAATTTCAAAATGAATTAAAGTATATATCAAGTTGTTAGGGTAGAGCAAAGTTTAGAAAAAGAACTTATGAGCCATATTCCTAGTTCTACCAAAAGCTCAAAACATTATGACTGAGTTGAGTCAATTAGGGATGTAATTATCCTAGTCTAAGGGTGGGAGTTATTTAAATTATATTATAATCATAACACATTTGGTTTCCTTATTTCAAACATCTAGAGGTATGAAATAGAGAAATTAGTGGCCCTTAATGTATTTGTGAATGTTGATTTGATTCACACTATTTATAAAAAATATAATGCTAACACAAAAAAATACTGTATAATTATGAGGGTCCTATATGATTGCCACATGATAGGAAGGAAAACTCTCATCAATCAACACCATTTGTAGATAATGAATTAAAGCCTTGTGATGAAGATATATGTGATGATTATTTTATAATGATGTATTATTCTCTATTGCAGGGGTTGGGAGTTTATTTAGGCCTTTGATACCAATTCATTTGATGATGTTGGAAACTAATATTCACCATTAGGATCTTAATAGAAATTGACTATGAATTCTTTACTTTTTAAGGAATTATTGTCTTTTAAGATGGATAGTATGATCCCTTCAAGTGGTACTTGATGTTGTGTCACATTCTACTATATAATAGATAAAATATCTGGGATATAACATTGCAATTGAGATTCCAAACCCTTGAAGGAAATCCTAGGCCCACTCAAGTATAAACTCACATATGGGATTCACAATGCAGGTCATCTAATTATGTCCCATTTGAGAGATTTTGTGGATGTGATGTTGGGATTATGGAGGCATCAAAGACTAAGGTTATCTAATATATTTATAAAGTTATTGAGACCTAAGGTTAAACAACCCAAGGAAATATATGTTCATAATTGGGGTGATTGGTTTCTCCATTCAAATGCAACAATCATCAAGGTCTATGGCACAAATGTTAAGTTGTGTTTTTTCTCACCTAAGTGGGTTCTAGATAGAGGAGCTTTCATTGAGATAATGTGGTAATTGAATGAATATAATAAGCTTCATATAAGGTAGCACAAAAAGGTTATTTTTGTAAGAGTGATAGTGAGCTCAAATATAATGCAAGAGTAGATAGTGAGTTCTAATACCATAGGAGTGTGATGTGGGAAAAGGGGATCTAGGGTGTAAATCAGGCTTCTTCCAATATCACAAGGGAAAGGACTAAAATTAATCTCAAACACCCACTCGGCTACTAACCTCAATGGAAGATCCAAATGGTGGATAAAGGTTTTAGTCCTTTGGATGTGTGTGTTGATAATGATTAATTTATTTAGTTTGATAATGTAATGGTGTTCCTAAGTTAATTATGAAAATGCAACAAACTAAGATAATTTCTAGAAAACACGTAACTG
>VDFB02072274.1:36524349-36574915 GCA_007258455.2 Sequoia sempervirens
TAATAGCTGCTCCTGCCAGTAATGTCTCCAAATTTTTGAATTTTTTTGCTGTCCGCATTCCTACATCCCCTCATCCTGGAAACTCAGATAAACACTGGTAAACTAAATTATCAGTATTGGTGAATACTGTAAATAATGATTAAACACCCCTTCTTGCCCTCTCAAACAAAAGTATATAATACTTGATGAATCTTCTGTCCTCGTTTTTGAGCTTTTATTTTTGCAACAAGTTGAGTTTAATGGTTGCAGGGTGATTAACATTTCCTGTTACTATTCATTGTCTCTTTGTTTCTATACAACAAAATGCTATTTCTGCACGGCACACATAATAAGTAAAAGTAAATTTGCTTCAGTAGAAGTAGAACAAACCTCATTATGTTGAAAATATGTTCCGTTAAGTGGAAAGTTGCCTCGCATTGCTGTTCTGCAAGGAATCTGACATTTAACAAGTAATTAATAAGTTTTAAATTCCAAGTAACATTTGAGACAAACAGTTTAGTGACCAATCTGTGAATTATGTTTAAATTTCAGAAAAGTAAAAAGTTAATCTAAGTCTCAAGTGTTCTCTACACTACTAGCATAGTGAATTAAAGAATGTTGTCTATTTTCGTGTGGCTTGAAAATAAATATAAGTTATGTAGTCATATAATAGAGTTGTAGCATTGTATCTTGACTTTTCATCAGATGCATGGCTGTTCTGGAATCATAAACAAAAAATTACCATACTGCCCTTTATTTCTCCCTGTAAACATATTTTGTTTGGCAATGATAAATACATGCAAATATATGAAAATATGGTTACCATGGTAAGTATATGAGATGCCATTAAAAGTTAACTTGTTTGAGTATAATAATTGTCTAACTCACCAACATTGTGCCTTTAACTGCGTGCTCATTAATATCTATTTTGCTAACACAGGTACTGCAGAACTCTTGATTACATAGATGATTCTCTGATGTTATAGAGCTACAATGTTCGTCGTCTCGTGTGGATTCTGATGCTTCACCTGAAATTAAATCAACAATCAGTTAAGCACTTTGGAGAATCAACATTTTGTATATTAAAGCAACTGTTAATATTATATTTGCTCTACAAGTGTGTTTATAAGAAGAACTGTGTCATTCAAAGGGCATTCTATCTTATTTCATTTTAGTAATTCTTATAACTTTTGTTTTGTTAAATAATCTCTTGGCATGAATATCAACATATGACAATATTTTCTTCTCACAATGATTTATGACAAATTTGACTGGGTTGGTCCTTTAACATATTGTCAAAATGATACTCATACCAGTTAAAAATTGGAGTTGCACAAATATATCTTGATTTTGTGAAGTTTGTTAATCGATATTGGTCTAGTGTTGTTTATTGATTAAATAAGCTAGTATTTTTGTTTTAGTTTATGAGCTTGCTTTACTATGTGAATTTCAAGAACAAGAATAAACATTGTCAGTTGGACCTTGCTGGCAAGTTTCCTTGTGCTGCGTGGCAAAAATGCTGGTGATATTTGAGCTTCCTAACAAACCAGTTGCCTCATCCCTCAACGTACATCAAATGGTTTTCTTTTCAATTTTCTCAGAGAGTATCAGGTCTTGCCAGTTCGTATAACTCCTAAGTTGTAGAGAACTCAACTGACATCTAATTATCTTAAAAATTAAAAAATCACATCTAATCCTAATATGTTTTATTGATGCAATTTTTGTATCAGTCTAACTGTGGATCCTTGATTTGTTGTTTTCCGAATGTCTAAAGTTTTTTATACGTAGCAACTTGAGTGCTGGATCCTGGCCTTTCTATCAATGACATATGTGGCTAACACTGAGAATGTGGGCTACCCTTTGAATATTGAGTATCTTTAGCACATGTTAGATTTTTGTCAGTTTAAATCATCTTTTGGTGCGATGCCCAGCATCATCACATATTATGAAATTGGATTGGATAAGTCAATAATTTTTAAACTAAAAATATTATCATCCTATTAAATTAGAATGAACCTCGGTTGATCATTGGTTCAACTTTTACAATCCATATCACTGTCAAGAGGATATGTTTTATAATTACTATGTTGGATAGAAGAGGTTATGCCTATTTCATCTAAGATGTCTAATTGGAAAGTTGTGATCTCTCGTGTGTCCAACTCAAGGACAAACATTTATGCTATTGTTATTTACCTTGTACAGCAAGTTCTTTCAATTTTCAGCTTGCTAGGGAGAAGTTTTAATGCTTTATCATTGTTAACTTGAAACAGCCACCATCAATTAATCAGGAATTACTGATAGATGTAAAGTTACCTGGCGTCCATATGGCAAGAAGATAAGGGGATGGATCATCTGGTTGTCTATCTTCATACTGTTACAAACACACAATATTCAGAATCAAGTGCTATTAATACACAAATATTTTCTAAACAAATACTTATTAATTGAATCAACAAAAAAAGTTGGTACAAGAGAACAAACGTACGCCGCTTAGGAGGGGATGATTATCTGGAATCTCATATCTGAAAGTACAAAGATAACAGTTAGGAGCTTGGCCTAACCGGATGGATGATTGGAAGTTACTAGGCCTTTAAAGACAACTTACTAATGGAAGTTTGCTGCATTCTGATCAAGTATTTCATTTATTAGTAGCAATATCAACTTTTTAAGATAAATCATATTGATCTCAGGGAAACATTGGACATACACACAATAGACTATAATGTTATGAGTGGATGCTATGAGAGACATAATGATAAAGCTTTCTAGTACTTACACTCGATGCTCTGTCCGTAGCCGATGTACATACTTAAGCTTGGGTGCGGGTATTGAAGCATCTTGGGGTGATAACATTATCAATGCCTTTGATACATCTACATCCTGCATGTTACTTTTACATATTTGCTGAATGTTGTATGAAAGCTCATCAAGATTGAGCTTGATAACTGGTATTTCATCCGGGTCTGTATAGGCCCACTCATCAACCACTTCTGAGCTTTCAATATGCTCAGGCTCAGGTGTTGCTGGCTCTTCAATGATTGGCTCACAATTTTGCTCCTGATGTCCTGATTCTGCTAGCTGAAGTGGAACGACTTTAGAAGGAATTTCTGTCTCACAATTTTGCTCCCGAAGTCTTGATTCTGCTAGCTGAAGTGGAACTACTTTAGAAGGAACTTCTATCTTCAACTCATTCTGTGGAAGTGGTAGAATCGGAGGAGTGCATAGTGGATTTTCCCCTGAAGATGATTTTTCTTGTGGACCTTGCAAAGTGAGCCTTGCACTGTTTAATATAAAGAAGTTAGAGCGGTTTAAACTGGACTGAGCAAAAACCATTTTTCTATGTTTATTTAGGAACTTACTCTAGAGAATAACAAAAGAGAGAGTTATCAGGTTTGAGTTTAAAACTAAGGCATTTATGACTAGATAATAACAGGAGAGAGTTGTTACAACCAAAACATTTATGACTGTCCTAACCTGGCAAAAGCACTTGCAAAGTGCTTACATTCGGCTCGCATTGGACATGCATTGCAGTTTGGTTTGCTTTTAGTGCAAAATACCTGAGTATTAAACTTGAAGCAGTTATTAATGTTAAACATGAGGGCCATCAAAGATTAAAAACATTGCTTTCCAGATACTGGCATTCAAGCAAATTGCATCCATATGTATGTGAGCTGACAACACTTTTATTCTATTAGATTTTATGCTGAATAAAGAGAATAAAAACATATATATGGCAAGAGTGGGCATTTCACCTTTCCAAATGTAATCATCTGATAGTGAAGTTCATATCTGTCCATATGAAATGTGAAAATAAATTAAATAAAGACAAATTAAGATATCTAGAAACCAAATCTGGCACGAAGAGAAATGGAACAATTTCTTCTATACTAGCTGTATATAATCTAATATAGCACCTTGCAAAACATATAGTGAATGATCATTTTCTTGCTATGCTGTAGTTTATAATTATATCAATTGCGCTGTTATATATTGGTATAAATTTAAATCTTTCTATGCAAATAGCTGACTAAGGCCTTGAGATCTTACAAAGTTCTTTGATCAAGTGTGCACAACCGAGGCCATATGTACTTCTGGATATTTGCCTGAACAGGGTACCTTCCACAACAGAACATAATTGTTAGTCAAAGGAGATGTATAGAGCACCATGCTTATTTGATATATAATGATACATACAGGCATACTTTCTCAGGAAAGGATTGCATTGATAGTTAATTATGTGTACTGACTTACAACTCTAGAAGATGTAACTGCAAAGATTCAGGTAATGGCATTATCGGTACCCATCCAAGACGTACACATATTCGTCCAACATTTGTGTCAACCTGATATGATGCACACCTATTTAAAAACGATTCTAAAAGCAACAAGAAATTCTGACCTACATTTAGTCTTCAAAATTTGTCTAACTGGGAATTTGAATAAAATGATTCTTTATATATACATAAATGAAGATACTAGCTTACAGGAAAGGCTAGATGTTGAAGAGTTAGTAGGCGGATGCATTCAACACTTTTGAGTCCCAATCCTCGTATGCTGAGGAGAAAATCTCTGCCATCATGTGTTTTTAAAATCATTTAGTTTATTAAAAACAAAATAAAATAATTCTTATAGAGAAGAAACCCTCAAAGTATTCTGGTATGACATTTAAGTTGATCCTCAAGCCTCCAGAATATTAATGTGCAATATGTAGATTCATGTGCTAGTTATATATAATAAATGATGTTAAGAAGAGGAGTTTGTTAAGGTTATTAAAGACTACAGAAAGTTACTTTGCATCATCAGGTGGAATGTCCCTTAGCCACTCCAGGTCAATGCACCCCAGTTCTGCATGAAGCCTTTCAAGAAATGCCTGCAATGTTGTTTCCAAAGATTAGTCTTTTCTTAATCGACATTTTCTACTTGAGATTGACAGCCTGGCCAAAAAACCCACACTAATTTTGTAAAAAGCTATTTTGAATATTTTTTTCATGAAAATCTTGAAAATATTTCTGAAGATATTTTACTACTAGTTGGCCATATTTTAGAACTTTTTTTCTATATAATATATCCTTCAAATGGTTTACTCTAGAAATTCATGTATTTCGCATAGGCATCACGTTCTTTACCAAGTCCAATGGTTTCGTGATTTTTTGTGTTAGAAATATATTCATATATTGTTCTCACATGCTGTGCCTGTTTAGAAAAACTCCAATTAATCTCAATTTTCTCATAAATTGGAATTTTTGTATTTCCCACTACCTTTCTGGATTTTTATATAAAATTCTTGATATTATCTAAATTCAAAAATCTGTTTCCCTAGCGTGTCTTTTTTTTAATTTTTTCTAGACTGATTTTCTTGGGATTTTTGCCAATTGATTTTTGTTCATAACTTAAGTCAGTTAACCAAAAAGTGTGCCTGACAGTATACGACTTCAAATAATAGAAATTGAGATGTCAAAGATATATTTGAGTATAGTAAATGCAGAACATGATAATGTTTCAAAAAACTAACCATGGCAGCAGAAAACATGGTAACTTTTGAAAATTATTCCAACCTATTTTTGAACGCTTAAAGAGATTGCATTCATTAATGGTTGTGTAACATTAAAAAGACAGGTAAAGATTACGATTTTGCTCAGTGTTAGGAATATATTGATATATTCTTATCACATACTGTGCCTGTCATTTACAAAATCTATACTTAATCTTGATTTTCTGATGAATTAAATTTTTTGTATTGCTCAGTTCTTTTCTGGACTTATATAGACCAAATTTGATAGTTATCTAATTTAAAAATCTGATTTCCTAAGCTTGTTTATTTTCTATTTTTTCTGAATTGATTTTCTTGGGATTCTGGCCAATTGATTGTTGTTCACAATTTCAGCAAACATTGTTTCATAACTTAAGCCAGTTAACTGTAAAGCATGCCTAGCAGAAAACAGCTTGAAATAATAGAAACAAGGCTTCAAAAATATATTTGACGATAGTAAAATGCAGAACATGATAATGCTGTGAAAAACTAACCATGACAGCAGAAAACATGTTTTAACTTCTTAAAATTATTCCAACCTGGGTTACATCCATTAATGTTAAATACCATAATTATGTATGTTCACATTTAAAACACAGGTAAAGGCTGTTTCTATGGAAGACCATAGACAAAGAACTCTGGATGTGTCCTACATGATAAACCATAGAATCAAACAAATTTTAAAAAGTGACTTGAAAATTGTCTGAACTTCAAAATGTACAACTGACAGGCAAGAATACAGAAAACATCCAGAAGCAAATAGTACAAGACAGGAAACTTCAAGGAGACTTGACTAATGGGGACTTTTAAAATCAAGTGATTGTCTATATGGGAAAGAGCAGAAGAATGTGCTTTAAGAAGTCTTAAATGTTTTTTTGGGCTTGTTAAGCATTTTTAATAAAAAATATAATCTAATCTTCCTGTCTAATATTGATCAGAAGGCAATTACAAAAATCTTAGCATTGTACATCAACTTAAATATGAAAATCATGACTGCTCTAAGTCATCATAATATCTATGTTTGTATTTGACACAATCCGCACAACTACAATTTCTACTTGGGCACTATAGCTTGACACAATAAAATTTATGCAATCACAATTGTTAAGTGCGAATTTAGGCTGAATTAAAATTTAATTGAGCAGCCTCAGGTGCAATAAATAAAGCCAATCAGAGGAGTTTCCAATGTTGAAGCTCCCCATATCAGTAGTTTTCTTTTGAGCACCATGATGGCCTTGACAGGACCCTGAGGCTACACTGGCATTTCAAGACCCTTTCATGGTTTCTTTTTGTTCTGAAATTTGATCTCCTTCTTTCAGGCCTGCTCTTTTGCGCTCCTTGGTTCTAGTACCATAGTTGATGTTTTGATTGATCACATCTCTCTCCCTGAATTTTTGTGTGTTTTATTGATGAGAAAAATAAAATTGGAAACAGCAGAATTTGAAAAGAAAGCTGTAAGCTTCTTGGTATAAAACAATTGAGAAGCTGTATAATTTATACATGTGGATGGCCGGAAAAGATCAACAAAGTAAGAGTGCATTGACAAGTAACACACTGTCAGTGCCAAGAAAAAAAGATGCACCACATAAATCATGAAAACAGTTTGAGAGAAGCCCAAACCAAGAAGATATAGAGTACAAGCTGATTACAAGAGAAAAGGCAGAAAACTTAGCATGAAGTAGCTACCATGGAATTCCCTAAAGAGTATTTGAGATTGATAGGGCTCTGGAATGTTTATCTTTTGTGCCATCAAAATATTTCTCTAAGGATCAGAATGTACCATCCATATATTCAAGGTTGGAAATTTTGATAGAAGTGAAGAAGCTAATTATGAATATGAACTAATTTATAAAACAGTAGAATACAAAGGAAATGTTTGGTTGGATAAATAGAAGTGGCAGTGCAAGAAAACAAATCAAGCCCCTCCGTTCTCAGGGCTTGAACTGTCTTTTCAGCCAGCTATGCTAATATGGACAGGGACCGGCATTCTTTTTATTTTAGATAAAGGTCTTAGCTGCTGCCTTTATTAGCCAATTCCATAACTTGCGGTTTGAATCCTACATAATGAGTATTTATCCTCTGTTTGGAAATACTTTACCAAGGTAAGCATGTTTCAAAATATAATCGGAATTTTTTGGATGGGCCCTGTACTGGAGTATGGAATTGAGAACAGAAACATCAACTCAAAATCAAACATTGACCTTTTATAGTGAAGGATGGGTTCACGCCAACCTGCCATAATACACTGTAAGGCATATTTGCAGCTTTGTTCGGTGCTTCTGACCTTCTCATTAAAGTCAGAGAGAAATTTTATATAAAATATATGTAGGGGTGTAGGAAAACAGATTGTTTTTGAATTCCAATTTTGTCTGTTCAGCAGAAACAAATTTAATGAAATATTTGGGTAACAATGGCCAGAGCTTTGATTTTGCTTGATAAAATGGGTATCAGAGTAAGGACTCAAGGCATGTTGCGAATTTGACAGAAGAGGTTTAAATTCTTTGTTCATTGTAAATATATAGTAGACTGAAGGGAATCTAATATTGTGTCTGTTAGGAACTTGGTTTTGGATATGGTGAAATTTCGAGATCCCCGGACACAGATAACCTTTAGCAAAAACAAATTTGATTGTTTATGCATAAAAGGCAAAAAAAATAATTATATATTTTGGCTTTTGTATTTTATGTAATACCATTTTTTTGTTGACATAATGCTTGTCACATGCACACATAGAGAGGATATGCGCAGACAAAGTCTTTGTGCTGTATCCAATACCATGGCCAGGCATATCATATTCATATCTGGTATATCTGATACATAATGTTTTTGGGCACAAGAGGGGATGTATCTAGTAACTCTGCTATGTAGTAATAGCCCTAGATCTGTATGTCAGTTAGCTTACTCCAGTGAGCTTATAACCTGGAGGAAGCACTGCATCGAATTAAATCTTTTTTTGTTGTCAAGGAAACTGTCCTTTAATCCATCTTTTGCTAATTTCCTGCATTCTTAGTCTTGTTATAGGTTCTCCATTTTTTCTTAGTGCTGGTTTTATTAGCCAATTATCTGAATCATCTATTAAAATCTACATTTAGATAAAGAGCTAAGTAGATCATTATGATGTTTATTCTTATTACTTGGAGATGGGGGATTGATACCTTTGAGATGACAATAGGTGTACGAGTGACCTATTAGCCTCAGATTCTACTTCCATCAAGAAAAATCTGCCCAGCAATTTATTTGCTTGAAATGATAAAAACAAGGATTGAAAATTTCCCTTAATCATAATGTATAGAAACAATTAACAAACGTTACCTTTATTCTTCCAGCAAGAATGTTGTTCATCCCTCGCTCCTTAATGGTGTCAGCAATATCTTTAACTTCTGCACATCGCACTGCTTCCCAGTTCATGGCATCCACTGTATTGGGATCTCTTTCCCTTTTAACCTCAGAACAATTATTAAAGAATTCTGGGGCCTTCTTTCTCACAGCTTCCCAATTGAAAGTTAGCTTGTTATTTATGTGGTTCATTTCAATATTAGCTCTTGCAAGTCCACTAATTCTTCTCGAAGGCACTTTCATAACATCAGGCTTGCCATCCTTTAAGCAACATTTAGGGATCTCTAGTCCAAAATCTTCTATTGCTTCTATTTCTTGTGGTGGTGTTGAACTCTGTGCCAATTCTGTACCAACTCTGGGGAGTAGACAAGAATCTGGGGTGCTAGAACTCTGGATCAGCTCTGATGTGATTAAACAAGAATCTGGTGGACTAGAACTCTCGACTAGCTCTGTTGCAAGTAAATGAGAATCTGGGGGACTAGAACTCTGGATCAGCTCTGATGCGAGTAAACGAGAATCTGGGGAACTAGAACTCTGGAGCAGCTCTGATGCAAGTAAATGAGAATCTGGGGGACTAGAACTCTGAACCAGATCTGATGGTTCTATTGCCTGACCTTCAGATTTCAAACACCCTGATTGCAATGTTGAATTTCCTTCTTGTGCTAAACAACAAAGTGTAGCTGCTGCATTCATGCCATCTTCTGTTAAGGAACTACCTCGACTGCTAGAAACATTGTACTGATGGTCCTTTTCCTGAGTGTTTCTTTCGAGAAAATCAACAATATGATCTTGAGCTACTTCTGAGCCAGTTTCAGAATGATCAAGAAACTCACTAGAATTTATTGGGGTCCTTGGTGGTTTGCTGTTGTGGTTGTCATGAATAGAAGGCGCACCTGAAGAAGGATCTGTCATCACAGCAACTAAGTTTTGCTGCTTCTCAAATTTTGTTAAACCCCAATGTGTCCTATTTTCAACTTCTCTCAGAAGTTCAGTAAAGGAATGTGTGTCATTGAGAGTATGAATCCAATCACTCCGATTTGTCTGTTCCCCAGTATCTGAGTTAGATTCTGAACAATTTGTGGAGTTAATAACTTGAGGAGAGCTCCTCTTCTCGCCTAGATGGTTGCTGGCAAATGACTCACCACAATTAGCAGTTTCCTTGAGATTTTCTTCATGCAGTCTGTCTATTTCATTGCTGCAAGAGTAGTTGCCCTGATTTTGCTCTGTAAATGCTTGATCTGGAAATTGTATTGTGTAGCTTATATCCTCGGTAACCTTTTCCTTCTCTAGTTCAAATTCTCCCAAAGCATTGCTATCATATATTGTACCCCTGTTCTTCTCGGTAGGAGGAAATCTTGAAGCCATAGCTATGAATGCGGAGCTGCAGAAGAAAATAAAGATGTTTCAAATACATCCTCTCAAAACAATATATTTAATGGCAATTGGCTTTTATTTTTTGGATGATGTATTATTAACATTCAAGTGTTATCAATGTACCTGGAAAGATGATCCGACACATTTTGGGTTAAAAATGCACCGACAACAGAATCCACAACTGATCCTTTCCACTGTGAGAAGCGCCGATCTCCTGCATCAAATATTTATTGTGATGTATGAGTAGCTTTACGTCTTAAATGTGCATAAATTAGCAGCTTAACTCATTTTGAAATACAAAATCTTAATAAACATAACTATGATCTTGTAAAAATCATAGAACTCAAAATAGACATATACATTACAGTACATGTGGCAGATGTAACTGACATGAATACAGCAAGGCACACCTAGAAGGGTATCTCCAGTAAGAACACATTGAATGATATGATGATTAAAGAGCAGAGCAGGCTTTAAGACTAGTGATAAAAAGTCGACTGTCACACCTAATGCCCACATCTCTATGTGCACAGACAAGAATCACAAATGGCAAGCAATATGACTTTTCCTCATTGTCACAAGGATAATTTTACATGTGCTGATGAATACAAGAACTAAAAGCAATGCAACGGCTTCTGGGGATTTTACTCTGATTTTGAAATTGGCTTGAGTTTCCAGCTAGGAATACGGATCAAAAATACTGTTTTAAAGATGCTGAAAAGGAAGGTCGTTTTTGTATTCATAGGGATATGTTTTGACTTTTACATATGCGAGGCTTTTTCTTAAAATAACAATGTTAAAGTCCATTTTTGTTCATGGGCTTTTTTGGTCTGAATCCTGTTCCTCAGGGATGAACACAAGCAATGGTTATATTGGCTAGCTTATTGTACAAAATCAAAAATATTGGCCAGCTTTGTACAATCTCAAAATCCATTGCTAGAGAAGACTGGCATTAGCCTAAGGAAATAATGGGCCCTCCTCGCTAGAGCGTGGCAGTCATAGCTGCTGCGTAGTGAGATTTTTCTCTAATGCAGTATATTGTTCATTGCATTATAATTATAAAGTAACAATGTACTTTACTTTGTGCAATAACAAAACAATTAGGGCTGTCCTATAGATCAAAGTATCTGTGAGAACAAGCATCTCCACTATTTGAACATATCAGCAGAACATAAGTTTGGCATTTGTTTTACTATGTACATACCTTGCACTAAACGCATGCGAGCTATGAATGAATCTACCCGACCTCTGAAAACTTCTCTCTCTTCTTCCAGCTTTCTTTGCTTCTCCTCATCATTGGCTGCTTGTTTATCTTCTTCACTCGCTTTCCCCATTAAAAGTCTCCAGACTCTATTACTCTCAGCATCCAAATCAACTTTTGGTCTATGCTTTCGTTTTTTCAAAGGATCGAAAGGCCCTTCATATGGAACCATATCTCCATTTCCCGAGTAGGGAACTAATTCACCGTTTCCCACCTCTGTCTCATCAAGCCGAAGCTGTTTCAGTCTAGCTATGATCATGTCCACTGGATCCAACAAGTCTGCCCAGGTATAGGGTTGTGAGATACTGCTCTGGCTGCCATGAATTGAGTGGATTTGTGTAGCACAGCCAGAATTCGGTAAATGTTGACCTTTGGAAGTCATATCTGTTTCATCCCCGGCATTGTGTCTCTTCGACAGCCGCTTCTTTACCTTTTGTTTATTGAATTGGTTAAGCTGAGGTTCACCGGGATACAACTGCATCAACTGCTCTTTTTTACGCGCAAGTGTTTTGAAATTTTCCCTAAAAGCCCTCTTAATGGGAGACTGAAAACTACCTCTTTGTTTTAAGTTTTCAGACTCTTCCTGTGGTCTCAAAGATGAAATGAGAAACTTGTCTTGGAGAATGACTTCTGGCACATGTTGTGCAAATTTATCCGGGAAAGTGCATGTCTCCTGGCATTTAGGAATAATGCCATTTGTAAGTTCATCAACCGAAACACCTTTCTGCAATTTCTGACGTGTTTCCATGTCATCATTTGCAGACTTATGCCCAGGAGGACTGCTCTCATAATTTGGAAAATTTGTTTTAGTGTCAGGCTGGTCGTTTTTCTTTGCCTTTGACCTCCTGGCAGAGGGACCGTCACGTATGACCTTTGGCCTATGTTTTTTCCTCTTTGGTTTCTGAGTAGGAGTTTTGTTCAAATCAATGCCACCATTGCCATTTTCACCTCCAGCAGCTAATTGGTGCTCATTGTTCTTTGTGGGTGTCTGCAGTGTGAAGGATAAAGGATCTATAAGTGGAGGAAGAATACTTTCATCTCCACAGCCTGCAGGGGCTTCAACATCGGCACAAGTACTCATACTTATAATCTCCTGTTGCCTCTCGTGGACATCCACCCTTTCATCTGAACTGTAGCTTACCAAAGATTGTGTCTTCAACAGATTTTCATCTTGGATGCTTTTTGCAGGAGTATCTTTTTGATTCTCCTGTACAGCCACCCTTTCATCTGAATGGAGATCCACAAGCTGTCTTTTACGGAGACTTTCAATTTGAATGTTTTTTTCAGGGGTCTCTGGGGCCAATGAAAAACCATTGTTTGGCAAAGATGTGAAATTTTGGTGGTATGGTTGTTTTGTGGTGCTATGAAGATACTGGGGGGCAAGAATTCCACCTGTAAAACATAAAATCTAGCTAAGAATGCCATATCTACTCTACTCTGCATACTTAAATAAAAACTAAACCTTGGAAGTCAATTAACTTACTTGGATATCGAGCAAAGGGAGAGAAATATGGATATATGGGCCTGCTCCATCCGTTCAAACAAATATTGCCGCTGGGGTTTATTTGCTGATGATAATTTGCATTCACCAAGTTGGCATTGGGTATACACACATTTGCATTCGGTATGCCACAGACACTTCTATTAACTGCATTCAGTAACCTCTGGGCATTTCTGAGGAGGGTATCAGACTCAGCAGTTTCGAACCCAAGAATTTCATCCGGTTCACTGGTCTTCTCATTTGCACACATGTAATATGGTTGGTGCGGAAGATTTCCCGGAGGGGTATTCATATTCACAGGAGCCGGTTCTTCGGCTGAATGAGGCTTTAAAGGTGAACCAAAACAGTGGACACCGTTGCTGCTTTTGTCAGATGGCCCTGTTTCTGCATGAAAACCTAACCATTGCTTTGATGCTGCTTGTGTCTGCCTGGGAGGCAGTAACGGTTCATCATCGAACACTAACTTCCTCTTTCTTGCAATAGGCCTGAGGGGCGTTGCAGGGCTGATTTGGGATTCATTTGGAGGCACTCCTGGGCTAGAAAGGTCTTCTCCTTTCAAAATATCAGCCATGCTCCTTTCCCTCTGGTTGTCCATCGCTGGGCTAGAGAAGCTTCCTCCTTTTAGAATATCAGGCATGCTTCTCGCCCTCTGATTGTTCTCCAACATTTATAGTTATGCTATAAGACACTTCCTTTATGTCAATATGGTCTACCATGTAACAACTAATTTCAGGACACTCGCGTACATAAATACTCTTCCTCCAACCCCTGTGCAGATCATACACTTGAAAATCTCTCCCATTTGCCTCTCACTGCCTTGCTCTATCTCAGCATTTCTGAAAATGCCCTGCAAAATAAAAATACTAGAGCATTCATCACCAAAACTAAACATTGCAACTAAAACTCGTGAAAACAAAAATAATCGAGAAGATCCAAAATTTACCTCTCTACTCATATCCAACAGTTGGAGATCTGAGATCAGATCTTAATGTTACAACCTTATTACAAAAATCTACAGCCTCTTTACATTATATAGCTAAAATTGAAGTTTTGTTAAACTGGGTGTGGAGGAATCTGTACCAAATCTCTGAATTCTGTACAGTTAGTGTGTTAAATTGATGGACAAATCCCTTCAGATTATTATAATTTATACTAAGCAGCATAATGGAATATTGTACCTAATCTCAGAAACCCTGGGAGCTCTGCACAAATAGTGGTGATGTTTATTGTGGTATGCAGAGAAAATGTACCAAACAAAAACAAAGACAAGTCATTGAACGTAATAAACTGTGCTTAATGGGTCAACAAATACCCACCCAAACAAGCTAAAGCTAACAACCGGCTAAAATATCTCTGAGACTCGTAAAAATTGAAGTCAATTGGGACTCTGTTTTGACATGCAATGCAATGCATAATGCAAGGCGTCTGCTTCAGATTTTGCCAGGAGATTCTTGAACCGAAGTAGGCCAGCAAAAAAATGAAAAAATTTGTTAAAAACTAGACTATTGGGACTAAGCAAAACTTTGGCACTCCAGCCTATAAAAGTTAAAACTAAGAGAGTAAATTAGTCAAGGGTAGGGGTCGGTCATATGCGATGGGGTGCCTTTTATAATCATTATTATGCATATAAGCTTTTGTGTAAGGACAAAAGAAACAATGTCAGGACTTACTCCGAACCTTGTGCTTTAAGGTGGATCCCACCACCGCCTGTCTCTTTGTCACAAGTATTATCTCTTTCTATCTCAGGGTTAAAACGTAAAATAAACTGCATGGCTCTCGCCGTGCTCTGCGTAAGACACTTACTAGTCTACAGTGGCACTTAATTAGACTTGGTGCCAAGAATTTATGGTGTAATGTGGTTGGTCCTTCACGTGTATAGAGAAGGAAGTCTACAGGTTTCTGTACATCTTATTGAGACGTGGTGTGTAATGTCACCGGTGGGAAGATCAAACAAACAGTAGCATTAGTCCCTTTTGCTGCCACCAAGGTTATCTGAGGTGGTGCGGGGTCCTCCTGCAGGACAAGTGTACTGGTCCCTCATTTAAAAATTGAAAATGTGGGTGTCACTTCTTTATGCTTTATGTATTTTGGGTTTTGGATAAAAGGCCGCTCTGTATATCCTAGGTGACTAAAAATCTCCGAGGAATTTCTTCCTAGGTAGTTTCTTTTGTTCATGTGGGAAACATGAGATGCCTGCCCTGGAGGCAACTATTAATTTACTTATTAGTTTATTTTAATGACACTTTTGGGTATGGCTGCCTTGAGCCAACACCTTTTGAATAATTTAATTCAACTTGGGACAAGGTTGAAGGAGATGGGACTCAACAAATGGTGGTGTGTTTTACTTCTGGTCTATACAACATGCCAATCTTTGACTACTTTCTTTGGCACGTTGTATAAAATTAAGGAAATACATAGAATATATCGAATACGTATGTACTGTACTGTAACCAGTTGACTACGTATTCCTTGAATTCAGTGATGAATTTAATGATGTTGTAGATTCATTCCTATATGTTTGGACTAAATAAGGATGTCAGTAGTATTGTCACCAATTTGATTTTGACAATTGTCTTTATGTGAGAGGGCCTCTATCTTCTCTCAAGTAGGTAAATGGAATAATCAACTATTTATGTGGAATAACAACACTTTTTGATGACACCCAAACCTAATTTTAAATAGACATATTCTTATTTGAGCCGAAGGAGGTGCAATGAGAAGACAAGAATTCAATCAAAAGTCATCAACTCTTATGTGGATTGAAACCTAACTCTTTATGTATGTGCCTCATTCACAAAACAAGGGGATCTTATTTCTCCACGTGTCTAAATTGCTTCTTTTGAACAATACATTTGACATTTCTGACAAAGAGTTTTGAGAGTTTGGATAGCAATCATGCAAATTCTGATTTTATTTTTTTATGGTCAGGTGAATGTAATATTTAAATATTTATTTGAAAGGATTGTGCTTGTTTAAGGAGAATGAAATAGCATATATTAAAATAAATATTATTTAATAATCTATTTGTATTTTTTAAATAATTTTTTTAAATAAAATAGAATTTAAATTTAAAAGCTAAGAAAGTCTTGAAAAAAACTCACAACAAAGTGTTAGTATCTTAATAAAAATATTAGTTTTTTGGTATTAAATAATATATGTCAATAAATCTTATTGTACTCTCACGTGATAATCAGCTAAGCAATTTAAATATTTGTAAGGCGTGGAAGAGTTACAATATTTATAAATTATTTCATCTCAACCAATTGAGACAAATGCATGCATGCTGTTCTTGGGCAAAGGGAAGTAAGTTTAATAAAAAATAAAGAGAAGTGGGTAAAGGCATCACATGGTGATGTAAGAATAAAGTTGATTTGTGTATTTCATCCAACCAAATTTATATTTGGTGCAAATAAATATTATTCTTTTAAGACTTTGTGAAGTTGAACAATAATGATAGAAGATAGAAGATTTGGTTGACGTGTGGACCAAATCATTAGGACTTTTAACTGTTATTATTTTAATTGCAAACATCAGCACTACTTCTATATATATATATATATAAAAACATACGATTTAACATAATTCCAACCGACTTCTAACTCAAAAGTTTGAAGTATAGTATGAAAGAGTTTTAACTATGGATTTTTCTCTTCTTCCGTGTAAAAGTGAGAACTAAGTATGCCCTTGGTAAGTTGTACAATAGTTTGCAATCATCATTCATTCGTATATGTTTAAGGTGATTAATATACATGTCACATTTAATAACAATTTTGACAATTTTATTTTTAAATGTTTGGGACAATATATTTTATATGAGTGAATGTTTGTGGAGTATTTACATTTAAAGTTTTATTTTTAAACATTTGAGATAATATATTTTATGAGTGAATGTTAGTGGGGTATTATGAACTTGATAGTATTATATTTTTCTTATCTTTTAATAAAAGATATATATTTTTAAAAAATTATATATAATTTTTATTCTATTTTTTAAGTTAAAATAAGAGGTATTATATTTATATATTTTTATTAATATACATTATATATTTGATAGGATATATAGAATAACAATTTTGATAATTTATTTTTTATTTTAGTAAAATATTGTAAAGGAAAGTTACCTTTTTCTAATATGTTGTTATGATTGATTAATTAGTTAATTTGAGCAATAAACATATATCAGAATTTCATATATAGATATTAGGATATCAAAACATTAAATGTGATTTGCAAAGAGTAAATGAGAGGGTTATGGTACTTAGCTCTAAAATGGAGGAGAATTAATAATTATGATTTATTGACAAATTGTATGTCTTGGGACTTTATCTTTTAATAAAAGATATATATTTTTAAAAAATTATAGATACTTTTTATTCTATTTTTTAATTTAAAATAAGAAGTATTATATTTATATGTTTTTATTAATATACATTATATATTTGATAGGATATATTGAATAACAATTTTGATAATTTATTTTTTATTTCAATAAAATATTGTAAAGGAAAGTTATGTTAAGATTGAAACATATATTAGAATTTCATATATAGATATTAGGATATCAAAACATTAAATGTGATTTGGAAAGAGTAAATGGGAGGGTTATGGTGCTTAGCTCTACAATGGAGGAGAATTAATAATTATGATTTATTGACAAATTGTATGTCTTGGGACTACAAGTGAGATCTTTGTACTTCAGCGCAAGATTAGAATAGTTAACCAAATTTATGAAGGGTGGTATTTACAAGTTTGGGTCATTTTTATAAGTGTGGATATGTTTTATGGTAGTGGATGCCTTCTTTGCAATGCAACTTGACAAAAGGATATTTTACATCTTTTGCATTGAAGGATGTGATAATCACTATCTATTGATTTATGTATTCAACAATGATCAAATGTTGGTATTCAATGAAGTAAATGACTCATTGTATGTTATACATCCTTTGGCTTATATGAGTATAAAATTATAAAGGTGGTGGAAGGCATTATGTTTTAAATTTGCACTTGATGCTTTGGTTATTGTTTTCAAACAATGAAGAAAGAGATTGAGTGAGAATTGTGAAATACTTGACTTATTGCATTAGCTCTTTGTTACTAGTTCCAATTTGAAGGCATCAAGGTGTTGATGAAGTGGTTACATTCATAATTTAACTTTTGTGCTAGCGTTTTAACTTTTGAGGACATTTTCTATTTTTATAGTTATTATAAAAATTTTCTCCATAGTTTAACAAATCCCTTTTGTAAGTCAGACCACCAAATTTCAAAATGAATTAAAGTATATATCAAGTTGTTAGGGTAGAGCAAAGTTTAGAAAAAGAACTTATGAGCCATATTCCTAGTTCTACCAAAAGCTCAAAACATTATGACTGAGTTGAGTCAATTAGGGATGTAATTATCCTAGTCTAAGGGTGGGAGTTATTTAAATTATATTATAATCATAACACATTTGGTTTCCTTATTTCAAACATCTAGAGGTATGAAATAGAGAAATTAGTGGCCCTTAATGTATTTGTGAATGTTGATTTGATTCACACTATTTATAAAAAATATAATGCTAACACAAAAAAATACTGTATAATTATGAGGGTCCTATATGATTGCCACATGATAGGAAGGAAAACTCTCATCAATCAACACCATTTGTAGATAATGAATTAAAGCCTTGTGATGAAGATATATGTGATGATTATTTTATAATGATGTATTATTCTCTATTGCAGGGGTTGGGAGTTTATTTAGGCCTTTGATACCAATTCATTTGATGATGTTGGAAACTAATATTCACCATTAGGATCTTAATAGAAATTGACTATGAATTCTTTACTTTTTAAGGAATTATTGTCTTTTAAGATGGATAGTATGATCCCTTCAAGTGGTACTTGATGTTGTGTCACATTCTACTATATAATAGATAAAATATCTGGGATATAACATTGCAATTGAGATTCCAAACCCTTGAAGGAAATCCTAGGCCCACTCAAGTATAAACTCACATATGGGATTCACAATGCAGGTCATCTAATTATGTCCCATTTGAGAGATTTTGTGGATGTGATGTTGGGATTATGGAGGCATCAAAGACTAAGGTTATCTAATATATTTATAAAGTTATTGAGACCTAAGGTTAAACAACCCAAGGAAATATATGTTCATAATTGGGGTGATTGGTTTCTCCATTCAAATGCAACAATCATCAAGGTCTATGGCACAAATGTTAAGTTGTGTTTTTTCTCACCTAAGTGGGTTCTAGATAGAGGAGCTTTCATTGAGATAATGTGGTAATTGAATGAATATAATAAGCTTCATATAAGGTAGCACAAAAAGGTTATTTTTGTAAGAGTGATAGTGAGCTCAAATATAATGCAAGAGTAGATAGTGAGTTCTAATACCATAGGAGTGTGATGTGGGAAAAGGGGATCTAGGGTGTAAATCAGGCTTCTTCCAATATCACAAGGGAAAGGACTAAAATTAATCTCAAACACCCACTCGGCTACTAACCTCAATGGAAGATCCAAATGGTGGATAAAGGTTTTAGTCCTTTGGATGTGTGTGTTGATAATGATTGATTTATTTAGTTTGATAATGTAATGGTGTTCCTAAGTTAATTATGAAAATGCAACAAACTAAGATAATTTCTAGAAAACACGTAACTGCTAGATAGAAACAAAATTTAGAGTAGATGGCAAATACAAAGGACCTGACATATGAATTTGAGCTTGATATGGCTAGATAGGGGTGCTAGGCACTCTAGACTGAGAAATAACTATTCAAAACTAGGTTCCAAACTCCCATTGCTTTTTGTTTGTAGGCTCTTCTCTAAACTTAGTGTCATAATTTTTGTCTATCACTAATAAAATCTACTTTCCCTATTTTTTTGACTTGTAGGGATTGAATGCTTGAATAAACAACTATGTCTTCAATCCTCTCCAATTCCATTTCAAATTTACAACCTACACAGAAGGAGGGGAAAGGGTTGTGCCATATAGGGGTTTGCCTAAGTAAAACCTTATTTTGGTATTTCTACCTCCACAATGACTATGATGGTGTAAAAGAGAGTTTACCCTCAATTGGATAGAGGCTAAATGATGAATAAGTGATAAATTGACAATTGGTGCAACTTACCACTCAGATCTGCATTCCTTGATGGACTGAAGTCATTGTACTCATTACCTTCAAGGAGAAATTGATGCTTGATTTGAAGTCCTACAAGTGTTAGTACTCACAAAACAAATGAACATGAAACATGAACTAGCTCACATAAAAATATGATTCATTGCTAACATGATGCTTGACTTGAAATGATGCTGCTATAATTCTAATTTTGCTGTTGACTGCTCAATGACTCAATTCTGAGTATTATGATTGCTTTTCAAAGTTGTTAGGATTATAATGGTGAAAATGACTTGTATTTATATGTAAATCTTTAATTTCTTTCAAACTAATTACCAATAGATGACAAATGATTTTAAATTTTTAGATGTTAAAATATTGACACTGACATATTTTAAATTGAGCCAAAATAGGTTGGACAAGGGCGTTGGGTCCCCTAGCCCATGCCTATGATTTTAGGGCTTTAACTACTCATAAATGATGATTAAATCTTTATTTCTATTTGTACTTATGATTTTTCAAATATTATTATAAAAAAAGAAAATTAAATACACAATTAGGTTCAAGAATATGAGGGGGAGCTAAACCTAGTGTGAAATTGTCAAGGGTGTCAATTTACAATGCTACATTTAGCCCCCACTTTAGTGAGAGTATGAATTTATACTTAGACTCACACTAAAGTAAGGATAAGCCAAAAAAGGTTCGTTTACCTGAACATTGAAAAAATAGGATAACATCAAATCTAGGGGATGTACTAGCCCCCTAGGCTCAAGATCCTATGACACCATAATGCAAGGACAAAGGAATACACAAACATGAGGTGCAATGCAACATGACAAACATGAAGTATACATGATAAAGACACATGACATAACATAAGACAAACATGAACATGATGCAAACATAATGAAGAAACAAAGAAAAACAAAGCAAACACACAAAAGACACAAGACAAATGTATACAAAATACAAAACAAAAAAACATGGTTAGTGTTGCAAGTATGAAGGTGTATGAAGGTCGTTTTCCCCTAATTGGGTTTTCCATATAAATCTAGTGTTTTTATGTGTTAAATGTGTTTGCATTATTGCTTTACATGTTTATATTTTGTTAATGCATGTTAAGGGTTTAAGGGCTAATGCAGATTTGAATGTTAATAAGGGTTTTTGACGTTTTAAAAGTATACAACTGATTCACCCCCTCATTTGTCTTGTGCATCTAAAAATTGGTATCAGAGTTGTGGCTCCTAGGAAGAAGCTTAACCGCTTAAGGTAGATTCAAATGGCACACAGGAAAGGTGCCAAAGCTCCCTTGTTCAATGGAACAAATTTTACCTACTAGAAAGAAATAATAAAGTCCTTTTTGGTTTCTCTTGGATTTGGTGTTTGATAGCTTGTTGAAAAAGGTTATACTATGCCTGCAAGTGGTACAAGTGATGATGAGATCAAAGATTATGAGAACAATGGAAAAATAAGGAATGCAATATTGAGTGGTCTTTTTGATTCTGAACTTGGAAAGGTCATAAGTTTGAAGTCTACTAAAGATATCTAGACAAGGTTGGAAGGTATCTATGAAGGAGATGACAAGGCCAAACAAGCGAAGATGCAAAACTACAAAGTGACATTTGAAACCCTAAAGATGTCTAAAGATGAAGATATTACTGCCTACATGGTTAGATTTGATGAAGTTGTCAATGCTGTCAATGGTCTTAGTGGAAAGCTAGATGAAAGAAAAGTTGTGAAAAAGGTATTAAGAACTCTTCTTAAAGATTATAGTTCTAAAGTTTTTGCTATTGAGGAAGCTCAAAATTTGGATAATTATTCTAGAGATTAGATGTTTGGTGCTTTAACCTCTTTTGAAATGAGAGAGTTTGGTCAAGATGCTACAAGTAAAGAAATTGCTTTTAAATTTTGCAAAGTGGACAAGGATGATGGATCGGATCTAGATGATCTTTGATGACGTGGAAGTAAACTTTGTGAGAAGATTGAAAAAGGGTACTAGAAAATACAAAGGTAAGCTACCTTTCAAGTGTTTCAATTGTGGAAAGATAGGTCTTATGCATCTAAATGTCCAATGAAAGTTACTAATGACAAACAAAAGGATCATAAGGGTAAACTTGTCAAGAAGAGTTATTATGTTGAAAAGGAAAATGATGTATTTGATAATGAATAATCAAATTATCTAGATGAAGTGATGAATGCTTGTTCATGACTTTAAATGTTGGAACTAACTCTACTAATCTTGAAAGATGTGTGAAAGAAAGTGCTCTGGAAACAGGTCATAACATTGAAGGAACTATGTTGACTGCTTTCCATACTAGAGAGGAGAAGAATAACTGGATCATTGATAGTGGATGCTTAAACCATATGATTGGTGATAAGAGTAAGCTTGTTAAGCTTAAAAAGTACGATGGTGGTCTTGTTAAGTTTGGTGATGATACATCTGCTAAGATATGTGGAAAAGGTTCAAATAGTTTTAACTAAAAGCATAATACTTATGATCTTTATGTCAGGGGTCTCCGACATAATCTTCTAAGTGTAGGACAAATGTGGAGCAAAGGATATAATCTTATATTTCAGAATGGTGGTTGTGAAACTAGAAAAGAAAGCTTCGATATTCTGGTTGCTGCTAGAACAAGGATAGGAGGTAATGTTTATCAACTCAGAGGTAGTGGTGCAAAGTGCTTTATGTCTCAAACTAATGAAAGTTGGCTATGACATAGAAGAATGGGTCACATTACTTTTGATAGCTTAGTAAGGATAAGTTCTATTAATGCTATAATAGATTTGTCAAAGATTACAAAGCTTATCAATGCAATCTAGAAGGAATGTCAAGTTGAAAAGCAAACAAAGACAAGATTCAAGACAAAGGAATATTCTACCATAGGTCCCTTAGAGTTAGTGCATATAGATCTATGTGGACCTTCCATAATTAGAAGCTCACGTGGTGACAAGTACTTCATGTTCTTAAAGAATTTAAGGCTATGGGTGATAATGAAATGAATTTGAAAATCAAATGTTTGAGATCTGATAGAGGTGGTGAGTTTACTTCAAATAAGTTTAACAATTTTTCTGAAGATCATGGAATAAGAAAGCATTTATCAACCCCTAGAACTCCTCAACAAAATGGAGTTGTGGAAAGAAAAAATAGAATAATTCAGGAAGTAGCTAGGACAATGACGGAGGAAGCTAATCTTTTGGATGCCTATTGGAGAGAAGCAATTCATACTACAATCTATATTATTAATAAAGTTCAAGTAAGAGCAAACAGTTCAAAGACTCGCTATGAATTATGGTATGGTAAACCTCCTACTGTGAAATGTTTCAAAGGTTTTGAAAGTAAATGTTATATCAGAAGAGATGAAAAAACTTAGGAAAGTTTGATTGAATGTATGATGAAGGAATCTTCCTTAGATACTCTACAAGAAGCAAGGCCTACTAGTGTTACAATAAAAGGTTGAAGAAGATTGTTGAGAGTGCAAGTGTCAAAGTGAATGAAGAACCACATCAATGTTCAGTACTGATAGAAGAATATGAATTTGATGAATCCCTTTGCAGTGAAGAAGAAAAGGCTAAAGATAAAAGAAAAGAGTTGACAGTTGAAGAGGAAGAAGCTCTGGAAAAGAATCCGAAGAATCCTAAGCATGTGTAGAAGAATCATTTAGAAGATCAAATCATTGGAGATACGAGTAAAGGTGTATTGGCAAGAAAAAAACTGCTATGATAGAAGAACAAGTAAATTTATGTTTATTTTTTGAGGTGGAACCAAAAATAGTAATTGAGGCATGCAAAGATGATAATTGGGTCAAATAAGTGAAGAGTTAGAACATATAGAGAAGAATTTGACTTGGGAATTGGTCCCAAGATCGACAAATAAGAATGTGATTGGTACTAAGTGGGTATTCCAAAACAAGTTGAATGAAGATGGAATAGTTGTCAGGAACAAGGCTAGACTTGTGTATAATGGTTACTCACAGATTGAAGGTATAAATTTTTAGGAAACTTTTTCTCCAGGTGTAAGAATGGAAGCTATTAGGATGTTTTTAGTTTTTGTAGCACAATTTTTTTAAAGTATATCAGAAGGATGTGAAATCTGCATTCTTGAATGGTGAATTGGAAGAAGTATAAATTGAACACCCAAAAGGTTTTCAATTATCAAAAGATACAAATATGGTCTGCAGATTGAAGAAAGAATTGTATGGACTGAAGAAAGCTCCTAGAGCTTGGTATGCAAGGTTAGATAAGTAATTTTTGCAACAAGGATTCAAGAAAGGTACTGTATATAACAATATATATTGTAAAGTTGAAGGAGAACAAATCTGAATTGTGGTAGTATATGTTGATGATATAATATTCAGAGGGAATGAAGATATGTGCAAAAGGTTTGCAGAGGAAATGTAGAAAGAATTTGAAATGTCAATGTGTGGGAAGATGAATTTCTTCATTGGTTTTCAGAACAGTCAATCAAAGAGGTATATTCATATCACAATCTAAGTATGTTAAGGAAATGTTGAAGAAGTTTGAAATGGATGACTCTAAATTGGTAGGTACTTCTATTGGTTGTAAGTTGAGTAAGAATATCAGATATCATGTGTTTAGTTTTTCTTGTGGGTAGATTTTAAGGAGATCCTAGAGAATCTCATGTTGCAGCAGTGAAGATGATATTAAGATATTTGAAGGGGACTCTAGATTAAGGTTTGTGGTATCCTAAGGATACTGACTTATCCTTGAGTGCATATACATATGCAGATTGGGATTGATGTGCAGATGCCAAGAAAAGTACAAGTGGTGGTGCTTTCTTTCTTGGAAGTAGGATGGTTTCATGACTAAGTAAGAAGCAAGATTTAGTGTCATTATCTACATCAAAAAAAGAATATATTGTAGTAGCATCATGTTGTACATAGGTGTTGTGGATGAAGCAAACATTGAAGGATATCAGAATTTCATATAGGGTGTGTGCACAAATTTGTGACACAAAAAATATGCCAAATTGAAAAAATACCAAAATAGACCATTTGGCGTGCACCAAATTTGGTGCTCGCTAAATGAAGAAGGTAAATAAAAGTAAAAAATAGCCTTCAATCGATATTTTCTGCTCAACCCGCGGCTTGGTTTGGGGTTTTTCATCTTTGCAACTTGCACTCATCAAATCTCTTCCATTTTTGCACTCTTAGCTTGTAATTCTTCATGAGGATGACACTGAGACGTCAAAGAGGTTGACGATTGCAAAGTGGTATGTATTTCTATTGTTTTTATTTCGAATTTGAATTAGAATGTGGATTGAAATAGGTTTTTTAATAAAAATTGTTCTAATTCTCAAGGAATGAATCTCCACCTCCAAACATTGAGAATTCATAATCACCCCCTCACGAAGAGCCTCTCAAACGAGAACAACCTCAAACCCCTCCGTCAGTTTGTAGGCATCCTCAAGGAATACAAGAAAATATCCTAAATCAAATTGAAAATAATAAAAGAGACATTGAACAATTGATTGAAAGATTAACTAAGCATGCTAAAACCCACCCTTATAGGAGAGGGATTTCCAAATCATTGAAGTCAATTGTATCACATGTAGGAGAAATGAGCGAGAAAATCAATTTTTAGTGAAATAAGAGGGATGAGTTAAGACAATTTTATGCTACTGGTTTTTCATATGTCGATGTGAAAAAACAAAAAATTAGCAAACTCGAGAACCAACACACCTTTATCTCATGCATGCAAGAGGTTCCCCATCCATTGGTGCCACCATGAATTAATTAAAAATGAGTCTTGGGAGGGGTGGTGGATGGTTTTTGACCAACCTCCATGCAATAACCATGAGGTGCCATAGTACTTTTTGAGGAAACTCTATTGTGAATTTGTCCTCAATAAGATGCCAAATTATTTTGACATCTTAGACTTTCAGGGTAGAGGTGGGGGCTCCACACATGATAGACTAGGTGCACGGCGTAATTGACAATTGGCACCGAGACCCTTGGCCAAACCCATGATGGAGCATGTCGTCGTTCCTTCCATTGTGAAGGACAGTGTCGAGGTGGACACTCTAGAGTCAGTTAGCTCGCAAACTCATACCATTATTCAGTGTGCGAGGCCTCTAGTAGAGCTTGATGTGGATGAGACTTCTAGGCCCCAAGTTCCACCCCACCATTGTGATGCTTGCGGTGTTGTTTGCACGTACAATTATCAGAGTGCTCGAGATGCAGCTACATAGCTGAGATGCAACTACATTGCCTACATTAGCTATAGAGGTGATGGCTATGACAAATGAATTGCTGAATGAAACATTTGACATTGATACCCAGGTAAAATTCAACAAGTTCATTTAATTTTGTTTATTAATTATATTTTAAAATTTAAGAATAACTAAATTAGTAGAATCAATATGATGAAATTTCAGGGTCAGAGTGTTCATGATACGTGCACCATTCCTGCAGACCTTTATTCGTTCTCGATGTTGAGTCCACAGGTATGTAACTAGTATTAGGGTAAAAGCACAATAGTGTGTCACATTTTTGACCAAAAAAATAATTCTAAGTGAATTATTTTTGGTTGGTACCTTTTCGACTGAGTGGGTTTTGGCTGAAGCTACGCGACAATGACTTGGTGCCGATGTGGCAATACCTTTTCAGCTAGAATGGTTTCGGCTGAAAGCTGCTCAATCGAAAAGGTATCAACCAAAAACATGCATAATAAAATAAAATAAAAAACATAGGGCTCGACCATTTTGCATGCTGGAGCGAAATAGTTTCTTAATGAGAGGTCATCGGCTGAAGAGGAGATCACCAAGAGTTGATAAATACCCAGGTTCCGAATTCATTTCTCCTTCTGCTTTGAGTTTTTGACCTCTGTTGGTGGGTAACCGTATTGGTGTTTGTGTGAGGGTTTCTATGATTTCTGAATGGTAACCGCATTGTTGGTGTTTAATTGGCTGAATGGTGTAGCTATATGGGTTTCTATGATTTCCATGAAAGAAATGAAGTAGTATTGTGTGATTTGTTTTGTGGAATAATAGATAGCAAATTTGGTTGTTTATTTTGTTTCTTAGTGGAGTAGGTGATTTAAACCCTTGCCACCATGAAGTTACAATGGAATTTTTTTTGGCTTTAATATTTTAAATGTGTTAAACTATGTAAAAAACCCCTCAATGGTGAACTAGAAATATGGGTTTTCAGTTTCCGGTTTATAAAAATGGAAATTTGGCGTTTTAAATTTTGGGTTTATGGAAAAAAATTCAACTACAAATTGAAAACCAACCTTGTAAAAAAATTTGATACAAATAAAGGTCAATAAACATAATATTCAAGAATCTACATGATAAAGTTAGAAGGGACAAAGTTCATTTTCAAACTTCAATACAAATTTAACTAAAGCACTAAATTATTTCATCGTCACCTGGAAAAGAACATACCATTTATTTCAATTGCCGAAGAGACTTCTTTTTCAAAATAGCCCATTTCCAACAAAGAGGCTATGATATTATTTGCCTTTAAATCTTTTGATCGATCTTCCTAGTTAATTTTAGAGAAACAATATAAAAAACAATGGATATACCAAATATATTAATGTGAAACAAATGTTTCATGTCATCCCCCTCCAATAACATACTCAAGTACAAACTAAATTACCTCAAACAAAAAGAATACTACACATTGATGGAAAATTAAATGAGTGGAATAATCATTTCATACAACTACTAGGCACAAGCTTGAGAATTGTTAAAAGACAGGGCGATAAGCATACACATATCATCTTATGGAGAAATTATAGAAAAACACTCAACAATAGTTACTGAGTCAAGACAAATTAGGTAAATCTTCATACATAATAAAGTTAAGCATAATTTTTCCAATGTAAGTTTCTCAATAGCCACTTATTCCACATTCTTATATGACCACCTAAACAAAAACATATCACAGTTACGATAGAACTGTAATATGGAATACAATCAGATAGACAAAATATCCCAACAAACCCCTCTTACAATACCCAAATAGGAAAACTTATAAAGAAAAACTACTGCCAAAATGCATATCCTCATTGTAAAATTGATCATTATGGGATTGCAAATTTCCCTCTAGATTATATTAATATAACTTAATATAAAGGCACAATGAAAAGAGAACAAAAGATGGCTCTACAAAATTTTAAAATGAAAACGAAGGAAAGCCTCAAACTCATCAAGGATGACAATTACCCTGGGGAAAAAAGTGTTGCAATTTCCTGCTTGATGTTGGAAAAATTGATGTTGTACATTGATCATGAGCATTTTATTGATCTTAAAAGATGTTTCTTCTATTCCTTCTCCTTCCAAAACTGCCCCCAACACCCTATTTCATTGTCTCTAGACAACAATTCTACCCTATACCATCCAACACCCCTTTGGATTGGAGTCCAACTATTGCTCACTGATAAACCAACAAATATTGATGATGATAATAGCAATCCCATTCCCAATCTTACTGATGACAATACAATGCATTCCAATAGGCATTTTAAAACCATGGATTCCACCATCCACATAGCTTTAGTCAACATCAATGACTACCTAAGTGGCTTGCTCAAAGATATTGAACTCAAAACTGCTCAACAAGCTTATACTTCTCATCTATTCAACCTGCTTCTAAGCAACTTATGGGTCATTAAAGACATCTAGAAGGCCTAAATTGTATCTCTTAACAAATAGGAAGAGGGTTTGGCTATCCTCAGGCATTGCTAAGATTTTTCAACAAACCCAAAAGATATCATTTGTATTTTCAACATTGATACAACTAATATCTTTTGGGTTTGTTGAAAATTTTGGGGTTTCAGTTTTGGGTTTCATGTCTCAATGTTTAATCAGTGGGTTTCATTTCCAATTGCATAAATGTTCCATGGAATTCTTAAGTTCAAGAATAGAAATTTGCTATAGACGACACATGTAATTAGGTGAAGGTGCATCTCATGACATGTTTCAAATGTGTGATACTCTGTATACATTCCAAATGGCTTATACTTCTCCATACTTCAAACATATTGAATACCAAGCCTAGTTTTATTCACACTTTTCATGTCTTATTTATACAGCTTGTTCATTATGTGCCTCTATTCATACAAACATGATGTATGGTATAGACATTATTTCTCTCATAATACCCCCACCAAAATACACCTCTATATTTGGTATGTTCCTCAAAAAATTATAAGAACTCCCTAAATGAGAATTTAGAGTGCACAATTATTTCATATACTCTTACTCCTAAGATATTTAAAGCTTCACTATTGCAACCAATACTTTGAAAGATAATGTCATAATGCAGATAATGTCACAATTCTACTAGTGGACAATATATTTGGATTAAATAAATGTAGAAAACATTTTCTAGATGTGTTCCAAGTCAGTTACTCTAGAACTTTCCATGATCTAATGTAACTACTAAAGGGTTCAACAACATCATACATGTAAGTGAAACATACTAGGGTTTTAAATGCATTATTTGCACAACATTGTTCATTATCCTCTTGGGACTATAATTGTGTTTAGAACAAGGAGCCTATCACTTTTAAACTTAATGTAGGTGATTGTGAAAAGAATCCTAATGCTAGAGATTTTTTCCTGCTAACTCATGCTTTCAAAATGCATGTCTGTCTTCTCCATATGTCATGCATTTCACTACAACATTAACATTGTTATGTACAATTCATCCTTCATCAAAAGAAGCCTATCTTCTCTTGCATGTTGCCTCTCAAGACTGTACATTCATTTGGCACAATATACTAAGTGTTATAGTCACTTTTCACAGTCCCCTATATTGATCTTTTGAAATGCTTACATGTGTGTATGTGTGTACATACATGTACATATATGTATATGTATGTATGTATGTGTATACATACATATGTACTTGAGTGTATACATGTATGCACGTACATATATGTAAATGCATGTGTACATTTGTATGTATACATATGTGTATGTACATGTATGTACATACATACATTTTGCTTAAATTTACATTTCTATAAACCCAAAATTGAAAACCCCAAATTTCCAGTTCACCATGTGTACATGTATGTATACATATGTGTATGTACATGTGTACATATATGTGTATGTTGGTATGTATGTATGTATGCACATATATACACGTACATGTGTGTACATATATGTGTATGTGTGTACATGTATGTATGTATGTATATACATGTGTATGTGTGTATGCATGTATGCATGTATATATACATGTATGTGTGTATGTATGTACATGCATATATGTGTATGTGTGTATGTATGTATATGCATGTGTATGTGTGTATGTATGTATGTATGTAATATGTATACATGTACATGTGTATGAATATATGTGTATGTATGTATGTATATGTATGTTCATGTACATATATATATATATTTATGCATACATAAATGTATATACATATAAATACATATATACATATGTCATGTACATGCACATAAATACATATGTATATATGTACATGTACATACGTACATACACATATATGCATACATACACATATATACATATATGTACACACATACACATAAATGCATACATACACATATATACATATATGTACACACATACACATAAATGCATACATACACATATATACATATATGTACACACATACACATATATGTATGTACACACACACACACACACACACACACACATATATATATATATATATATGTACACATGTATCAAGTCTCTTTGGAGTTGTCAAATTTCTTATGTTATCTCAGTTGTAGAAGATGAACTATTGAACATAAAGATAGATATATAGCTTGAACTATCTCATTAGATATATAAAGTTAAAAATATTTTAGTTTTGAAACTTGAAAATTTTGTAATTTAAATATATATATGTTTTAATTTTGAAATTTGATTAAATTTTTTTTAACATTTTTGAAATTTGATTTAAATTTGTTTAACATCATGCATATTTTGTTTTAATGATATACATATCTCTAGATTTACATATACACATATATATATCATGGCCGATAAGGGATATCACCATTCCCCTCATTCTGAGCAAGATGCTCAAGCTAGAACAAATTTATATCAAGATAGTATTACTAGATTAGACAATGCTCTAAGATGTTTAGAGCAAACAATTCACAAATCCGCCAATTTGGCTAATCGAGATAGATTAGTCACTATTATAGATGAGATTTATTGAATGATTGTGACAATTCCATCATTCAATCCTTATGATGATATCAACACTGAGCATTTTTATTTGTTTCTTGCCAGGAGTGTTACTGGCACAATGAAATGGAGAGAAGTTGGCAAATTAGTTTTAGGTGAAAATGTGTTAACCATGTTCCCTCATTATAGAGGATAAAATAGAATTAAAGGATATGTGGTTAGGAGGTGTGTAGATCCTCTTGTTGCACCATTCATATACCCTACATGGTTGGTAGCGTATCATAGATGACCTCACAATGATGAGTTGCCACAATATTTTGTCAAACATTAGATGCAAAATTTTATTTACAGATAGATGTGGACTACATATCTTATCTTGAGCATGTTGGCCAAGGTAAAGGCTATTTTTTCTGACAAACAACAGTTTAGACGTCCATATTTTCCACCGCCTATGAACAAGAGGGCATTAGTTGGTCCAAACTTTTTGGTTTTGTTATCACGGAATCTAGCAGCACTCGTTCCACAGATAACCCCTACGAAACTTGTCCATTTCCTAGGATTCGTGAAGTTCAAGTACGCATAACGAAGTGATTTTAAAGCTACCTCAAAATGCGTTTCAAAGCCTCGAATAGTCAATTCGAGCATCCCCCTATGTTCGCCTCGCGAAGACCTTCGAAACGAGCCCCTTCGCGAAGTCTCACTGTTCGTACTTAGCGAATTGCGAAAAATGCAGTGCCACTGAAAAAGTGCGCTCCTGCTCTGAAGCCAAAATTTGGCTAAGTATGAAAAGTGTAGGGGCGCTAAAATTAAGTGCCCCTGCATAAAAGTGAAATTTCTAAAAGAATGTAATAGCGCTAAATTTTAGCGCCATTACACTTTTTCCTGAGACTTAACTCTTTTTTGGCCCTGACACGTTTCTTCATGATTTTCGCGTTTTTCGTCAATCGTGCCACTTTTCGTGCCTAAATTTATTGCTCGACTTGAGTTAGGTTTTCAATTTTCTCTTTCACTTAAAAGTCTTTTAATTCGCCATTTTCATTGTTATGTTTTTGTTCTTCCTCTCTTCATGCTGGGCGAGTTTTCTTCAAACTGCAAACACGTTTTTCTGTGAATTTTGACTTTCATCTCCAGCACTCTTCGCGTTTCATTTTGGTAAGTCGTTATCTTTGCTTTATCTCTGTTCTTCTTTCATTTTTGTATATATCTGGAGATTTTCGTATGTGTTTTTATCTTACCTTCATCCTCTTCAAGCGTTTTTCTTCTCCTTATGCGTTTTGTTCTTTCTTCCTCCATTCGTGTTTTCGTTTCTCATGCTCTTTCCATGCTTCTTCTTCATAAAGTGCTTGTGTGTCATGCACGTTTTTCTCCATTCGCGTTTTTCTGTTTGCTCTCACGCAATGGAACCCTCACATTCCGTTTTGAAAGCACATTCTTTCTTTCTTTCTTCTTCCTAATGTTTCATTTGCAATCACGTCCTAACACAAGCACATTGAAGAGATCTATTGTTTTGAAAAAGGGTTTCTTTAGCTCTTGAATGCTTACACAATGGTGATGAGATGAGTTTGATTTGTAATTCCATGAAACAAATACTTTGCCGACCCCGAGCGCCGTTTTCATGCACCTCTACCTCTGTTTTACCAAAATATGCCAAAGATGCAGAAGTGCCAAATTTTAGCGCCATGACATGTTAAAAATGTTAAGTTAAAATCCAACTCTGAAAAGTGCAAGGGTGCTAAAATTTAGCGCCCCTGCATCAAAACTGAGATTGTCAAGATGTAAGGGCGCTGAATTTTGGTTCCCTTACACTTTTTACAATCTTTTCTAGTTGAGCTTCATTTCTGACCATTTCACTCCTGAACCTTGTTCCTTCCGTTTTTATGCATCGTTTTGCATTCCATGTCATCCGCTCCATGCTTTCCCATCATCGTTGCTCATTTTGCGCATCCCCATGCTTCCTGACGACTAATGTTTGTTCTAGCTCCGCACCTTGCAGTCTCTTTTCAAAAGATCTCCAAAATCAGAGTGATCAAAGTTCCAGTTGTTTCTGATGACTGCCAGTAAACCTCCATCTTCTTCGAAAGCAAAAGGAAAAATGAAGTACAAATATCAAGGTGTCTATCCGCCGATCGTAGTGTTTTCCAAGGTGGAAGAGATAAAAGACACGGAGGTTGGTCATCAGGACTTGGTTGACTTTGCGAAGCAAACAGAGACGAAGCCTCTTCCTGATCCAATGAGAGCAATCGTACACAATAATCTTCATTTGGTGGCAATGTTCCCTAGAGCTGCATATAATACAGAGTTTGTTCTTCAGGTGGTGTCTCACTACATTAGAGAAAGTAGAAGTGTGATTGATTCTTCCGGGCACGAGATTCTAAGACTCGACCCTGATTTCTTTGACATTGTTTTTAAGGTTCCTCATATGGAGAAATACATTGATATTTCTATATCAAAAGCACAAGAGGTCTTTGACGCTGATCCCAATAAAGGTAAACACTTAATAAATACTCAATGGTTAAAGAAGCCTAGATCATCTATTTCCAGATGGCCGAAAGGACTCCTGTAAAGTGATTTCAAGGATGACGTCAAAGATATGATCACATTTCTGAGCAGAGTGAAAGGCTTGCCTGAATCATCCACTTTTCATGATTGGATGTATGAATACATCAGGATCATAAGAAGATAGAAGGTGCATATTGACTGGGGCAAACAGATCAGTGATGAAATACATGAGCAGTTGATCAATGCTCCTTCTACATTGAAGTTCTATATGACTTCTTACCTGTTGTACGCGGCGGCTGTAATGAGACAATTCCCAGGTCTATCTACAAAAGGGAACCAGATGATGGTACCCGTGTATAGATTTTTCTATCAATTGGAGCTGAAGGAAAGCTTCCATCACTTCAGGCGGGTCACAGATGCTTTCTTTGTGCCTTTGCTTTTCAATTTTGATCCAGCTCTTGAAAGAAGGAGAGTATTTGATGAGGCATATAAAGTGGTAAGTAAAGTTGGATGCCTATTTCTTCAATTCCCAACGTTTACTTACTTGAGAGTAGGGTGCTACACTGGTTGTCCCTACATGCTACCACGTTATCCTTCGGATAAGTGGGTTCTCATGGAAACTTGCAGACAGTTGATGTCAGTGCAAAAAGAACGAAGAAACAACCACAAGCGTGGATTCAAGTTCCCACTGACCATTGGCCGATATACTATCCCTACTGCACAAAAGGCTAAGTCTGTTTATGCTGAAATGCAGATCATGACAATCAAGACCTACTGGTATAGGTTTGATTTTGATTATCGAGATGTCAGAAAAAGATTGCAAAAGGGTCATCATCACAAGTACCATTTTGAAGACATCTGGGCTGATTGCAGAGATGAAGAAGCCATTCACAAAATGGACTATTGCAGGTTGACTGTTCAACAGATCAGAGAGCTTGATATTGCTGACCTACCAGAGGATTTTACAGATCTAGGTGATATCATGAATGCTGTCTATGATGAGCAAGGAATTGCTAAAAGGCCGTTACTTGCAATTCAATGGTCTAGGAAAGAAGTTACCAGCATAAGAGAGAGGTTGAGCCCAATCCTAGCCAACACTGAAGAATGGTTACATAAACATGGTTATGCAATGAAAAGTTTCCGAACAGACTCAGAAGGAGAGGAATCCGAAGCAGAAGCTCGCCAACAGCAAGAACTCCACAACAAAAATAAATCAGTGGTTGTTCCCACTTCTTCACGAAGAGGCCCTAGGATCAAGTTCACTATTGGCAAGAAAGATACCTAGTCCATCCCAGATACAAAAATCACGAAATCTAATCCATCCCGCTCTAAGGGTAAAAAGTCTATTCCAGAGGAGGTAGATTCTGATGAAGAAGAAACTTCAAGTGATCAATCCGCTGAAGATGAAGATTTAGCAGAAGTAGACTCTGATGCAGAAGAGGTTTCTAAAAGTGGGCAAGAGTCTGAAGAAGATTTTGAAGAAGGATCTGAAGGTGATTTTGAAGGTGAACCAGAATTAGAGAGACAAGAGGGTGATCAACAGGAACCCGGGCATGATCAAGAAAGAACTACTTCTCCTGAGAATGTAGTTGAAGAAATTCCTAGAACATCATCGCCTGTGACTTCCAATGTTCCTCATACCCCTCCAAATTCAAGAACTCCTCCACCTCCTGTTCCCTCGTCACCTATTCCTACCACATGCATTCCTGCAGTTGAGATATCCACTATCCCTGCAGCATCAACCTCGCTTGATACTCCCTCAGTGACAAGCATTCATACGGTTGATATACTGTCGAGCCCTCCATCGTCCATTCCTAGCTTGTCTTCACCAACGTATGATATCACTTTTGAAAATGAATTCAATCGTTTCATGAATGAGTCAATGCATGACCAGCTCAATGTGCCAACTACAGGAGCAATAATGACAGACACTTCTCCTATTGTCACGATTCCCATGGTAACTTCAAATGTGACAATAACTTCAGAAGTAGCAATGACGGTTGAATTGATAGTAAATCTAGAAGTTCACACTTCTTTTCTCCCCCCTTGGCTAATATCTCAAGTGTCGAAGCGGAAAAAGCAAATGATTTCTCCGGAGGAGCTCGACCTCGAAGAGATAGTCCTTCCAAAGGCTAAAGGGAAGAAAAAGGCAAAAGTATACTCAAGGCTGAATGTTGATAAATCTGGCCACAAGTATGCGGAAATTGGCATACCACCACATGAAGAGGGTGATGTCAATATGGAAGACTACATGGTGACAAAGGTCCAACTTGGCAAGGTTACCAATGAAAGTGCAAAAGCCGATGCGCAAGTCACTTTGGATATCTTGGCTGGAAGGTTGGATAAAGTAGAGCAAGCTCGCAATATGTACAAACATAGGGCAGAGCATTATGCCACTGTTGTAAAGAGACTTGCAGGTTCTCCAAGTAATGCACAACCGCTGACAGTGGTAAGTATTGAAGACCCAACTGTCAAGAAAGATGAGAAGTTCGCCTCCAAAGGCAGAGTGTTATATGATTTTGTTGAGAAGATCATCGAACACAGATCTCAGATTATAATGGCTGCGGACGAGAAAACTATCTTGTTGGCCAAGCTCACCACAGAGCTTGATAAAGAGAAAAGTGTACTTTCCCAGGAGCGCAGAGACATGGAAAAATGCCCGTTGTCATGGTCGGAAATGAAACAGGTAAAGCTTAGTAAATTGGTGGAAGTTGGGGTAATTCCCGACAAAGAAAAGTTTGTTGAGGTAAGAGAATCCTTGAAACATCGAATTCAAGTAATCCAATCTCTTACAGAAGATCTCCACCAAGTACAGGAAGATGTCGAAGGGCATCGTGTTATTCTTGAGAAAGGTATCAAAGAGTTGTCTGGTCAACTTCTTGAGGAAAATCGTATCTTCCTGCTGGCCACAGAAATATCTCAGATCTACAAGGAAGCCATCATGAAATTGATTGACAGTTCAGACTTTTTAGAAGCTTCACTAGACGTCATTTGTGATACAAGGCTCACATTGGATAACCTGAAAATGCATCTTGACAGGTACAAGAAGGTTCACTCATCTGCCATGAGATCGATCACGAGAATTCACACCATTGTGGATTACACCGTTGGTCCAGATGAGAAGTTCGTGCAGGAGACCAGGAGGAAATATGAAGACTTCTGCACCCAAAGCAAAGAAACATGAAGCAACCTCCTATTCTCCAGTGTTAGACATTTCCGGTGCATCCCTATATGCATCTTGTAAATATTTCTTGACATTTTCGAATGTCTTTTTGTAAATTGTAATTACACCAAGCTCGAAGATGTAATGTTTTGAAAACAAATTACACTTTGACTTTGGTCAAAGTTAGGTGAGATCTCCTAAAATTGCTCACCTAACTTTCCTTAATTTCCTCAATCAGTTTCCTAATTTTGCTCATCCCTCTTTCTATATAATGTGAGGGATTTCCATTGTAAATTTATCCTTTAGTATTTTGCAACGAAGTGCTGCCCTTTTTGAAGCAAATTTGTGAAACTTTGTGTTCATGCTTTTGTGAATGGAATTTGATAAATAAAGAAGAGGATTGCAAACTAGACTTTGTGTTGGATTCGATACTTTTATGAGTTGATCTCATTGGTGGTAATTAGGTGATGAAATCTGAAGGACTCTAAGTGATTTATGTAAACTTTGTGTTACATCTATTATTTAGATTTGCATTTGTGTTTTTTGTTTATCATTCGGTTGAATAATCTACAAGACTTTGTGCTTGTAATTGTTCATGCTCTTGGATACTTTTGTTGAATGATCTACAAGACTTTGTGCTTGTAATTATTCATGCTCTTAGATACTTTGGTTGGATAATCTACAGGACTTTGTGCTTGTAATTGTTCATGCTATTCGAGGAATTGCTGTGTCTAAGAAGACTTTGTGCTTCTAACGTGACAAACGGTACACTCTTCATAGATCCAACATTGAAAAAGATATGGAACGACTTTGTGCCTTCGTGAGCTTTCCCTTTTACTTTATTTGTTTATTGTTAATTACTTCTGGTATCTCTACGCTTTGCTTTGACAAGATAGAGGTATTGGTATTACTGCTAGTTGTTCGTTTCAAGTTGTTAAGAATTGTGAACTTCCAACAGTGAAGCATTGTAAGCATCTTCTCTGAAAAAAGAGAGAAGGATGAATGTAACACACCCCCCCCACTTCGTAAGTTTTGTGTACATTTTGTAATGACTTGTTTGTTTTACTATCGCTTCTGTTAGCAGTAAGAAGGGCGCCTCCCCTTTCTGAGAGGAGAGATTCACATCTCACATAGCTGTGGCTGAATTCCAAGTTGTGTAATCTATCAAAAAGCTGATTACATAATTTTCACCCAACAGGTTTTACCAAAACGTTTGGAATTGGCAGCAATAGAGGAGTCAGCAGCATGCTCCACTCGATCCCATATTTTTGATAACAATGCCTCTATTACGACACAAATCGATGATATGTCATCTGATCAAGTTGGTAGATACTTATTACGCCTGCAGATCAACCTTCCTCCCACTAAGGCTACATTTGCATCTTATGATCCATTTATTTGTGCCGATCTACCTACTCCTTCAGATGTCGAGCATATGACCCACACGACTCTGCGTAATATGTGTAGAGTCTCAGTTTTGGATTTACTAGCAGCATATTAGGTCATTAGTGAGGACCATGGGATCCCTCTTGACCATGTACAAGGCTTTATTAGACAACAATATCCTGGTATATATACGAGCCACGGGGTGGCAACTTCAGAGGATATTCCACAACAACCTACAATATCCCATGTGTATCATGTTTCTATTGAACCTTTAGCTTGTCCAGGTCGTTAGGATGTTATAGATCACATTGAGGTTATTGCGGCGTTTGATCTTGTCCATGGCACATATATTGTCAGCTTCTTTTTGGCACCAATATTGTACATGCTACAAATCCCCCTGCGGTGTCTTTGCATTCTCATGATCTTAGTGACATTGGTAGAGCCATTAATCAAGCACGATAGGTACTTGAATAATTTATATATATATATATATAATTGTGTTCTAAAAAATTATGTATGTATACATGTAATGTATTTTAAAGTCTAGTTGTTTAACTCCTGATTGAAAGTGTGTACTTGAAAATTTTAAGCAGTATGATGATTTGTTAGACTTTGGAAATTTGGCGCATGATGGCGATCCCATGCAGTATATAGTTGAGGTACATTTAAATAATAAAAAATTTAATTACTTGATGTAATTTTGAACACATTGAACTTGTACATTGTAAGTTTAGATAATTTTACATATATGTACACATATATATACATGTACTAAAAATTAAATTTAAACATGTGTGTACTTGAACTTGTGCAGGGCTTGGGACGAGGCTCATGACACAGATTAGGATAGCTTGGATCAAGACATGGATCCACACATCTTGGATCAGGAGGGGGATTGGTCCATGGATCGAGGGAGAGATCGGGCTAGAGATTTGATGATTCTGTTCATACTACATATCCCTCTCTTTGAGATGTTTTACATTATTATGATTTGAGATCAGATTATTATGCTGGAGACACTTTTTATGATTTATGTATCACATTACATACATTTATGTTTTATGGTATACACTTGTTATGATTTACATCACATTCATACATTTATGTTTTATGGTTTGAATAGGTTTGTTATACACATTATTATGGTTTGAACACTTGTTACATCTATTTACATCATGCATTATTATGGTTTGTTCACACTTGTACATCTATTTACATTGTGAGATCAAAATGTTGGACTATCTAATGGTTGCTATTTGTAAATTTAAAAAGATGGATGTACAATTAATTTTAAATAGAAATAAATTTGTCTAAATAAATAGGTCAATAAATAGAAAACAATGAATGCAAATATGTAAGTTCTAGGTCAATTGGACTAAGAGATTAATGTTATATTTAAGTGGAACATAAAAATGCAATTGGAAATAGATGATAACCTGAATTCTTAGCTCTAAATGTTCATTTTTAAAGTCACTCTAGGTTAAATGTAAATTGTGCATATATCATGCTATATGAGCTTAATAAGAATTCCATATAATCTAATACATATGAATTTGAATGTGCATGCAAATAATTAAAACTAGATGATGAGCTATACCAGTGTCTAGTTGAATGTAAATGAAATAAAATATAAATTCAAGTGAACTTAAGAATTCCATACAATCTAATACACATGTGAATTTGATTGTTCATGCAAAGAAAGTGATCTAGATGATGAACTATAAATGGAGTTGAATGTAAATGAAATCAAATCTATTCTTGAACTTAAGAATTCCATGGAACATTTATACAATTGGAAATTGATAAAATCCCACTATGCACATAATATAAGTATCTAGATCTTCCCATGACAACTATATATTAAAAAGTGATCAATCCATGTATAATTACCAAAGACCCCGTTACATGTGGTCTCAAGCTATACATGGTAAACAACTATTGATGCCAAAATATCTAGCTATCTCAAGAACCCCAAACACAATCACTATTATTCACTACAATGAATATTCCAATGCACCAAGGTGAACAAGAAATACCAATCCAAGAGAACACAATCTAACATTAAAAGAATGATACATGTAAGTTACATATACCAAAGGTTATAAAAAATCATGGTTGCTACTCTAAATGAAAGAAAATAAATTTTACAATGGGCCTATAGATCTCAAGGATAATATACCAGATGATTAGGACAAGGTGGGTGATTAGAAGAATAAATTATGAGGATGAATATGGAGGATGGGATTAGGATTAGGATCAATTTTCAAGACCTCAAAAAGATTTGATTTGATTAAGGTTGATTCTCTATACTTAGGATAGGCTAATGTTCCTAAGCAAGAGTTGATTGGATTTGATAACTATACTTAAGATGGGCTAATGTTCTTAAGCAAGTTTGGATTAAAGATGAAATCAAATTAAGGTCTTGATTTTTGATTAGGAGATTGGATTTGAAATGGATGATAGTGGATTAAGGATAAGGTCCCTATATGAAAGCTTTGGGCACTAATGGCGAAAGGATATGATGTATGAATGAGATTGAGACCTTAACTAAATTTTGATGTTCAAGTGATGATTTTTTTATTAAGGATGGAGATTGGATGTATGGTTGAGATGGATAGATGGATAATAAATGATTAGATTTTGGATGAGGATATATGGATTAGATTAATCCATTTTATTAGGATGGTATTAGGTTGATAATGTGATTAGATTAAGATGATGGTGAAGGTTGAGGATTAAGGATGATGATGGATGATTAAGATGGAATAATTAGGATAAATGGGGTGATTAGGGGGATAGTTAGGGTGATTATGGATGAATTGGATGTGATGATTAGAATGAGATAGGATGTATTAGAGATGACATGGATTAAATTATTGGGTATGATTAAGATACGATGGATATAATTAGAATGATTATGAAAGTTAATTAAGATTAGGGTGAAAATAAGGATGATTATGAATGATTAAGATGGGGTGATTTTAGGATTATAATGGTTATGAATGATTAGGATTAGAATGGTGATTATTAGAATGATAATGAATGATTAGGATGATTACATGGTTATGGGTTATTAGGATAAGGTTATTAAAGATGATTAGGATGAGGGGGGATGCTTAGGATGAAAATAATAATAAAGATGTGATGATTAGGATATGAAAATGGATGATCATTTAAAAATATTGAATGTCAAATTAGTAACATAAAAAATAAAGAAAACTACAGACAACACATGAAGATTCTTCACCACTCAAACACCAAATCAACTAGATCCTTGATTTGTCACAAAATTATGTAAATAAAGTAATCATATCTGTTTAGGAACCCAATAAGAAAAACTATAAAAAATTTACACTAATAAAGAGCATATACCAACACTTTCACATTTAATATTTGAAAGTGAACTTAACAATTCCATGCCAAACATAAAAATACAATCAAGGAATAGATGATTTAAAGGAATTTAGGAAAAATGTGAACTTTTTAATTTAGTCACTAGGTTTTGTAAATTGCATACATATATTCCACTAAATTAAGAATTCCACATGGAATAAATTTATTTATACATTGAACCAAAAATAAATGACCAAGCCTTCAAAAAAAACTCATTCTAAATCATGTCACATGTCCAATCAATATAAATATATAGATCTAGATCTATAATTTTTTTGATTGCATATATATATATATATCTAGTCATACATGTACATATGTTCAAAAAACAACTTAAAGCTCCTGGTACATAAAATATGGATCTTCTTTATCTTTAATTATCTCTAAAATCTTTTCATGATCTTCAATAGGCAACCTTCACTTTTGTTTGGCACGTCCTCTTTTAGGTAAAGTTTCTAAATTTATTATTGTTGCTATAACTAAGTGACTATAATGTAGAATCTTTTGTCCTAGCATATAATCAACAAATATAATGACATTTTTATCTATCTTTATTTATTGATAATATGCGCCTTCAATAACGACTGATCCAATGGGATACTCTTGTCCATCACCATCTGTCATTGATTCCACCAATTTTCTTTTTGGTTGCGTACATCTTAGTAGATAGTAATCCACACCTTCCACATTGTTAGGATCTGCAACAACAATGAAAATATCTCCTGTACACACACCATGTAAAGTTTACAAAAGTTGTATTTATATATTTTTAATATATATAAATTTTTATATAAACATGCTTGAAACTTAAACATAGAATATATTTAAATCAGTTTTAACTAAATTAATCAATTTCCATACCTGTAACCACTAAATCAGATACACGTTCGTAATCAGATGAATATAGAGGATCGTAGACATCGACATTTTCATCTTTAGAAAAAGGAGACATTGATATTAATTGTTTCATTTCCCATCATGAAAAATACCCATCTCTAATATTCTCACATTGAACAATATTTGCATTGTTCTCAATGCAATCAACACAAAAACTTGATTTTTCTCTCACATTAATTACATAAGGCCTACTACTTCCCATTGTCATGATTTGATGCAGACTTCTAATACCATGAATTGCTTGACAATTATAAGGATTTTATCGATCAATATCTATAAATTCAAATTTGAAAATTCAATTAAATCATGTACACAAACTTTGAAATTCAAAATTTTGACTAGATGTACCTGTAACTTCCCAAAAATACCGTGTGTTGTATGTTGAGTCGAGAGTAGAAAAATGACTTCTGCACCATTCAATAATTTCTTTTGCATTTCATATGGCATTACCTGCAAGTACACATGTTGGCACAATTTGTCACCTATTACTTTCAAGGAACTTAGAAGAATTTAATTTAGTTTTAAAAATATATATCTATTTTAAAAAAAAATATCTCTAGATTCCATATATATATATGGTGAAAGTTACTAGCAAGTTCATGTTGACAAAGTGCACGCTTCACACATGCTCTTGCTCCATCGTGCTCTCCTTTTCCATGTCCACTCTCATAAAAATTCCACAAAAATTTGGTGTTGCATCTAGCTTGTTGATGGCTTAACCAAACAAAAGCTCTTGCAGACTTAAATTGTCCTGTGAAGTTACAAATAATTACACTCAAACCAAATTAGCTTCAGAAAAGTAATTATATATAAGAAATTAAACAATTTAAGTCTCAAAGTTAAAATTAAATATAAATAAATATATATTTTTTAAATTTTTTTACTTACCAGCACATCCATTAGACCATATCCAATGTTGTTATTGATTTATGCCACGTCATCTCAAGTCTTCAAAAAACATTTTGAAACAATAAGCTACATAGCTTCTATCATGATTCGTATCATCACTAATATGAAAGTGAACCTCTTTGATGATAATTCGATCATCTTTGCTACTTTGTATTCCATTGACCTCTAACTCAGCATGCCTAAACCAAACTTGCACAAAGATTGCAACTTGCTCTGAATGATAATATTGACTTTGAATCTCAATTTGAGGACTAAATGTATATTTCTTAGAGAAATCTACAATAGAGAGAATACAACTCGGTGGAAAGCAATTCTTTGAATCATGAAATTGCTTAGCTTTCCATCTTGCACCATGACAATGCTAGATATGTGGATATATGATATTGTGAAATTTACTCATGAATTCATTGTAAGGCAATCCACTCTCTTTGAGAATAATTTTTTTGGCCTCAACTCCTGACTTCGTTAAGTATGTCTCATATTCAAATCTCTTCCACATAACTTGCATGTCATTATTGTTAGCATGTAAAAGATTCTTCAAATCTCCACAATCATTACATACATTTTTTATACACTGAACATTGAATTCATCTGAATCTTCTGTTTTTTTGAATACAAGAGACTTCACAAATTATGTTGTGCTTCCAAGGATGGTAAATTTTGATCAATTTCTGCCATATTTTTTTTATATGATTGTAGGTGTAGATCAAATTCAACACGATTTCGACAACAACAAGTTTCACATACTTTATTTATATGTACAAATGATGGTCGTAGTGTCTCAAATATCCTTTGACAAATCTTCACATTTGAAAATTCTTGCTTGAATGCTTCGAAAAGTTCACTTTGTGTTGTATCTATAAAATGTTTTGGATGATAAATTTTTGTACCATCTCCACCTATTATTTGTATAGTATCCCTTCTATTGGAAGAAACACGAGAGTGGGTGGTCCAATATTCAACCATCTGTTTCTTTACATCTTCTGAAATTCTATCTTTTTGGGGAACCCTACAAATATTTACCTAATTTTTCTCAATTTTTGTATCTGTTTCATTTCTCTTTTCAATATACCTTTTAATAGTTCTCCTAGAAACATTTAGTAATTTAGAAACTGCTTGAACTTGTCTTCTATGTGATAATTTCTTACTAGAAATTACAATCATCAACCCTCTACGTGCAACACTTAAATCACTAGATCGACTCTTCTTTTCAATACATTCCAATGCTTCTTGCAAGTTTTCAACAATTTTTTGTTTTAAATCTGATGACATTTTCCTATTATCAACCCCTAACAACTCCAAAATAGGGGTCATTTCTTTTTATCTAAATAAATTTGCAACTAACTGTGCTCTTCCAATTAGAGATTTTTCTTCAAAACATTCGTCCCATATTCTTTTAGAGTGTAATTTTAATGTGCTTTTAGATAACATATCTTAAGATGAAATATTATTGAAAAGAGAATCCTTATCCATCTCCATCATATTTTCCATACCATAGTCCAAAAAATTTCTATTACTAGGTTCATTTTGTTCTTGTACCTGTATGTCACCTTTGCCATCAATATTTTCCATGGGTTGTTGTTCAGTAGATGTTCCTTCACCCGCTCTTCTCTTCCTCTTTCTTATTCGTGTTCGATCATACTTCCTCGATATAATCCTTTTATTCACCACCACAAATTGCACTGAAATTTGAATTCACCTGCACACAAATTTGTACACACATGAGCTTTCAATGAAACATGTACAGTTAATATTGCATTTAAATATCTAACATTAAATTTTAAATTGTTCATTTGTTTTTGTAGACATCCAAATTTGGACACTTAATTTATCCAAATTTATCACTTTTCGTCTAAACATCCTCTTATCCGAGTTAATTAAGTAATATTACTATTATTTAATTAATATCTTTAATTCTGCCAAATCCCTAAGGTATTTAATTAATAATTAAATACCTTACCCTCCTTAATCCTCTTTTCATCAAATAAATTAAATAAATATTACATTTATTTAATTCCTCACATGTCATTTTTATCTAATCCTAATCCATTTCTAATCTCATTCATGATGTGCACATGCCTAATCCTTGATTAGGATGTGTCACATCCTCCAACTTTGCAAGTTGGCTTCTAATCCTCATTTATCTTCTAATTACTGATTAATTAAGCCTAATCATTCTCCAAGGAATTTTTAATTCCTTTTTATTTGTCCTAAATTCCCTCCTTTATATGTGAATTTTTAATTCACATTCCATTCTTCCAAGGCTTCTAGAACCTTGGACTTGTCACAATCTCCACATGTGACCCACCTTGGACTTGTCACAATCTCCACATGTGACCAAGTCCCACCTTTTTGGAGCCCACCTTTTACCCTCTAGACTATCCTATGAGTGTGAATTTTTAATTCACACTTATCCCCCCAACCACCTTTCCTTTTCCCATGTAGATTTTTGAGGAATTCTAAAATTCCTCAAATGTCCCTTTCACTCCCACTTGGGGACAAGAAATCCCTTTTTGTGGAAATCCTCTCATCTCCCAAGGTGCATGTCCTTTTCCACCTCATGTACCTTTTTGACAACTCATCTCCACCTCATATCCTCTTATCCACTTCACCCTCCACATGTCAAGATGTGAGGGCTTGTGGGTTCTCAACCCACCATAGCCCTTCATCTTGACCTTGTTGGATCAATCTTGACCCTTGAATTATCTAGAGAATTGAAAATCTCCTATAAATACCCCCTTCTCAAGGGCATTTCCAACACTTTGCATTTTGATAACTACATGCTGTCCATTTGAATCCTCAAGCATTTTCAATCATTTACCCATCTTTGTTCATCATCTTGCATATTGAATCTTGCATTTAGACATTCAAACAATCATCTAAGGAGCACACAACCAATCCAAGCAAGGGCCAATCAAAGGGGTATCAACAACAAGGGAGGTAAAAGTGTTTGTGTTTCATCTTATTTGCATTCCTTTTCGTTGAACCACTCTTTTGGCTAATCTTGAGGTGTCCTTGGTATTTTGTTATTCTTGCATTCTTAGTTAGATTTGCACATTTAGAGCAATAGGAATTCCAAGGTACACATTTCTGGCACGCCCGGTGGGACCCACACACGGGTCTTGCATTTAATGTTTCTTTGAGTTAAGATTTTGCAGGAAAAAAAAAAAAGTTTAAAGCGCGTAGCTTCCCCACGGCGCGTACGCCTCAATGGCGCGGTAGCTTCTTCCTCGCTGGTAGCGCCTCCCCACGAAGTGCGATACGCTGTGGCGCGGTAGCTCGTGAAGCGCGTGTAGTGCCCTCACGTAATTCACTTGTGAAGGCCTCTTCATTGTGACCGCGGTAGCGCCACAGTAACCGCGTAGCGCCTTACGTGACCGCGTAGTCAGTTTCTTCACAAATCAGCGGGCAATGGGCTTTCACGTTATCGCTTTGAGGGTAAAATGGGCTTTGGCTTCGCTTTTTGCTCTTAGTTTTGCTATATTCACGTGATAACTCTCTAACGTTGTTCTGGCAAGAATATTTCTATTTTTCACTAACGTTTTTGCAGCATATTGTGGCAAAATTTGACCAAAGGCGAAAAAGAAAGAGGACAACTAACATTTTTTTGTAGGGGCATCTACATAATCAGACTTTCAAAAATTATCTTTGCTGCTCTCAAACATAGTCTAATTAGGGGGATTAAATCTCATTGTTTATTGTGGTTGCTTATTTTTGTGTTACCCAAGGGGGCATTGATTTGTTTTCACTTTCCCCTTGCACTTCGTGTGAGCCTGGGGAGTAGTTGGAAACAGTTAGTGTCTTTTTAGTGGGACCTGCTTGGGGATTTCATCACCCCAAGGGACGATTCCAACCACATGTACCGGCGGGGTATATAAAGGGGGGAGAACGAAAGTTGTACCCCAATCCAGTTGTGTCGTAATTGGCGGAGCGTCGAAGCTAGGGTGATACCTAGATAGACGTGAAGAGTTGGTCCGAGCCTTTCAGTATCTCACTGGGGTTCCCGACTCACGCTTGTGTTGGACTGGTGTTCACGGTTGTGCCTCACGTACCGAGAGTATATCGAGGACTCCCTAGAAGCCTTGTGCAACATAGATTAAGACTTTGCCTTGCCATACCCGTAATATTAATCATAGGATTGTGCTTACTTGAGGTGTTTTCTTGTGGAAATTCTGTCAAATTTTGATACCTTTGACTTGTTCCATCATTTTGCGTCCTTGCCATAGTCTTTGCCATCAAAAACCAAGCTTTGTCCCCGCAGAAACGCAGTAGCGCCCTACGCAGAAATGCGGTAGCGCCCCCGCAGAAACGCGGTAGCACCGTACGCAGAAACGCAGTAGCGCCCTACGCAGAAAGGTGGTAGCGCCCCTGCAGAAATGCGGTAGTGCCCCTGATTTACTGCAGAAAGGTGGTAGCGCCCTTGATTTACTGCAGAAAGCTGTCTACGCCCCTGATTTTACTGCAGAATGTTGGCTACGCCCCTTTAACTTCTTCCCGGGCCCATCATTTACAAACCGTATATCGAATCAACTTCGTTCAAAAACCAAAATTGCTCAATTTTTCAAGCTCTATCTAGTGGTACCTTCCATTTCTTCCTATCCAATCACACCAATCCTATCAAATTCATCCAATCATCTACCCGATCTAATCATCCGTCTACCGAATCCCATCAAAATCAAAAGCAATCCCATCCAATCATCCTAATCTAAGCTTTTGTCCAATCCTAATCTGAGCTTGACCAAAATCCTGATTTGAGCTTTAATCCGTTCCCATCCAAAATCTTTTATCCATCCTCTTTATCCTTTCACCATCATGAATCCTCATCCTCCATCAATAGTAGTCAAGGGAAACCCTAATTACGTGGATGACGATAACAAAAGTCTTGTCAATCAAGAAGAATATGACATAGATCCCCTTGACACTATCATCTCTAGTAAGCTTTCTCCACCCACTTTCCAAAATCCGATTACTCCTATGAGTCATCCCGTTATGTCTTCATCCATGCCTAGTCATGTTCCTTATGCCACCTTTGACAATGCATATCCAATATCTTCTTCATATTTGTCATGTCCTTCATCTACATCCTCTTATCCTCATCTTCCATCACAACATTCCTATTACAATTCCCCATCCATGTCCCCCTATCCTAATCCTCTTTTCCAATCTTCCCATACTAATCTTACACCCACACCCTGTTACCTTGATCCTACATCCACATATCCTCATCTTAATCCACCATCCCAATACCTTTATTATAATCCATCCCCCACATCCTCTTGTCCTAATCCACAATTCATGTCCCCCTATCTTAATTCACCACTCCAATATCCTTACCTTAACCCTCCATCTACTCCTAGTCCTCCATCCAATCCCATTCATACATCTACTCCTAGTCTTCCATCCAATCCCATTCATCCATCCCATCCTAGTCCTCCATCTACTCCTAGTCCTCCATCCAATCCCATTCACCCATCCAATCCTAATCCTCCATTTACTCATAGTCCTACATTCAATCCCATTCTTCCATCTAACCCTAGTCCACCAATCCATAATCCCTCATCCATTTCTACCAAGCCAACCATATGAAAGTCTCTCATTTCAGAAGTTCTCCAAGGACTAATTACAAAAAAGCCATCCCCAACTCCACATCTTGAAGTCATGGAACCATGCCATCCCAATCCATCATCCACGGTCACTAGTGATGAGACCCTTCTCCACACCACACCTATCATTGTTGTTACCACCCCTAGCATTGATCAAACCATTGAAACCATTGAACCCACTAAATCCATTAAACCCACATCTCCCACTATGAGAGCCACTGAAACCATCAAAGACACCCAAGTCCAATCCACTCCCTCTACTCCTAGATCCACCCAATCCATCGAAGACACCCAAATCCAATCCACTCCTCCCACTCCTAGTAGCACCAAAACCCATTCCAATGAACCTCATTAATCTTCCATCCCTCCATCTTCCCCACTTGAAGAGTCCCAACAAGACTCCGTTACCATGCCTTCCACACATGATGAGTCACGCCAAGAGTCTAATCCAAAGCATGCTAGCATATCCCCTTCTCCAAATCAAGATCCTACCATCCCATCTAGTTCGCCTCAAGATCACAGTCCCCCATCCATTCCATCCCATGATCCCCTTTTCATTCAAGCTTCCACTGCTCCATCTCCATCTCCATCGCATGAGCCTACTACCACAAATCCAGATCCTATCATGGCCCTTACTCCCTCTCCTAATGTTGCTATCCCATCATCTCCTTCTCATGATCACCCATCATCGCCTAAAAATGCTATCCCCACACCGCTTGCATATCCCCTTGGTCCTCAGGCCTCCATTCCTGTGAGGAGAGAAGAAACAAACGCCATGCCAGCCTCCTCTTTCCACTGTGTTGGAATAGCATCATGTTTTGAGAATAACAAAAATCCTATCATGGATCGAGATAACAAAGAAATGAACTATCAAAGGAAAGGTCTAGGCCTTCACGAGCAAGGTATTTTAGAACCCATCCAAGTCAAAGAACAAATCTGCATGCAAGGTCTTGGATCTATTCCCCAAGACTCACAATCTAAACACGTTGGTACAACCTCTAGACGTCCTCAACGAGCCTTTTCCAAAAGAAATCTCGGCTCTTTCCATTGCTCCACCAAATCATATGCTGCCATCCCTCCTCCTCTATCATATCACCTCAAAACAACCGTCCATCTTCCTCCTTCATCTGCTCCATCCATTTTGGGTCCTTACAGCCCTCCATCCATAATCTCCCATTCTTCATCTACTACATCCATCTTGGGTTCTTATGGCTCTCCACCCACTCTATCCATCTTGGGCCCCTATATCCCAAAATCACCTCCTCCATCTTGTCCTATCCATCCCTTCATCCATCCATCCCCTATCCATCTCATCCATCATAAACATCCCTCTCACATACCCCATAGTCAGGATCAACAAGGGCACTTACCTAAACATCTTCCATCTACACATAATCCCCATAATCCTACCTCCATCCCTCCATTCATGTGTCCTCCACATCATCCATCAATTCACACCCATCCCATTGCTACTA
>VDFB02072274.1:36576500-36684355 GCA_007258455.2 Sequoia sempervirens
CATTTTTTTATTATTTTTATGTACCCATTTTAATTTTTCCCGCCCTGGATTTTTCCCTCCAATTTCCCGTTAAATTTGGACTTTTTTTCCAAATCGATTTCGACCCAGTTCCTCATTTTCCTCCGCGAACAAAACCCATATCTTCAATTTTTCAAAATCGATTTTTGATTTTTACACCGACACTTCCGGAGGCCATAACTTTTGACTCGGGTGTCCGTTTGAGCTGAAATTTGATGGGTAGTTGCGTTATGCGATAATGAGTGGATTTCCGACTAGTTTCTTTGAAAGCCGTTGGAACCTGTTTTGACCCATTTTCGGGGCCTTAAAGTTTCATCTTGACCCTCAAAATCCCCATTTAGTGTTTTTCTCCAACATTTTGAAAAATTGTTTTCACTCATAACTCAAAATGCATATCTCGAATTTGGGATGTTAGTTGGCAATTCATCCTATCTCACCAATGGGTATTTCTTGGAAAAAATTGGGACTCTCACACATCCATCCATAAGGTTTCCTAAAATGGCAAAATTTGACAATTTTTGAAAATTGCCAAATTGGGAAAAATCTGATTGTCAACATCTTATGCCCTTTTAAACTCCGGAACTCAGTGTAGAATCAATCCAATCATATCCTTCAACCATTCTGGTCTTCAATCCAATCCTCATCTGAGCTTTAATCTCATCCCAATCTGAGCTTAACCAAACCCCTAATCTGAGCTTTAGTCCATCTGTCGTCCACATCTTTGGATATCAAACCAAATCTTAAGATTCTTCTCTCCATCTCCCATATCACTCTTCTCCTCATCTGTTCAATCTCACACAAATCATCTAATCATATCCTTGGTCTTGTCCCCAGTCTCATTATCAGCCTTGACCCATCATCACCATTATCCATTGGTATCATTCCCTATCCCTTTGGTGTTGTTTTGGGATGTATCATTCCCTCATCAACAACACTTTCATCATCATCATTGGGAGTTATTCTTCCCTATCCTTTAGTGGTATTTTGGGATGTATCCTTCCCTCATCAATACCACTCAGTGGGATGTATCCTTCCCTATCCTCGTGGTGTTTTGGGATGTATCCTTCCCTCATCAATACCACTCAGTGGAATGTATCCTTCCCTATCCTCATGTTGTTTTGAGATCTTTAATTCCCTCATTGACAACCCTCCATCCATCATCAACCCATTTTGGCTTGCACCTTGACTGGGGCAACATCACCTTTTGTCCTCAAATCCATTTGTGCTTCATCCATTTCCATATCCCTTACTCTCTTCCCCATCACCATGCATCATCTTCCTCATCTCCCCTTTGCATCACATCATCTATTTCGAGAGCACACCCGTGTTCTCTTGAATCTGCATGTCCTCTCGAGGGGGCATCAATCCTTGCTCTTCATCTTCACCCCCATCATCTTTCCTCCTAGTCATCCCTTTGATGACTGGGGCATCTTTTCCAATCTAACCATCTTCTTCTAGGTTCTATATTTTAATATTCTTTGAAATGATGCTACTTCATAGCACCATCTCAAAGAGGGGCAAAATGTAGACATCCAAATTTGGACACTTAATTTATCCAAATTTATCACTTTTCATCTAAACATCCTCTTATCCGAGTTAATTAAGTAATATTACTATTATTTAATTACTATCTTTAATTCTGCCAAATCCCTAACTCCTTAATCCTCTTTTCATCAAATAAATTAAATAAATATTACATTTATTTAATTCCTCACATGTCATTTTCATCTAATCCTAATCCATTTCCTAATCTCTTCATTAACGATGTGCACATGCCTAATCCTTGATTAGGATGTGTCACATCCTCCAACTTTCAAGTTGGCTTCTAATCCTCATTTATCTTCTAATTACTGATTAATTAAGCCTAATCATTCTCCAAGGAATTTTTAATTCCTTTTTATTTGTCCTAAATTCCCTCTTTATATGTGAATTTTTAATTCACATTCCATTCTTCAAAGGCTTCTAGAACCTTGGACTTGTCACAATCTCCACATGTGACCCACCTTGGACTTGTCACAATCTCCACATGTGACCAAGTCCCACCTTTTTGGAGCCCACCTTTTACCCTCTAGACTATCCTATGAGTGTGAATTTTTAATTCACACTTATCCCCAACCACCTTTCCTTTTCCCATGTAGATTTTTGAGGAATTCTAAAATTCCTCAAATGTCCCTTTCACTCCCACTTGGGGACAAGAAATCCCTTTTTGTGGAAATCCTCTCATCTCCCAAGGTGCATGTCCTTTTCCACCTCATGTACCTTTTTGACAACTCATCTCCACCTCATATCCTCTTATCCACTTCACCCTCCACATGTCAAGATGTGAGGGCTTGTGGGTTCTCAACCCACCATAGCCCTTCATCTTGACCTTGTTGGATCAATCTTGACCCTTGAATTATCTAGAGAATTGAAAATCTCCTATAAATACCCCCTTCTCAAGGGCATTTCCAACACTTTGTATTTTGATAACTACATGCTGTCCATTTGAATCCTCAAGCCTTTTCAATCATTTACCCATCTTTGTTCATCATCTTGCATATTGAATCTTGCATTTAGACATTCAAACAATCATCTAAGGAGCACACAACCAATCCAAGCAAGGGCCAATCAAAGGGGTATCAACAACAAGGGAGGTAAAAGTGTTTGTGTTTCATCTTATTTGCATTCTTTTTTGTTGAACTACTCTTTTGGCTAATCTTGAGGTGTCCTTGGTATTTTGTTATTCTTGCATTCTTAGTTAGATTTGCACATTTAGAGCAGTAGGAATTCCAAGGTACACAGTTTTAAAGCCATTTAGTAAAAAAAAATATTCAAATAAATTACAAACATATCACATGAGAAAATTTGGTATCATGAGCTCATATATGGTATATATATCACTTGAAAAAGGATTCATCAATTCAAATTTCTTTAAATAAATAAATTACAAACATATCATGAGCATATTTGGAATATATATCACTTGAAAATATTTAAAGCATGTAACTAGATGCATGTGCTAGATCATGACATCACTTACTAGATCACCACTAAATGTGCATTGAAATATATGTGGATCTTTTAATAAAATGAGTACAATAAAACATAGAAAGAGAAACATCATGAGCTTGATATGTATACACCTAAAAATGGTCATGGCATTTAATTAATTAAATATCATTTATTTAATTAATATTCAACTGCGTATAAATAAATTCTTAATTTATTTATATTGTTCACCCTTCTCTAATTCTCCAAATCTAAAATCATATTCTTCTAATTTAATTAAATAAACAAATTTCCATAATCTTGTTTTATTTAATTAATCTTCACTAATCTTGATTGGGAATTCAAGCACATGTCTACAAATTTTTGTGCCACCTCACCAAGGTCACATGGAATTAAATAATTCTAATTTTTAATTAGAATTATCTTCAACCAATTTTAAAAGCACATGGATTATTCCTCACACTTCCACCAATTTTCAAACACATGGTCTTTTCTTCTCACACTTGAGTCTTTCATCCAAATGGCATGTTGCCCATTGGTCAAGAGATTCTTCCATCCAAATGGCATGTTGTCTTTGGTAAAGGGGACAACATCTTGATTCTCTCCATCTCCATCATTCATCCTTCTTGTTCAAATTTGGATCATCGATCGTTGCCACCTCACCAGATGCTTGGAAAAGGCTATAAATACAACCCTTTGGAATTATATTTTGTATCCATTTTTGAATAGAGTTATCATGCAGGAATATCGTTTGAGCTTGGGAGCATTATGGAGTCTTATAGTTACATTTTATATCATGTTTTACATCATAGTTAAATCTTAGATAACACTTTGCTTCATAGTTGCATTTTATGTCATCCTTTGCGTCATAGTTGCATTTTAGATTAGCATTTTCATAGTTAGCATTTGAGCATATGGAGTATCATTTTAGTTTTCCATAGTTTTCATTTGAGCATATGTAGAATCAGATAGATCACTACCATAGTATCCACCACCGTTTGTCCATTCATCATAGTATTCATTATCCTTTCCATCGTATAGTTGCATGTAGGAATTTAGTTGGCTTGCATGTTGAATACTAATCTCATTTCTTAAGTGTCATTCTAATAGCCTTTGTGCACATTGAAATCTAAGGGCCAAAGGGTTAAAGGAATCTTTAAGAATAGAGGATAATGAGACATTCTCAAAAGATTTATTTTGTTGCAAATTAGAGTAGCTTCTTTGCTTTGAATCTTTGATATAATTTGTTTCATTAAGGTTTGTGTTGATTTACTAACTTTCCACATTTCACACACACACACAAAATGGCGCCCACCGTGGGGCCCTACCCCATTTTTTTTAAACATTCTAGAAAATTTATGTTTGCAAGTTCGGAGGTGAGAGTTTTGGCGCATGTTGTTTATGTGGCACATTTTGTTATTTCTGTGGCACATTTTGCACCTGTTTTGGTGCATATTGCCTAAGTTTTGGGGCATTTTGTATGAGAAATGGCACATTTTTCAAGTTTCCAAAAATGTTCACTAGGGTCCCAAAACATGGTTTTTGAGTTTTAGCGCATTTTGCATGTGTTTTGGCACATTTTGCACTAGTTTTGGTGCATATTGCACGTGTTTTGGCACATTTTGTCTCTGTTCTGGTGCATTTTGTAGTTTCCCTATTTTTCACTAAATCCAAAGGCTAATAATTTGTGTTTTTGTTTTGTAAGTTTCCCACATTCACTGTCAAAGACTCAAACATAAACTACTAACATATTGTAGGGGTTCGAAGTGATTTAATTGTTTCCTTTTGGTTAAGTTAGGAACATAGCTAAATTAAAAGGTTAATGAACACCGTGTCTTTCGTGGTTGATGGATGGTAGGCATATTCTCTCCCCTTAATTGGGTGACCAAAAAGCTAGACCCATTCACTTTTTGTGTGCGAGTGTGAGTTGAGTATATCACATGCGTTCTCTCTTTGTTTACATAAAACAAAGATTGATCGAACTACATGTATACTTGCTTGATTTTATTTATCTTAGAGGGATTTCCTTATGGGAAAAAGTAATCACCCAAGGGAACGACCCAACCGGTAACACACTAAATCCAAGCGACTTCCAACCGGTATATAAATGTGGGTACTTGAACAATGACAAGTATCACGAGGATAGTTCCGACGAGAAGGGCAACAATGATCTCTCGCCGCATGGATGATCCCCCACAAACAAAATGTCTGTACTAGAACCTTTGTTATAGTTTGGCCAAAAACCTTTTTCTATTCTTTGGTGTAGCAACGGTCATTGCAAAGGCATCCACATTCTCATAGTTTTTAGTAGAGATGAGAAATATGCCATGGGAGATTCATGGGTATTGATGCTTGGCTGCCCTGTAGAAATGAGTGTCGTGGGGGGGAGCCAGTGGGGTCAAACATCTAATCATCTGCTAAGAATAAGTGTGGTTGGGGTAAAACCCGCGTGGAATCCAAAAGAATACAGTCTTTCACAGCCTAAGTTGTACATGTTTGATGTGTCTTTACCAATGTGTTTTTGAACCAATTTCAATAAAAAACATCACATGTTGAAAGTGAAAACCTTGATTCAGAAAACCATTCATCAAAACAACCAAGTCTCTAACTGGAAAATCTAAAGAATCAAACAAACTTTTGAGAAACTGTGTTATTCTCCCAATTTGGTGCATCTTGTAAACCTTTTAGCACATATTGGTTGCCTTCTGGCGCATCTTGTACCTATTCTGGTGCATCTTGCACCTGTTTTGGTGCATCTTGCACTTGTTTTGGCACATCTTGTACCTATTCTGGCACATCTTGCACCTGTTCTGGCGCATCTTGCACTATTCTGGCACATTTTGCACTAGTTTTGGCACATTTTACACTAGTTTTGGTGCATTTTGCACTTGTTTTGGCACATTTTGCACTAGTTTTGGCACATTTTTGCACTTTTTTTGGGTGCATTTTGCATGAGTTCTAGCACATTTTGTCTCTGTTTTGGTGCATTTTGCAGACCAAAAAACTAGTGACCTAAGTTCATCTCCTGTCTGACAGTCAGTCTCATTCCAAGAATCCTTAGTAGTATTCAGTCATTCCTCAGTTTCCCAAACAATCTAAACTTTCCAAATAGGTCTAACAAGTGAACATGTCTAGCTATACCAAGATCTAACATCCTAAAGTGCCCAAAATCATTCAAAATATCTCTAATTTTCAAGCTTAGTTTCCTCATCAGGATCTATTATCCTTTCATCATGAAACAAAGCTTGCTTAATTATATTCACCCTAGTTCGCGTCAATAGAATTTTTCATTCTATTTGAACTTGGGTAAACCCTTGGCACTCCCAAAAAAAAGATCAAAAGTTTAGTGAAAACTATAACACTTGTATGCCCATTTTAACAAGACCCCAAAAAGCATAAACTCAAAGAACAGGAAATTGAAACTCAAACCACCATGGCTGAAATAGATGAGGATCAATTGAATGCTTTAGCTCATCAAATGAAGAACCTTCAACAACAAATCTGGGATATGCAAAGGGAAACAACCATAAAGAGATATTTTCTACCAGACATTTGTTCTTATTCCTCTGACAAAAATCTAGACATGACACCTTCTCCACCAACAACTACATCATCCAAGTTCAATTTCTTTGAATTTTTGCAAAAAATCAATAAGCCCAAATCTAAGTCCTCAAACACAAATGATATTGAGCAATCTTATCATGTCATGCATTTATCTTCATTTCCCATAAGCCAAAATAAATCTCAAGATTATTTCACTCAAGTCAACGATTTCGTCCAACCACCTTCTTCTATCATATATTCTATATCCAATGATTCATGTCAATCTCCCATTCCAAAACATGATAACATAGATTCCTCTACACCTCAAGATCAAAACATTATTTCCACTTCATCCAATGATACCAAAATTTCACAAGTTCTTCCAATCTTTGACCAAGATCGAATCTCTCAAGAATTCTATGATGATCCTCTCCTTTCACTTTTCATCCAAAATGATTCCTTTTCGTCTCAAGAGAAAAGTATTCTTCCAAGTTCTTCTTCCATCCCATCTAATGAATTCATACCATCTCATGATTCCATTGCATCCCAGGAGCATGATAATTCTTCCAACCTATCTAATGATGTCCTATCACTCGATGATCAAGATATGCTTTCTAAAAAATCTCATGATTCCCTTCCTCATCAAGATCAAGATATGATTCCATCCTAGGATATCCCTTCATTTCATGAGGATGTTCATCCTTCTCAAGATCGAGATATGCCTTTCATACCATGACATGATGATTCTATACCTAATAAAGAGCAAGTTGCTCCATCTTCTACACCTCATTATCCTTTTCCAAGTCAAGATCAAAACACCCCATCATCCCCATGTCAAGATCCTATCAAACTTATACTAGCCATCCATGAACCCCACACCTACAAATTGGGATCCTCCACCTTCATCCGCTCCAGTTTACTTCCAACACCTATCCTTTCATCCATATCATATCCTCCCCAAAATGGATTTGCATCTTGTTTCACAAACAATACATATCCCATTGGTAAACTAATGTGTCTAAATATGAACTACAAAGGAAAAGGATTAGGCCTTCATGAACAAGGTATCCTAGAACCCCTTTTTTCTCAAGAAAACCCACATTACCATGGCCTTGGTTATACACCTGAGTGTCCTAGTCCATCAAACCTATCATCCATCTTAGGTCCTCATCCTAATCCACCAAACCTTCCATCTATCCTAGGTCCTCATCCTAATTCACCAAACCTTCCATCTATCCTAGGTCCATATCCTATTCCTCAAGAACAACAAAGGCACACATCCTTGATTCCCTTTCAAAATTCTACCTCCAGTAACTCATCCATGATACCTCCATACCATTCATCTCAATCCACCTCTCCTATTACTCTTGGAAGCAATTTGGGTGCGAAATGTCAAAAGCTTCTATATCAAAATCCACATGTATCAAAGGATCAACATGTCTCCTCGAAGAGACATGCAAAAATAAAAGAAAATTTGATCCAAAATCAAAAGAAAAATCAAAAAGGCCACAAAGGCCCATCAAAGCAAAAATAAAAATTTCAAAGACCACAAAGGTCCATAAATCAAAAGAAAATTTCAAAAGGCCATAAAGGCCCATCAAAGCAAAAAGAAAAATTTCCAAGGCCATAAAGGTCCATAAATCAAAAAGAAAAATCTCAAAAGCCACAAAGGCCCACAAAGCAAAAATCAAAGTCAAAATTAATGTTTATTCCTAAAAGTCTCATAGAAGCAATAAAATCTAAATTGGCATCCAAATTCGCTAATCCAAAAGCTTTCTCCAATTTTCCATCTAAAAACCTATGACCTTCCAAATCCATTTTTCCTCCATCACTCCACCACCCTTCAAGGTGTGTACCAATGTTGATCTTGCCACCCTTTCCATCTATCCATCAACAAGTCTTTCCACTTCATATCCATTATCCAACATTCATCCCCCATTATTCTCCTTTAATCCAAAACTTTGGATAAGTCCTTAGTTCTTCCATCATACCTTTAATAGACCAAAATTTATCAGTATAATTCCCATTTACCATGGTTTATTAAAGGGATATTTGGTTGTGAAACTCGGTGCTTAAGTCCTTCCATTTTCCTATCATGCATATATTATCTTCCACATTTCTACCTCTGATCTTGAAAATGTTAATGATCTCCTTGAACATCATATATCGTATCCTATTCAATTTTTCCATATCTTTCATATCATATCTTTCATCTTATCCATATTCCATCATTCTTACTAGATACATCCTTCTTCTCGTGCTTGGTCTTAATGAGGAATAAGGGAAAAATACTTGGGCCTTGTGTCTGTATCTTATCTAGTTGATCTTGATCATCCCATTCATTATCCTTATCCTTTCATTCTTCCATTCCATATCTCCTAGCTTATCAAAATCCATGTCATCATGTCCCTTTGCAACCTTGAAACTTATCATGTAAATCATTTTTGAGCCTAGCTGTAAAACATTATCCAATCCTCATATATTTTGTCAAATAAATCATCAACAATCATCAATCTTATTGTACTTAGAGGAAATCAGTGATCCTAAGTACTTATCATCATCATGCCTTATCAAATCAATCATTCCTGGCATCCTAATCAATCAACCATTATCATCTTTCGACAAGAGATATGTTGCTGGTGTGACATGTTTTGCAGTGAATCTTTCATTTTGATCTATCATTTATCCATGGTTGCATTACCTCTTTTGTGGGGAATCTTGTTCCTTTAATCGATCGTATCATATCATTCCATCTTAAATATCCTGAGAAAATCCAACAAAAAAAAAGATCAAAAATCCAAAAAAAAATCCAAAAAAAAAAGAGATAAAAAATCCGAGTAAAATACAAAAAAGATCAAAAATCCCAAAAAATCAGAAAAATACAAAAATACAAAAAAGAGAGAAAAGATCAAAAAATAAAAAAAATCATAAAATCTAAAAAAGTGCAATAAAAACAAGTAGTGAAAACTTGGCAACAAGCGCTATTTGTGATAGGTTAGCTTTTCCATCTATTTGAGCAAGTCGACTAGTCGCTTTCACCATCAATATTCCTATCCTTTGGAAGCGTCATGTACATATCCTGGCATCGCGGTCGTGTCTCACCCTAGATTGGGGGAAAAATCCTGAACTCACTATGTGCAAATAAACTTTGAGCTTGAACCAACAAATAAATAGCAGTAGTACAACACAACCCAAAACAATGATCATAGTGCAACTCAACATTGGACATCAATCACATAAACATGAACACATCAAACATCAAAATAAAAAATCCAAATCAATCAAACCAAAGACGAACTTCAAATGGATGATGTTCTTTCTGAATCATGGGTTTATCACGTTAAATACAAATGTTCAATTGTTGTACTTGAATTTTTTGTTATCATATCTCTAGAGCCCCTCGATGATGTATCAAACTAGAGGAGCTAGGAAAGAGTATGATTTTTCTTTTTCTGTTGTTTGTGAGTTGATCATTATTACTGTACAAATTATCACGAGACGTGCGCTACAAATTATCACTAATGACATTTCAAATTTGAATAGGAAAAGGATTAACTCTTGTCTATTTACGCAAGCAATACTCAGGTCTTCTCAGTTTAATTATACTTAGATGCTTGTGTTAACTTGCACTATCAAACATCATGGAAATAGTACTTAGATCATCATGGTCTAAATATACCATTGATGCTTGTACTCACTTTCAACATTTTAAAGGCCCAATGATGATAAAAAGAACGACAAATTGGCTGTTACGAATGACAATTTTTGCATACAAGATCTACATGGTTAGAGTAGATTGCATCCATGTTAGTTTGCATATGTATTTATGGGATTTCCAAAGCTGCAACAATGATGTTATATCTTGCATTAAGGGATTGAGTACACTTGAAATTTCCAAAAACACATCATTTTCATATAGTTACACATCACATGCATCATCATTTGCATATAGTAGAAAACATTACAACATCATTCATCCATCCATGCATCACATCATAATATTTGCATCAAAAAACACAAAAAGACGTGCATCACATCTCATTTACATAATCAAAATCATTTCATATAATGGCATTAGGAAAGTGGTTCACTAAGCTTAAATGAGTGAGTCTTTAGATTTCCAAAAGAATTAGGAAATATGTTAGGTTTTGTGAAAGCTTAATTTAACAAAGAATCAACTGACGACAACCTTCCCTCAACTCTTGGAAGTTGGATAGATTCACTCATTTAAGCGTAAGACCCTACAACACAATCATCTGCATAATCACTTGCATCACATAATCATTATTCATCATTACAAAACATCACACATTTACATAATCATTATATCTCATTATCATCTCATCCATACATAATCAATATGAACATCACATTTCATCACATTTCATTATAGCATAATCAAATCCATTTCACATAGCATAAAAAATAATTTGCATAAATCCATAAAACATATATAATCATCCATCATAACATTATCATATCATATCATCATTGCATACATTCTCATAGAATTAGGTACCATCACACAATCATTTCATATACACATTCATTCATTCATTACATAATTTATTTACATTAGAAAAGTAGAAAAATAAAATCCATCAAATAGCATATCATCCACATCATCGCCTAGAAATTAAATGCATATCATAATCATCATCATAACATGGAAATTAAATGCATCATAGACATCTATCATCATATCCACACATAGATCATAATCATCGCTGCATATCATATAACCACAAAAATCATAATGTCAAAGTGTACAAGGATACCCAAAAATATGACGAGATACATCAATATAAAAAATGGTACTGTATCATAAAGTCTGAAAACAAGAAGTGCATCATCAATGTCATAACAAAGTATACATCATGTCCAAAGTACATCAAAATATGCTATCCCAACCGGAGCTATGTCATGCTCCCCCCAGATGGTGCTGGCATCACAGAATCGATACCTCCTCCATCTGACGGACCTGCACCAGGATCTCTCCCGTCTCTAGGCAATGGTTGTGTAACACCCATGCTAATAGTCCGAGTTTGAGACCTACTAGATCAAGACTATAAAAAATATCTCTCACTGCTTGGGAGGAACCACCTCATGATATTTACCCCTGTAAAACTGAGCCTCCTGAGTAGTGTGCCGAATCTCTCTAAAATAATTGGATGTATTGACAGCTGCTACAACCTATTGTAATCTCTCAGTAATGGCCTCAGCCTACTCTGCCCATCATCTCACAACATCCCTCTCTGCAGTAAGTATGACAACTTGTGCCTGTACCTACTGTATGTACTGCCTATCTACATCTCTCTCAGCCATTAGTGTCTAAACCTGTGCCTGAGCCTGCACTAACTGACCTTGAAGAGTCTCAACTTGTACCTGTACTTGTTGTACCTATTGCCTATCTGCATCTCTCTCAGCCGTCAGTGTCTGAATCTATTCCTATAAGACCTCTATCTGCACTTGTTGCTGATGAGAGGGGACTCCAATCCGAATCCTAGGAATCACCAACTGAGGTATGGTAGTACTCCTCCTACGTCTAGGAACTGCAAAATACAAAATGTGACTACCAACTGCACCTGATGTCCCTGCACTTGAGCTACTGCCACCACCACCACCACCACCACCACCATCATCACCACCACCATAATTGTCACCACCACCACCACCACCACCATTGTCACCATCGTCACCACCACCACCACCACCCTCCACTCCATCATCATCCCCTCTATCCCCACTATCACTCTCCTCCTCTCCACCCCCCTCTGTTTTGGTGCCTGAGGTGGTGCCCTATCATCATCATCAAATGGGGGAATTGGCTCATTAGGATTCAATAATCTTAGAAATAGATGTGTGTAGAAATACTCAAAATAATCCTGTCATCCCTGCATCTGCAACTTGTGGAGCATAATCCCACACAATTGGCACCAATGTATAATACTCGGTATGAGCCACACTATATGAAATAGTAGGACCCCACTCTGTCGCATCCTTTCATCACCGTGCATAATGGGAAATCCCCTGAGGCATCCCCTGAACTCGTCCAAACTAACGACAAACCTGTAGATACAAATATCTCTCGATTATAGAACATTTTCGTCCCATCAAGTATCATGATAGCAATATGTATGGCATCTCCATCTGATCCTCTGGCCACACCTCACAATCCAAGTAAGGGAACCATATCACGATCTCCAGATCATCTAAGGCATGTCTCCAATACTCTAATTTTCCTAGCTTATGCTGAACAAATGGACCAGTGCAACTGAACACATAAGGTCTACCCGTTGGTCATTGTCTATCTCCCACTGGCAGAGTGATCACTATATGCTCCCACGCCCATATCTACAACAACATAACTCCAGAAGAGAGACTCGCCCCCCCACAATAAACAACCTGGTACACATCATGATACAAATGGGCTAACATACATGAAACCCATGTATATTTGGTCCCCTCCAACATCATATGCTCCAATATCTAATCCCAGTCGACCGATAACCCCTTTGATCTATGGTTAGGACAAAGGAATCTGCCAACGAAACTAGACAAAACACATGGTATTGGATCATATCTCCCGATCATCTCCTACCAGGGGACCAAATATCCTGAAACATGATCATCTCGAAAGATCCTACACAAGACCTTGATCCCACCCTGCTCTCCTTTGTCATACATAACTATCTCTCCAACCATTGGAATCCGCAAGATATGATACACATCCTTGGGAGTAACTATCATCTCCCCAGTAGCCAGATGAAAGGTGTTGTGGTCACTATGCCACCTCTCTTCCAAAGCAGTCAACAAACCCCTATTAATCCTATACTGGGGTATATCTAACAATGATGTCAAACCACAATGCGCGATAATATCTAAATCAACTCGTGTTAACTGACGAATCATATCCCACGTCTTTGAGAAATGCTCCCTAGAGTAAAGAACATCAAGGTCCTCCTAATCATATCATGATAAAAAAATCAGCATTACATCAATCAATCTATCAAATTTATACCTAACATAATGTTCAATCAAGATCATCAGTCAATCTATCAACTCAAGATCATCAACCAATCTATCAAATCGATATCATTAGTCAATCAAATCATGTTCAATCAAGATCATCAGTCAATCAAATCATGTTCAATCAAATCATGTTCAATCAAGATCATGAAGTCAATCTATCAAATCAATCATCAAGTCAATCAGGACAATCATTAGTGAATCTATCATCAAACCTCACCTATCATGAGGTCAATCAATCATTAGTCCTATTATCGATCCTCACCTATCATGAGGTCGATCAAGAATCAGTCCTACCGTCAATCCTCACCTATCATGAGGTCGATCAAGCATTAGTCCTATCATCGATCCTCAGCTATCATGAAGTCGAAACATCATCAATCCTATCATCGATCCTCACCTATCATGAAGTCGCTACATCATCAGGTTATCCTATCATTTGACTCTCACCTATCATGAGATCAAATCATCAACCATCTTATCGAACATCAATCAAGCAACAAACATCACACAATCAGACTGAAATCAATCAAAGCATCATTGAACATCACAACGTAATGACTAACATGATTCATGAACATTAAACAAGCATCCATAAACATCAACAATGCAACATTTGACATAATCATGCACATTTCCAAAATCAAGAGGACTTTAATCAATCACACATCATCGGATAGGCAAACCAACAAGGAAAATCATCAGAAATCGTCAAAGACAAACCCTAAAAACACCCTGCAAACACCCCTAAGACAACAAAATGCACCATTTGGGACCCCAAATGTGCCACAAAATCAACAAAATGTGCCATTTCAAGGGCATAATGAGTTGAAACAGGCTAAAACATGAAATAAGGGCTACAAAATGTGCTAAAAGACTAGAAAAATGTGCCATTTGGGACCCCAAATGTGCCATAGAATGAGCAAAATGTGCCATTTCAGGTACAAGATGTGCCAAAACTCTCAGAAACACCCAAAAATGACTCCAAAGCAGCAAAAATACCCCCCAAAAGTACAAAAATGACTTTAAATGGCCTACAACACCTATCTACCAAGTTTAAAACACTAACAAAAGGTGGGAAAATGAGTAAAGGAGGTTTCTCGTAATGTGTACCGGAGGTCCAGTTGCAGCAAGGTGACCATGGCAGCGAACACGCTTGAAACGATGCCTATGATATGGAATCACCATCTTCCTCTAGCTCTCCACTCTCCAAATTCTCCTATATCCCAATGTGAAAATGAATTCACTTTTCCCACTTTTTACCTTTTTAAAGGTTAATGGAGGGAATTATTGTGGGATTTATTTCTTTTTTTTTTTCCAAAAATGGGCTTTAACTAATCAAAACTATTAAAGGAGCAAGCTTGGAATCAAATTTCGAGAGATAAATCGTGTCTGTTATCAAAGTATCATTGGTTTAACGTTGCATCATCATCACATCATTGCAAAATAATCAAATCATCGACAAATCATCAAAATTCCAAAATTCACCGATTTATCTCTCGAGGGGGCATATATCCGTCAGTACCTGAAAATCAATGTCTGGGGCATCAAAATTTTTCTTAGCATCGATATCAAATTTTTCTTTGAAGCAACATGTAAACACATTACTTCAAAGAGGGGCAAAATGTATACACCTAAAAATGGTCATGGCATTTAATTAATTAAATACCAGTTATTTAATTAATATTCAACTACGTATAATAAATTCTCAATTTATTTATATTGTTCACCCTTCTCTAATTCTCCAAATCTAAAACCATATTATTCTAATTTAATTAAATAAACAAATTTCCATAAGCTTGTTTTATTTAATTAATCTTCACTAATCTTGATTAGGAATTCAAGCACATGTCTACAACTTTTTGTGCCACCTCACCAAGGTCAAATGAAATTAAATAATTCTAATTTTTAATTAGAATTATCTTCAACCAATTTTAAAAGCACACCGCTTATTCCTCACACACTTCCACCAATTTTCAAACACATGGTCTTTTCTTCCCACACTTGAGTCTTCCATCCCAATGGCATGTTGCCCATTGATCAAGAGATTCTTCCATCCAAATGGCATGTTGTCTTTGGTAAAGGGGACAACATCTTGATTCTCTCCATCTCCACCGTTCATCCTTCTTGTTCGAATTTGGACCGTCAATCATTTCCACCTCACCAGATGATTGGAAAAGGCTATAAATACAACCCTTTGGCATTGTATTTTGTATCCACTTTTGAATAGAGTTATCATGTAGGAATATCGTTTGAGCTTGGGAGCATTATGGAGTCTTATAGTTATATTTTATATCATGTTTTACTTCATAGTTAAATCTTAGACTAACACTTTGCTTCATAGTTGCATTTTATGTCATCCTTTGCATCATAGTTACATTTTAGATTAGCATTTTCATAGTTAGCATTTGAGCATATGGAGTATCATTTTAGTTTTCCATAGTTTTCATTTGAGCATATGTAGAATCATATAGATCACTACCATAGTATCCACCACTGTTTTTCCATTCATCATAGTATCCATTATCCTTTCCATCGTATAGTTGGATGTAGGAATTTAGTTGGCTTGCATGTTGAATACTAATCTCGTTTCTTAAGTGTCATTCTAATAGCCTTTGTACACATAGAAATCTGAGGGCCAAGGGTTAAAGGAATATTTAAGAATAGAGGACAATGAGACGTTCTCAAAAGATTTATTTTGTTGCAAATTAGAGTAGCTTCTTTGCTTTGAATCTTTGATATAATTCATTTCATTAAGGTTTGTGTTGATTTACTAACTTTCCACATTTCACACACACACACACATGATATATACCTAAATGTGTAGATCACCACTTATATTTGATGTGAAAGAGAGAAAATATGATATATATATCTCCTATGAAAAGGTATTTAGCAATGAAAGGATAAGATTACAAAGGGGTTCAAGGCATGATTCCTTAAATGCAAGGATGTGACAAATAAAATCACACTATGTTAAAAGGAGGAAGGATTAATGACCTAAAATGTAAGGATATAACCATATAAGCATAAGATGTAAAGGGATAGAGACATGATTCCCATAATATGAAGATGCAACATGATGAATCAAGGTTTAAGATGTAATGGAATGCACATGATGCCCTCTAGTCTATGTGGCAACTAGATCTAAAAGTATGGTCCATGAACATATATATAACATCAAAGAAAATAATCAATAGTCAGAATAATTTGTGGAAAAGTTACATGCTCAAAAAATATCACAATACATGCATGGAAATTTAAAAATTAATAAGGCAACATGAGAAACCAAAATTATAAGGAAAAGATCATAAAATCCCAAGTACTTTAAACAAAATTCTAATATTTACATAAGCATGCAAAACATAAAATAGAAAAATAATATATATACATATAAAAGATAAGTCCAAGTTGGAAATAAAAGTAAAGGCATAGGTAAATTTAATAAAACATATGCATAAGGAGGATGTAAGAACAAGAATGGAAGAACATAGAATTGGTGATGAATAATAATGAAATCTAAGAATTAAAATAGTGAAAAAAAACTTCAAATGCGTTCATGAAAATAAAGACATAATCAATTAAATAAGTTGAAGATAAATGTACCTTCAAAAATAGCTCTCCTATTTTTCAAATACATTTTCTTTTGTCAAAATAAGTCTTCTAAATTGTTGAAATAAACCTTCTAAAATGTCGAAATAAATCTTCTAAATTGTCAAAATAAACCTTATTTTGTCGAAATAAGCCATCCTTGGTCGAAATTTGTATTTTATCGAATTTTCTTAAGTGGAAAAATTAAAAGAAAAAATATATATATTTTTTATATCAACCATTTTTGGCTGAGCACCTGTCGGTCGGTTATGTCTCAACCGAGCACTTTTTAGCTGAGCTATTCTCGACCGAGCAGGTTTCGGCCAAAACCTGCTCAACTGAAAAGTGCTTGGCTGAGCATGTCTAGTTGGCATCCTACTTGGTAGCCAACTCACCTTTTTTTAGAATTTTCTGAAACATTCAACTTTGGCAGAGTATTTCTCTAGTCAGAATGATTTTTCTACAAAAAAGAAAAATAGCCTTTTGTAGAGCTCAGAGTGGTGAATCCAAATATATAATTTTTTAAATATTTTGATTAGTTTTAATATATTTTATTTTTAAAATAGGTCTAGTGGCTTTGGGATGGCTTCCAAAGTTCCTAAGCCAGCAAAAAATGTTTCAAACACTTCGGTGAAGGGAAAAGAGGCCCCGATTGGGGTTGATAATATTCCAACGTGACCTAGGCCGAAGGATACACCTCAACCTGTTGTCATTATGATAGCACAACCAAATACTTATCCTCCCGTGTCAGGAGCCCAAAGGTTGTCTCACAGTCCTTCTCTGCCATTGGAAGAAGGTGAATATGTGCAAGAGAAATGAAGGTTTTCTTCTTTGAATATTCAAATTGGGTTAGTTCCGCTAGAGTTTTTGCAAAATCGCTTCTTTTCTCTGAATGAGGAGGAGCCAGACTCCGATGATATGGAGGAGTTTCACTCATGAATTTCCTCTCATGGAATGTTCGAGGTCTGATAGACCTCTCCAAAAAGTATTCTATTAGGGATACTTTGAAGATATATTCTGGTATTGAAGTGCTTTGTCTCCAAGAAGTTAAAATTTCAAGTTTTTTTCTCGCATCGGCTTGTCTCTCTATTTGACTAGCCAGTCAAATATTTTGTACTGATCATGAAGTTGGGTGTGGTAGATCCATCACCCTTTTTTCCCCACGGTGGCATGCTTGTGTGGTCAACCACGGGTCTGACTCCACACATCGGCTCATCTAGATCCTTCTCAACATTGATAATCATTCCTTTGGGATTATTAATGTTTATGCCTCTAATGATGTTGTGGAATGCTCTTTGATTTGGTGTTGGATTATTGATTCATTGCTAGTTGCTACTTGGTTATTGTGTGGAGATTTCAATATGGTTGAGATGGCGTATGATAAAGATGACACTTTTCCATTCAGATGGGTAGCTAGCGAACATGAGGCATGGTTTTACATGCATAATAAATTGGGGCTCTTTTATCCCAATATTGGCCACTCCCATTCTCATTCCCTCTGGCACACTTGGTGCAATTACAGGGCTGGCTCTGACATGATATTTAAGTGACTTGATTGTGCTATGATCTCAGCTCAATCTTTCTTCTCTTTTGACAGTTCTTCACTCCCGGTTAAGCCGTTAGTGGATGTGACTTTTTCATATAATTTCCCCATTTATTTTCATATTGAATGGGAGACAAGACAACCTCAGGCTTGCAAAACTCAGTTCTTTTTTAACACATCTCTACTTTGTCATCAGCCCACGCTATCCCACATTCACAGAGTCTGGAATTTGAAATGCAGGCCAGCTCATAATATAGGCTGGATTAATTGGTGGAATGACGCTATCACTTGTACAAAAATATTTTTGTGCATTTATGGGCACTACCTAGCCATTTTTCATCGGTAGTCTTATGAGGCTACCACAACTGACCTGTGTTTAGCTACCGAGGCTTTGGTGGCTATCCCTTTTTCCCCATCATTACAAGTCAAGGTGGTGGAATTAAGACACAAAAAAAAAGTTGTAAACAATTATGCTGCCAGAGGTGCACAAATCAAATCCAAATTACACTGGTTAAAGATTGGAGACGATGCTTCCAAGGAGTTTTTTTCTAGATTTGTGTGCTAGGTACTCATCTCCAGGCATTCAAAAAATTAAAGATGGAATTCAGGTGCTCTCTAAGCTACTTGACATTCTCCAGACCTTTGTTCAACATTATGAACAAGTTTTCACTGCTCAGGAGTTTACGCCAGAGCGAAAACAAGCCCTTCAGGATTGTCTTGTTGTTGTGCCAAATAGGCTATTTTTAGCCCAGAAAGCCTTTTGTGAAAAATTTCTCACAGTTGAAGACTTAAAGGAAGTCGTTCATTCCATGGCTGATGACAAGGCCCCAGGGATTGATGGTTTCCCTTGAAAATTTCATAAGGCCTTTAGGGACTGTGTTGGGCACGACTTGCATAAAGTCTATCTTGAGGCTTTTCATTCCACATCCTTGGGTAATTTAATTAACAAAGGAAATATTAAATTCATATCTAAGTCTGGAGATCCTGAGGATATCTGCAACTGGTGACCTATCACGCTCCTCAATGTTTCTTACAAAATCATCACCAAAGCTTTGGCTCTGAAGATCATGCATCTTTTGCCTTAAATTGTGTGCCTGGAGAAAACTAGGTTTATCAAGTCCAAATTTATCCTAGACAATATCATTGTTGTGTGGGAAGGCATGGAGTGGGCTAGGCGTTCAAACCAAAAAGCTATTTTTCTCAAAATAGACTTTGCTAAAGCTTATGACCACAATGAATGGCATTTTATTCTGGCCATGTTGAAAGCCTTGGGGTTTGGGCCTAATTTCATCCAGGCTATCCAAATGCTCTTCTCAGACGCCTCTACTTGTATCACCAATAATGGCTGCGAATGTCTTGCCTTTGGGATTTTTCGCTCCATTTGGTAAGGATGCTCACTTGCTCTATCTCTTTACGTGCTTGCTGCTGAAGGATTTGGCTCTCTTGGCCAATGTAGTTTCTCAACAGCGTGTTAAAGGCATTACTCTGCCTAACTCCCAAGCTCAACTAGTTAATGGCCATTTTATTGATGACTCTTTCCTCACTCTTCTGGAGGAAGATAATAATATTAAGGCGTCTCTTGAATGTCTTAAAATTTTTTGCCTTGTGTTTGGCTCCACCATTCAATGGAATAAAAATTTGTGCTACATGCAATCTATATTTCCCACTCCTCACTGGCTTCAATAGTACAGTTGGAAATGGATTGGGCAAGGGGAAATCTTTCAGTTTATGGGCATTCCCTTTGCCTTCTAGGCCTCTCTGGCTGAGTTGTGGCAAGCTATCCTCTTCAGGATTGAGCAAAAGGTGGCCTATTGGATTACCAAGCATCTTTCTCTGGAAAGGAAATTCCAAGTTTTCTCCAAAATTTTAACGGCCACACAAGTCTACTACTCCTCTTGTTGGGCCCCTTCGAAAGTTGCCTATGCTAAGCTTGAAAATATGCTTCAAAACTTTCTTTGGGCCTCTATGGAGTCCCATAGAGGGTTTCACCGTGTTGCATGGGATTTTTGATGACTTCCCAGAGACTCTGGAGGGCTTGGGTTGCTTTCCACTCAACGACAAGGGACTTCCTTGTGTGTGAAATGGATAATTAGAGCCCTTACTAGAGATGAAGCCTGAAAGATTCTCCTTAGGAATTGCATTTAGTCCGAATTTCCCATTCACAAACCCTCTTGGAAGGGGATTAGCTTTCAAAACCTTCTAGTCATGAAGGAACTAGTTCAAATTGTGGGAACTTTCGTGGCTAAGAGCATTTGGAGAGCCTGGGAGGCAGTTAGGCCCTGGCTCTACTGGGCCGACTCTAGTTTTCATGATGGGCTTTCTCTCAATCAATAGAATGTTTGGTGGTCACCTCTCTTTGCTAGCAATGGTCAACCGTTGGTTAAGTCACCTTGGCTTAAGGCACTAAGGTTCCATAAGAAAGGCGTTCAAACTTTGTAGTAGGTGTTTCACAGACCCACAATGTGCATCATGCCGTGGGAAGACTTTCGTGCCCTTTACAAGCTTCAAAACTAGGACTATGATACTTATGATGGTTTGGTGAATGCTATTCTTGTAGATATGCTTCATAAGGTGGAAATTCGTGGGTCCAAGCCCTGGTTGAAGGATTGAAAGTGGTACCCAGACACCCCTTTCAGGAATTACAAGCCTAGGCTTGGTTAGAGATGGATTTCACCACACTCTCCTATGATTGAAAGTCTGAACTAGAGGCGGATTCTTCAATTCCCTGCTCATGTCTGGCAAAAAATATTCTTTGCCACTTGATTTGCAAGTGTTGAGCCAATACTTGCCCACTTTTCTTGGTGCATTCTTTTCCAAGGCTTGCCTATGGGGTCTTGGCTTGTTCACTTGGGGGTCCAGGACTGTTAGTTCCCTTTTTGTGGGCAAGCTGAGTCTTTTAAGCATCTCTTCTAGTTTTGCACTAGATCTCAACAATTTTGGAATTGGATTCATGACTTCTTTCAGCCTTTCAGACCAGAGCCCTTCTCTTGGCATATGACTTTGTTGGGAGACTCGCCTAGACTTCCTGCTAAATATACCTAGCTTTGGCACACTTTTAGGGTGGAAATCCTCTTCAATATCTAGAAAGGCAAAAATGCCTGCATATTTTCTAACACACAAATGGATAAATTTTTTTCTTTGTATTCTAAAGCTATTATTTGCTCTAATGTGCTCTTGTAGATTCAAGTTCAATCCAACAAGGTTGCACTTGAGGTGGCTCACCTTCAGGTGCTGTTGGATCATTGGGGCAATGCCCCATGTACTGTTGCTTGGGTGCCCACTTCGCCCACTTCCTCTCGTAGTCGGTTTCCCTCTCGGGGCTAGTTGTGGAGTGGCTTTACTCACCCCCACTCTCAGCCTCCTCTTTGGTGGACTTGTTCTCCTCCTCCATGGGCTGGACAAGGGTGGCCCTCTGGAGGAGAAGTGGGGAGCAATGGTGGTAGTTTCGGGTGGCCTTCTGATGATACTCTTGCTACTGGCTCTGGTTGGCCAGACTCTGGTAAATGCTTTCCATGTCTAGTGCTTGCAATATCGCCCGAGTGCAAGGATAAAGATAAAGATAAAGAGAAAGATGTTGATGATGGTTGAGGTCCTTCTCCTGATGTCACTCCAAACCCAAATGATGTATGGGGGAAACACATGGATGATAGAGACCCTCCTATCTATGTTTGTATTGCTTTGGCCACCTAATGGCCTTTTTTAATGATTTGTAATCTTGGACTTCTAGGCTAGGCCCATGTGACTTTTTTGGCTTTTTGGGCATTTCCCATGTGACTCTTGAGGTGTGCCTTCTTACCACCCATTTTTTTTGTGAATATGTATTTTAATCTTTATAATTAATATAGATTAGTGCCTATTCATCAAAAAAATAATGCAAGTAGGTTGTTAAAATTAAAAAAGAGGCTGATTAGAAATTAAAAAAAAAAGTAAAACATATTAAATTTTCTTAAAACTTATATGGGGCACAAGAGGAGAGAGTCTTCTTCAAAAGGGTATAATTTGTTTTTTGAAAATGATTAAAAAAATTGACAATAGTTGACATCCCGTGAAAACTGTAAAATTTTGATAGGTTTGACTTTAAAACATTATTACAAGAAAAATATACATCAAAATTTATTTATTTTTCAATGCAAAAGATATTAAAGTTACCTATTTGGAGAAAAAAAATCTAGGGAGAAATGAAGTTTTTTTCAATTTGTTTCTTGACGTCCTGTGAAGTCACTCTTTTATGAAATTTTTAGCATTCCAAAATCTGTCCTTAAATTGATAAAAACATAATGAAAACAATTTTTTTTAAAATTTAAAAAATTATAGGAATAAACTTCATCAAAAGTTCTACATTTCATTAGTTTACACCATTTTGAAATTCAAAACATAAAGACCACTTTTATGTGGTCGAAGTTCATAATTTTTTTTGCTGTTGGCCAATTCCTTTATAAAGTGTGACACAAGTTTATGCTTTTACCCATTAAAGAAATAATTATTGCATATGAACAGTTGAATGTTATTTGAATGATTGTCTCATAACATGCTTTGGATGTGAAAATTTTTCTTGGTGGACCTTCAAGCTCCACACCTTGCTATTCATGTCCTCAAACAACTTTCACTCAAGTAACCTTTATTCATTAATGGTGTTGTAAAACAATGTTAGCTAGTTTTCATAATTGTGCATATACAAATCTAAAAGAATTATGAGAAACAAAAACATTGGTTGGTCTTGTGAGATCCTAATTATATTTACCATTCAACGTCCATCTCATTCTTCCATTCCTATCATCACACATATTTTAACCATTTTATATCACATTGATCTTTAACACCTTATATATTATACCACCTTCCTCCATATTTCATCTTATACACATATCCTTACAAGAAACCTTTCCTTTTGCTCATTATTGACCAAATCTCTTATACATTATTACTACACACCTCAAGTTCCCGCTTCATGTCCTATATTCTAATTCACTTTATGGTCTAATATTCCCTCCTATTTACTTCCCATTAACCTCTAATAGTTCACCTTAAATGTTTTATTATCCCATCCTAGCTCATCCAATTAATCTCTACTAGTCCATTCTATGTTCCATCATCCCCTCTTGATCGTTTCCCATTATCTTCTCCTAATTCACTTTATGTTCCTTTATTCCTTCCTAATCCCATCTAATTAACATTTAATAGTTCACCCTATTTTCCATGATACCCTCCTAGCCCATCCCACTAATATATACTAGTCCATCCTATGTTTCATTATCCCATTCTACTCCCATCTTATTATACCTTTTATTATTTCACCCTATGTTCCACCTATGTTCTTTTATCCATTCTATGTTATACCATCTTTATCCACGTTTCATCCTATAACTCTTCTCCATTATTACTACACACAAGTCAAGTTCCCACTTCATGTACTATAATCAAAACCTATACACCTCCTAATTCACCCTATGTTCCATTATTCCCTACTAATCCCATCCCATTAACCTCTAATAGTTCACCCTATATTTTGTTATCCCATCCTATCCCATCCCATTAATCTATACTAGTCCATCCTATGTTCCATTAACCCCTTCTATTCCCATCCCATTACCCTCTCTTATTTCATTGTATATTCCATTATCCCCTTTTGGTCTTGTCCCATTATCTTCCCCTAATTCACCTTATGTTCCTTTATTCCCTCCTAATCCTATCCCATTAACCTCTAATAGTTCACAATATATTTTGTTATCCCATCCTAGCCCATCCCATTAATCTATTCTAGTCCATCCTATGTTCCAATGACCCCTTCTATTCCCATCCCATTATCCTCTCTTATTTCACCATATGTTCCATTATCCCCTCTTGGTCTTGTCCCATTATCTTCCCCTAATTCACCCTATGCTCCTTTATTCCCTCCTAATCCCATCCCATTAAGCTCTAATAGTTCACCCTATGTTCTACGATCCCCTCTTGGAACATCCCACTAATCTCTACTAGTCCATTCTATGTTCCATTATCCCATTAGACTCCCATCCCATTGTACCATCTATTATTTCACCATATGTTCTATTATCCCCTCTTGGTCTTGTCTCTTTATCCCTTCTATGCTATACCACCCCCATCCAAATTTTATCCTATACACATACTATTACAAGAAATATTTCCTTCCACTCATTATTGACCAACTCTCTTCTCCATTACTGCTGCACACCTCAACAACCAACTTCATGTGCTATAGTAAAACCATAGACACATCCTAATTCATCCTATGTTCCATTATCCCTTTTAAAGTTGCTAGTAACATAGTAATAATCACTTCATTCATATGAACTTCATTGTGGCATTATCACTATGTTGACAACATGCCCTCATTAACATTACTTCATCAACATATGTAATTTGAATCTCAGTGAGCATTGAACTTTGGCATTTGCAAGAGTCTGGACTATCCCAACAGACTTAGTAATTTCACTATTCTATGATCTATAAGAACTATATTGTAGTCTCAACTAAGGCCAACCATTTACTCTTTCATGCAAGGTAACTACCACTAATAGGGATTGTACTGTTGCATAGAATGCCGTCACTTCCCAAAGTTTTCTTAACATTGTGTTTCAAGTTCTTTCAACTGTCATTGACCTTTACCTTGTATTGATTTTTGTTATCACAATCACCATTCTTGAATAACTTCCTTCAAAATTTTGGGTAGTGTGCCTTCTATACAATCAAGCATCTTGGACTTTCAATGACTTTTTGTATTGTCATATTTTGAAAAAAGGTGACTATCTTTAGTGATTTTTCTTTTTTCTTGAAGAGACCATCTCTTGGTGACTTGAATGAAAAATATTTATCTCTTTCTCTTGGGTGAAGAATGTTGTCTTAAATCACAGTCTAAAACCTTCAATGTGCCTGTTATGGTGCACTATGAATGTCCATTGTATGGTGACTCATGAATATTGTTTTCTTCTTGTTTGCATCCCTGGTATTTCCTATAAGCACTTGAAATTTATCATTATTTCTTCAAAAATGACTCCTTTTGACACATGAACTTTGTCCCTTCATGGTGGATTAAAGGTTGTCCTCTTGATTTTGGGGTATTGTAACTGTTTTCTCTCTTGACAATGAACTTGCTGCTCTTTAGTTATATGGTGGACTGTCCATTAGTGGAAAACTGCTGCCCTCATGATTTGTGATTTTATTTCCGTTTTGTCTATGAATTTTCTTAACTCATGATGCATGAATTTTCTATATTTTTATCTATGAAGTTGCTGCACTTTTACATTTTTTTATTTTCTACTCATTTATGATAGTCATATGGCTACTCTTTTTATCTTCATTTGCTGCTCTTATGATAGTTATATTGTTGCTCTTTTCATCTTGGTATGAAGATTGTGATTGCCTCCCTCTATGCACATGTTATCTTTTGTGGCATAAAGGACTATTATTGAAGGTTTGAAATTTCCCTTTGTCCTTCATGAAATGATTGTGCCAGGGATTTTCAAAATCCTGCCCCTTTGGCTATTAGCAAAAATTGAATAAGAAATTCCAAATTTAGAGCATATCATTAAAGAAAGATAGTCAATGGATCCATGTGTTTTTGATACATCATTTGAGTCCCCAAGCATGTAGACTGTCATAATACGTTCCAACTACCCTTTCTCCACAGTGATTGTTGCATTGATTCCAGTGATCCTCCATCTTGTTCATGGAATTTCATGCATACTTTAAAGAGTTTCCACTGTATTTTACTCATTTATGATTATTGACACTGTATGATCCATTGCTATGTAATTTATTTCCTTTATCATCCTTTAGGACTGTCATATCATATGCTGATGAACACTATCATTTTTAACAAAACCTACCATTGCAAATGACTTAAGTGTAATTCTTCATTTGAACTACCCTTTACTGCCATGAGATGACTATTCTATTGATGTCCTTTCTTCTTGATAACTGCCCATTAGTGGATTTGCCCTTGTATTTTATGAATATTTTTTAGCTTCCTTTTGATCTACAACTAATGTCCTCTGTCACTTGGAATAAGCAATGCCCTTCTTAAACCTTTCCCTGCTCTTGATTATGTGTCATAATGACTGAGATGTTATTCCTTGCATGAGACTTTAAGGTGAAGACCTACTTCCTTTTAACACTATCCTCTTTTGTTTTCATTGTCATTTATCATGCAATGCATTTTTGACCTTGTGTGATGTTCTTAGGACTGTCATACTTTATGGGACATGTCAAGACTTGACTACTGTCCTTTTCCATTTATGTTTGGTGGTTACTGATATACCCCTTTGCAAAGTGAATGGCCTTTATGAGAGATTGGCATTCTTATATCAATGACCACTGTGCTTAAGAGATAAATATACCACTTTTTTTCTCGTAAAACCAATTGAAAAGAATCATTTGAATTCAAACTAAATTTATCTCCATTTCTTGCATTTGCAACATGGCCATTGTGTGTTCTTATACTACCTTCATATGCATAAAGGGATTACCTTCTTGTTTATATGACTGTCAAATTTGTTTTTTCATTTTTAGATGTTGACATCAGATATCCCTGACAATGTTGGTGGCACGATGGACCATGGAGTTGTTGCAATAATAGCCAGTTCTAATCCTTTGAGAGGTATGCAATAGATTAGTCAATTTGACATTATATTTTCTCTTTTATGGTCTATTATTGAAATTTTTCATGATACTTGTATGTAGTTTAATTTCTATCTTGATGGTTGCTACAGGTGGTTGTCACTCCAGATCATGGACGTGGTAATGTTGTAAATGTGCATGATGACTATTTGAATGTGGTAAGTGATTATTTTGTTATATGTCATTCCACAATTCAATTTATATGTATTAACATCTATAATTTTTATTGTATTAGTTGCAACTCCAGAGGAGTGAAGAGAGGACTAGTGAGAGTGTTTGAAAGACAAAAGAACCAACAGGCACTCCATCTAGCCAATTGTCGAAGGCAGCATGGGATCTTTTTCCTTCCCCTAGAGGGAAATGACTATGTATTAGGGTCATTTTTTGTATGCCTATGTGGCATTTTGGAACATATGTTTTGTATTATTGGTATATGTAATATTTTATGTCCTTATGGCTATTTTGTAGTAAGCTTGTATGACTTTATTGGATATATTGTATACTTTTATCAACATATATCATTGTATAGCCTTACAACTTTTTGATTAAATAAAATATTATCATGTATTGTGCAAATTGTATGCTTGAATGTTGTAAGCATGGGATTTTTTTTACATCTAATACTTAAATAATTACTGCCGATTGCTTAATAAGCTCCATATAATGTGTATTATGTAAATAAGCTCCATTCCTGATGGTTTGTATCATTTGCAATGCTTCCATTACTTGTGGTTCACTTATTCACATGTATGCTTCACTTATTCACGTGTACACTTCACGTGTATTACGTGTATTCACATGTATGCTTCATGCTTCCAATGTATAATTCATGTGTTCATGTTTATTCTTCATGATTCATGTGTATACTTCATGTATTTGCGTGTATGATTCATGCTTCTTGAGTTCTATTGTTGTTTAGTGGCAAGGATTTTAACATCAAAAGGTTTCAAATGAACTATAAGAGCTCCTTCCCATATAATAAATTTCTAGTCAAATCCTTTGAACTATGTAGATATTTGAATAAGTTAGGATAACCATCATTTGTGATTGCATAATTTGGATCTTCCTTTAATCCAATACCCTCAAGCACTGTAAATAACTTTTATGTTTGCATGAAAAAAATATCATAGCAAAATGTATTACTTTTAATTCATGGCTGAGGTTGGCATCCAACAACTAATGGTTCTAATTCTAAAGCTTAGCAATCATTGCATTTGCATCTATAAAACAAGTGGATGTTTGAAACCTCACGAGCATATATATCTACCTCTATGAACTTGTATGAACACATCAAAACCCATGATGGTTGTTGATCCAACCAATAATTTTTTTGCATCTATTGATATCACAACACTTGACTTCTCATTAAATGAAATCAATACACAGGCCAGTTTTAATGATATTCTAAAGATATTAGATGTGTATGAACCACAATATAAGCTTTATTTTCGGATGCATCACCTAGTGCAGTTATCACATTTCTCCCATATTCATCATTTAAATAAGTTAAAAAACCTCCTTCCATTTTCTATGCATGAAATAACATGAAAAATCATTGGGATACATGGTCCTATAACTGCCGCCACATCATGTTTTATAACTATAGAGCACAAAGAACCATATGTCATAGATATTGAATATTTGGATCCAATGTTTCACTAGTAGGTTGAGTTTTGCAACTTAGCAAGGGTGCACTATTTGGCGACAACAATTGTAGTTTGACTCTTAAGGGATTGAGTTGGTTAAACGTAGCTTGGAGTGATTCAACTTGTTTGGGTGCGAAAGAGGACCATGCCTAGCATAAACGTACCCATCCAGATGCTTTAGAATAGTCGGTTTGGTCACACGAGTTGTAGAATGAAAGTTGCATCACTTTGCAACTTTACACTGCTTGTATTTGACAACTTTTCCTCAATTGAAAAGTCGTCACCATGGAAAACGCCTATGAGATAGTGAAAACTAGGATAGTTTATTGTAGAGGGCCCAACGTGATCCCATAATCTTAGACGAGAAGTTTATAAGTGTCATAGTATCCGAGTAACAACCCATCAAAGATTGTAGCCATTTTGCACTTTGGACTCTTAAGGGATTGAGCCGTTTGAATGTAGCTCAGAGTGATTTGACATGTTTGGGTGTGAAATAAGACCATGCATAGCATAAATGTACCCATCCATATGTATTAAAATAGTTTGTTTAGTCATACAAGATGCCGAACGAAAGTTGCACCACTTTGCAACTTTACACTACTTGCATTTGACAAGTTTTTCTTTAACTGAAAAAGTCATCACCATGGGAAAATGCCTCTAAAATAGAAAAAAATGAGACAGGTTAGTTTAGAGGGACCCAACAAAATCCCATAGCCTCATATGAGAAGTTTATAAGTGTCATAGTATCTGAGTAACAACCTGTCAAAGATTGCAACCATTTTACACTTTAGACTCTTAAGGGATTGAACCGGTTGAATGTATCTTAGAGTGATTTGACATGTGTGGGTGTGAAAGAGGACCATGAATAGCGTAAATGTACCTATACAAATGCATTGGAATAGTTTGTTTGGTCACACTAGTTGCTGAACGGAAGTTGCACCACTTTGCAACTTTACACTGCTTGCATTTGACAATTTTTTTCTCAACTGAAAAGTCGTCACCATGAGAAAATGCCTTTGAGATATAAAAAAAATGAGAGGCTATTGTAGAGGGGCCCAACATGATTCCATAGCCTTAGATGTGAAGTTTATAAGCATCATAGTATCTGAGTAACAACTCGTCAAAGATTGCAGCCATTTTGCACTATAGACTCTTAAAGGATTGAGCTAGTTGAACGTAGCTTAGAGTGCTTCAACGTGTTTGAGTGAAAAAGTGGACCATGTCTAGTATAAAAGTACCCATTGAAACACGTTGGAATAGTCCTTTTGGTCACATGAGTTGCAAAATGAAAGTTGCACCACTTTGCAACTTTACACTGCTTGCATTTGATAACTTTTTCCTCAACTGAAAAGTCATCACCACGGGAAAATTCCTCTGAGATAGAAAAAATAGAGAGAGGTTATTGTAGAGGGGCCAAAAAAAACTCATAGCCTCAGACAAGAAATTTCTAAGTGTCACGGTATTCGAGTAACAACTAGTCAAAGATTGCAACCATTTTGCACTTTGGACTCTTAAAGGATTGAGCTAGTTGAACGTAGCTCAGAGTGATTCGACATGTTTGGGTGTAAAAAAATAGTATTCCTAGCATAAATGTACCCATTTAAATGCATTGGAATAGTCCATTTGGTCATATGAGTTGTAGAACAAAAGTTGTACCACTTTGCAACTTTACACTACTTGCATTTGATAACTTTTCCTCAATTAAAAAGTTGTCACCACGGGAAAATGCCTCTGAGATACAAAATATGAGAGGTTATTGTAGAGGGGACCAACATCATCCTATAGCCTCAGATAAGAAGTTTATAAGCATCTCGGTATCCAAGTAATAGCTTGTCAAATATTGTAGCCATTTTGCACTTTAGACTCTTAAGGGGTTGAGCCGATTAACCATAGCTCATAGTGATTTGATGTGTTTAGGTGTGAAATAAGACTTACTAGCATAAATTTAACCATCTGAACATGTTGGAATATTTTTTTTGGTCACATGAGTTGCACAACGAAAGTTGCACCACTTTACAACTTTACACTGCTTGCATTTGACAACTTTTTCCGCAACTAAAAAGTTGTCACTACAGGAAAACACTTGTGAGATAGAAAAAATTGAGAGATTTTGTTGTAGAGGGTCCCAAAATGATCTCATATCCTTAGATGAGAAGTTTCTAAGTGTCACGATATTTGAGTAACAACCTGTCAAAAATTGTAGCCATTTTGTACTTTAGACTCTTAAGGGATTGAGTCGGTTGAACATAGCTCAGAGTGATTTAACATGTTTGGGTGTGAAAGAGGACCATACATACCATAAAATTACCCATCCAAATATGTTAGAATAGTCTGTTTGTTCACACGAGTTGCAGAATGAAAGTCGCACCACTTTGCAACTTTACACTACTTGCATTTGACAATTTTTTCCTAAAATAAAAAGTCATCACCATGAGAAAGCACCTCTAAGATAGAAAAAACTAAGAGAGGTTATTGTAGAGGGGCCCAACATGATCCCATAGCCTTAGAAAAGAAGTTTATAAGCATCACAGTATCTAAGTAACAACTTGTCAAAGCTTGCAGCCTTTTTGCACTTTGGACTCTTAAAGGATTAAGTCGGTTGAATGTAGATCAAAGTGATTCAGAATATTTGTGTTGGGAGATTGTTGGATACTGTGGATTTTTTCTTGATATGTGCTTGTCATTGATGTCAACACTATTAGCATTTGGTGTATCAATTGCTATATATGTCGAGGATATTGAGAAAATTGTAAAATGAAATGTTTTATGTTCCCAGTGGAACTGTGCAGGTCATGATGGTGTCCTATTATGTAAGTTGAAGATTAGCTGATGTGGATTAAAGGTTTTATTGTTGAGTATGACTAGATCATCTACCAAAATTTTCAGAGGTCCACATGAAGTTCTATGTGATTTATGGTCTGACAGTGTTTTGCTAGTCTCTGTTAGTGTTCCTGAATGAAGATTATGTGATTGTGGTTATCTCAATAATTGTAGATGCTTCTTTATTGTTTCTTGGTGTTTTTAGATGTCTCTAGTTTATTCTCTATCTTTGTGGTATGTCCACATTAATCAGTGAGCTCATGGTTGAAGATCTTTGTGCGCATGTTCAATTTTTCATGTCTCTGGACGACATGTTGGTGATAGCGTGTTGTGGATCTTCGAGGTGAAATTAATTATAGTATTTTTGTATTGGAGATGTTAATTTGGGTCTCCACTATGTTGTGACCAACCTTGGAGGATATGCAGTAAAATTTTATTTGTAAAACTAGGCTGACATTGCAAATATATTTTATTTTCTTGGTCGACGAAGTTGTGATGGAATCTCATGTAGTGGATATATAAGAGTGATTGTGTGATTGGTGGTATGGGTGCTTCGTGTGCTCCTATGTGTGTATGTGCGAATATCATTACTGAGAAGAGTGTGAAGAAGATTGTGCGAAGTGTGAAGAAGTGTTGAGCTTAATTGGAATTAGAATCAGGATTGAGCAGAAGCTATTTTCTCAGTTCGTACCCTCTGGATTTTTAATCCAATTTTGTTGGGCAATGAACCCCTTTTTTAATTGAGCAGTGAGCTCTAGGCAGTGTGCTTGAATTCATGTGCATTCCTCTTATTGTTCTTTATTATACTTTTAGCAGGGTATAATCTTGTGGACTAACATTGACCGTGGTTTTTCCCCTAATAGGGTTTCCACATAAAAAAATTTTGGTGTTCCTTGTCTCTCTAAAGTGTTAATTGCTTATGGTTAATTGTTCATTCATCTGTTTTAAGATTAAGGATAAGTTAAGTTAGAAAAAGTTTAAATTTTTGTGACAACTGATTCACCCCCTCTCTCAGTTGTTTGTCCTTATTTTTCCAACAGTTTGGGTGCAAAAGAGGACCATGCCTAGCATAAATGTACCCATTTAGATGTGTTGGAACAGTCCGTTTGGTCACACAAGTTTCAAAATGAAAGTTGCACCACTTTGCAACTTTACATTGCTTGCATTTGACAAATTTTTCCTCAACTAAGAAGTTGTCACCACAAGAAAATTCCTCTGAGATAGAAAAAACCGAGAGAGGTTATTGTAGAGGGGCCCAATGCGATCCCATAGTCTCAGGTGAAAATTTTCTAAGCATCATGATATTTGAGTAACGATCCGTCAAAGATTGCAACCATTTTGTACTTTAGACTTTTAAGAGATTGAGCTAGTTGAACATTGCTCAGAGTGATTCAACATGTTTGGGTGTGAAAGATGACCATGCCTAACGTAAACATAATCATTCAAATGCATTGGAATAGTTCGTTTGGTCACATGAGTTACAAAATGAAAGTTGCACCACTTTGCAAGTTTACATTGCTTGCATTTGATAACTTTTTCCTTAACTGAAAAGTCGTCACCGCGGGAAAATGCCTCTGATTTAGAAAAAATTGAGAGAGTTTATTGTAGATGGGCCCAACATGATCCCATATCCTCATAAGAGAAGTTTATAAGCATCATGATAACATGACTAATGGTTTTCATAAATGAAATTTGAAAACCCTTGACATCAAAATTGTAACATTTAGTTTTTAATGTTTATTAACAGTAGTTGAAAACTACCAAAAAGGAATACCATATGAGTAATTTTGAGTAAACCATTGTGAATTCAGATTGGCCAATGAAGTTTAAGTACATGCTAGAATTGTGTGACCAACCCAGTGCCTCACCTAAATAAGCTAAAAATGATTGAGAAACTATTTATTACCACACATGTAAATCCTTGGAAAATCTAGAAATCTCCTTGCTTCAAATGAAGTGTTTTAGAAACATTCATTTGGAAGTCCTCTCCATTGACCTTTTGAATGTAATTGAAAAAGCACACACTTTTAATGGCTCTACCACTTTTTCATCACTTAAGTTTGTTGTTTCAGCTTCACTTTAACAAACACACCAAAAGGGAATACTTTTCAGCTATGTAGGATTTTTGGCACTTGATCAATTTCAAGCATGGATATGCCACTTCTTGATACTTAACCAATTTTTTTGTTCTAGACTCCTTATGCCAAGAAAATAATACATTCTTTGAGTCATAATGCATTCTCTAAGTCACATTTCCATGGAGAGAAATAAAAGGCTATGTTAGTTGTAAGAAAATGCTAACAAGAGAGAGGGGACACTCTGCAAAGAATGGACAGTCATGCCATTAGCAAAGTTGCAGGAACAATAGGGTGTAAATGCCACTATCCATGGAATTTCAAAGAGTGCAATCAAATGTAGGTGAATACATGCATTTGAAGTTTCGATGGTAGAATTTCAGAAAGGACAATAGATTTGAAGGTTCCAATGACAATCAAAGATACTATAATGTGAGGTCAAGACAATAAATGATGAAGAAAAAGATGCAGCTACCATCAATATTCATGCAAAGGTAGAAGTGACAGTGATTAAGGAATTGAAGGCCATTGGATTATGATCCCAAAGGAGTCCAAAAACCTAAATAGACTCAACTAGACTCCTATCATTCAAATAAACCATAAAAACACCTTGAAATTGATGCTCCTGCATCAAGCATGGAGACAAGGTACTAGTATCACTATGCAACGATGAATAAAATGCAACCATATGCAATGACATGAAAAAAGGAGGAGCTTGAAGATAAAATGGTCAAAGGAACTAGTTTCAAATGAATTTTGTGATGCAATGGACAAAGGACTGTCAATTCAAAATTTAGATGACTGTGCAAAGGTAAAAAGACAACCATGATGATAGTCCAAGAGCAAGTCAAGATATCGTGTAAGACAACAACCCATTCACTTTGCAATAACAGTCAAAGGGGAAATGACTTCAATGAAGGCCTTCATTTGAGAGGGGTAGAGGCCTTCATAAATAGTAGCAAATTCATTGACATTTATAGCAGAAAATTCTTTAGACAATCATACATTCATGGCACTTTTCAAACATAAGGAGCATAAAATTAATTGACATAAATAGCAGCAAAAAGAGTTATGAAATGCACAACAAATGAAGTCCCTTGGGTAGCAAATGATGAAAAAAAAAATGTAGCAATGATGATCACAGTCCTTTGGCAATGTGAACGTAATGCATGATATTTCATGAATAGACATTCATGTATAAGTTTCAATATAAATTATTTTCATAAACAAGTGTCATTATCACTTTTCTTACCATAGATGGATCCATGTTTCCAATTTTGTAAATTGATACTACATGAATAAAAATGATACAATACAACTAACTTTAAATGGAAATCATAAACCATTATGCTTTAGATAAGAATACCAAAAGGAAGTAACAACACATGACTAAAATTTAGTTGACCTAAATTGTGCACAAGCTTATAAATATTTTAAAAGGACAAGAAAAAGAGTTGCATATATGATAAATAGACCTCATTAGAAAGAAAGAAAAAAATCAATTGAGGCATGTTAAGGAATATGCTCATTTGCATGTAATAATTTCTCATAATTTTTGTATTTCAAAAAATACATTAATAGAATAACAAATATTATAGTAGTGATGGAAAATCATCTTGAAAATCCTCCCATTTCTCAGCACTTGTAGCAATACATGCAAGGAATTAACCCTCCCATTTTCAACTTAGATCATGAAATATCTTGTACAAGAAGAAACAAAAGGAGCTGCTGCCTAGTTTGTTTTCTCCAATCCACCTTAGGTGGCCCATTTATTTGTATTCCAAATGATTGAAAACATTTACATCCCCTGCTCCCTTGGAAACACATGGGTAGTAGCCTCGATGTACTTGTGTACTCTCACTGGAATTCGGTCCACAAAAAACCTATAAAAGTCTAATAGTTTTAGACATGAAGTCACATTAAAATAATTAAAAGACCAGTAATTGAAAAATATCAGACATACTCCTTCTGACCAGATCTATTATCACCTTCATGCATGCTCTAAGCAGATCGATTGAAGGTTCTACAATGGTGATATGGCCCATATTTCACTACTTTCTCATCTCTCAATGATCCTAGGTATAAATGTCATGAATATATAAACATAATTAACATAAAACTTGTAGCATATAAGAATCCAAAAAATCTAGGAAATGGAAAAGAAAGAGAAGATTCAAAACCAGAAAATGCAGCTTATACTTTCTAACATACTAGGATTCTCATACCACCGAACACTTGCACCAACAACCAATGTTGTTATTTTCTTAAGTTGATGATCTTTAATGAAGCATTTCTCTTTTTTCTTCTTCATTAGTCTTGCATATCTCCTCACTAAAGCATACATCTAATTAATAATTTGTCACAAGTACAACCCAAGTCCTTGCATAGTTATCAATTAAAATGCTTAGTGAAATAAGGAAAATAATTGAGGGCAATCATAAGTGGATGAAAAGATAGTCACACATGCATCAATGACAGTCCTAAATGCAATAGATAATATAGAATGGAAGAGAAACGGCCGAGTGGAAAAGGTGAGCGAATATTTTTGAAATTTGATGGTTGTGTAGGGGAGGACGAGGCAGATTTAGAGGATGGGAATGATGGAGATGGTTTCCTTGGTCCTTGTGTGTCCCTCCTTCACTATGCAAACCATTTGCTAGCTTCTGGGCATGCGATGTTGGAGGTTGTGGCTATCTGGTGTGCTTGGGTTGGACCAACGAGGTTTTTTGGTGCTACTTTAGGCATTGCTGGCTCATGCTCAGTTGGGATTGTCTATTGTGTGCGATGGAGTTCGTTGTTGGGTCCTTTGGAGGTGCTCTCTTGCTTTCTGCACTTAGAGGAGGATGTTTTTTTGGACAGGGCCTCTGTTTTGAATCCCTCTTGTTGGATCCTCTTGGCCTTTGGAGTGGTGGTTTCTTTAGGTTTCTCTTTGGAGTTCTCCTATCTTGGGGCTGTGTTTGCCGGCCAATTTTTGGTTTCCAAATGGGAGTTGGGCTTTCATGCATATTTTTTTGGTTTGGAACCTATTGTGGGTTTGTGGCCCCTATTGTGGTGCAACATTACTATTTGGGTTGGGAGTTTCTCTTTCCTTGGTCTCCCCTCTTGTTCAATAATGTTCTTCTTTAGTATTTGGGGGATGGTGTCTTGGTCTAACCCCTTTGTGGGTTTGAGTTTTTGGTTCTCCTGCTAGGAATTTTTTCTACCTTCTTGTGCACTGCTTTCTTTGGTTCCATGCCATGGCTTGTTATGGGTGTGCCTTAAGAGGTTGTTCTTCAATGTTTATTTTACTTTGGGGGTTGATGTGGAATGCTTCTTGTCCCTCCCTATTGTTGCTAAAAGTGTGTTTTTGGAAGGCTTTGAAAGATTCTCGATGTTCAATTTTTGTGACTAGGCTCTCTTAGATAGGTGGATTTCCCTATTTTATTTTTGAACCTAGATTGGAAGGTTTTTGGTGGTCTTGGATGGGTTGGATGGGCTGTTCTTCATGCTCTTATTTCTTGCCCATGTTGGTTTTTTCAATGTTTTTGTAGGGTATATCCTAGTGGTTCTCTTGCTGCCCCTTTGGCTTGAGTTGCAGGTGGATATCATGTTTCTTCTTACTACTGGTTGGTTAGCTCTCTTCTCTTTTCTTCAATCTGAGTCTTCTTTTGAGGTGAAGATTACTCTTGTTGAGGTGGAACCCTCTCTTCTAGAGGTAGAGTTGGGGATTGTGGATTTGAGGAGGTGCTTTCCTTGTTGTTGGTTGTCATTGGTACAATACCTTTTGAGGTAGTGAGCGCTCCTATGGAGGTGGAGTTGTTTCTTGTTTCAGTGTGATTGTAGTGGTGGTAAGATTTTTCATGATGTCTTCTCCTATAGAGGGGAGCCGACTCCTATTGAGGTGGAGTGTGATTTTTCTCTTCCTGTTTGGGGATGGTGCAAGAGATTTGATTCTTCTTGTTGGTATGGTAGGATGGCCTCCTTCCTGGTGGTATCTATGTGAGTTGTGGGTATAATGTCCTTGGTAAAACTTGGTTTGATGTGAGGGACTCTGGTCCTTGTTCTTTGTTTGTGAGTGGGTTTCAAGTTCCCCTTTAAACCTGGTCTAGGTCCAAGTTCCCCTCTTTAACTTGGGTATGTTTTGGGTTCTAGGTTCCCATTAAAACCTTGTTGTTTGTAGATTTGGGTTGTCTTATTGATCTGTTGGTTTTTTGTTGTTGGTATGCTGCTGGTTGGCTGTGTTTTATTTTTGTGCAACTGGTTCCTCTTTGTGTGGGTTTCGAGTCCCCTTCAAAATGTATTTGTTTATGGTTTTAGGTCTATTCAAAACCTATTGTAAATGGTTTTAGGTCCATTCAAAACCTGTTTTTCCCTTAAATCAAGACAGTCCTAAATGCATATGACATCAAACACCAATAGAGAATACCAAATTAAAGGTAGTCAATAGAGAGCAACATATAATGTCATTTTGCATTAACAACAATGCAATATTGCAAACCCTTTTACAATCAAACTTACGCTTGAAAGAAAATAGTGATCAATAAAATGGCTTTACAAATTCAATGTGCATACTTATAAATCAATCCAAGGAACCATCCAGGTCTACTCTACTCTTTATTGTGTAAAGTGTTGCCTCATGCTCAGACTAGCACACTTTCCACAAGTTCTTGTGCACAAGTCTACCCTTCTATTTGATTAAATGAATGTTGGATGTGATGAAAAGGTTGTATTAGTGAAGAACCTTCTGATGCATGTCGAAGTCCTCAAACAACTAAACTATAGCATTCTTAACTAGGTACCCTATAAGCCATGTTCCAGTAACAACCACCGAGCATGTAGGATATTCTATTTTTTCTCCATCTATAATTGGGGCTACTAATTTCTTTTTGTCCTCGATACAATGACATAGATAATAATCTATTCCCTCTTCATTGTCTTCATTTGTAATTCCCACATAAACATGCCCTACATTGATATTTCATCCAATTAGATGTATTTAATGATCACAATAAAAAAATGAAGTAAGATATATTACTTGGTTCTAGTAGATCTGATACATGATCAAAGTCAACAGATGATTTCATCTCCATGGTTTGTAGAGCTGTCGGGAGCTGATACATGTCAAGTGGGGTTAGACTTGTTACATACCATTTGTCAACCCACTCTTTTGAGTCACAATCATTCCATTCTTGAAGTGTACATGCAGAACAAAAGTATACCATCTTTTGCGTATGGATAGTCCATGTACCTGCATTGGAGCTTCTAAAAGAGTATAGCTCACTCAATCCTATTAGTGTACTGCAATAAACATATTTTGCAATGTTAGTATCATCTACCAACCAAAAAAATCTACAAACTAAAAAATTACCTTTATTATCGTGACCCATTGCATGATTGCACCACTAGACATTTGATTTTGCATCTGCTAAATTTACACTATCTTTGTAGTTTAAATCTTCTCATGCTTGTTACTTGATTTTGTTTCTAGCTCAATCAGGTAGAGCTGAGATTGTGCTTGCAAATAAAAGATAAAAGGTATACATTCAATACTACTAAGTTATATTCATATGCATAGAAGTATTATCAAATAAATTGCATCTCATTATGCAAATGTATAAAAGAGAAGAGAGTGAACAAGTTTTGCATAAATGTTGTCTTTCATTGATAATTACAAATGTATGGTTTCCCACACAAGCCATGGGAATAACTATTTCAATATAGAATAGGAAATAAACTATACATTTGATGATTTAAAACAGTAAGAAAATAAGCATATGGAAAGAGTAGGGATCTATCATTTCTTGAATGATGAACCCCAGGTTGCAAAGATACATCCTTGTCCAACCCCTCCTGCTTGATTTCTTCAAGAATTCCTGCATAAGATGAGAGTGGTTGTGTTAGAGATCAGGACCCGTAATATCTACATATGCCACATCAACAAATATATAGTCTATTCTCATAAGGCATTGAAATAGTTTGTGATATCATAGAAACCAAGAAAGCAAAGGATTGTCATCAACAAGTGTCATATACTATGCTCCACTATTTTATCTAACATGTTTGTTCATTGTGCAAGTATAGGTGAAATTTTCATTGCTAGATCATTCTATTTGATGTCATAGTATGTGGAGTGAAATGGGATCCCACAAGGGTTGAGCCTAGCATGCTACCCTCATGTTGTAAAGAGGGATGAGAATGAAATAAAATATAACTTTTATCAACTCTAACAACTATCCATCACCTATGATAGTGAGTTGATGAAAATCAATGTCATAAATGACAAATGCTTGCTAAAATAAAAATCAATAGGAGAAGGAAACCACTATGTCAAGGACAGTGAATAGAGTTAAGGAGAAAGTATGCAGCCTATGAGGGACAATACTCTTGAAAGTGCAGAAGAAACAAATGAAGCTTTGTTGAAGTGTTAATCTCAGAGACAACCTAATAGATTTTATTTTTCCCACAATGGATAGTCAAGAAAGTAACCATCATATCACATTATATGTGCCTGGATTGAAGGCTTGCATGAGGAGCTTGAAACTCAAATTTCAACAATCACCATTTAAAATTCACCATTCAGGATAATCAAGGACAACTTTATATTATGACTTCACATATACATGCCATAGAGGTGACAATAGTGAATCATGAAAGTAAAATAAACTATTGTTGAAGGATAGCCCTAGATGATAATTGAGGTAGAATTGAGATAAAAGTTTCAAACCATAAAGTGGTGGTCATTTCAAACTTTGAATGAACAGTACTCAAGCAAGGAGCATGGTGAGAATGATGAATGGTGGACACTCACATGAGATTGCAGTCACATGAAGATACATTTATTAGACTAGTCCATTACATTGCAAGTTTTCAAAACTCTATGAAGGAAATAAAGCATGATATGAATTGAAAAGGATCACTAAAAGGAGGCATCGATCATGGATGCCTTGCAGAGCTAGGGAGTATGCTATAACAGAAGGATGATAACCTACATGTTGGATGCACACAAAGAAGTTTCAAGGAACTATGCAAGAATAGTAATCATATTCTACAAGATCTCTTATTCCTTCATGAGATAAAACACTTTACTAGCTTCTACTAAACTTTTGTACTTTGAAAGCATGTCAATAAAATTATTATGAAAGCTTGTCTGTAACAAAGGCAAGCCCTTTGTGTAACAAAGGAAAATCACTTGTGGTGGATGAAAGAGTGGACATTTTTTTTCCCATGTAAAAGTATTTTCTAGAGGACACAGGTCTACAGTATTGAAGATATGTAATCGTCAAAGGGGTTGTATGTAGCAAGTAGAGTGAATAGTGTTGGAATTGTGTGCCTCAATCCCACAGGTTGAAACCTCTTGTGAAGAAATTTCGGTGAGACTATGGAGATGTCTGGCCAATCTGCTAGTTGATCTTGGACTATCATTGTGACCTCCTGAATGTCTTGGCGATCGGCATAATCGGCAACCTTCGGCGTACCCTTGGACAGTCGGGATGATGTCTCGGCGACGATAGAAAGTCTGGTTGATATCGGCGTGACCTTTGGTCTATTTGGCTGATGGAACTATCAGTATGATTTGCTTCTATCAGAATGTGTCTTGGCGATAGGGGGTATATCTCACCGATGGTTTAATTCCTAGCGGATGTCGGGAGACCTACAACGACTGGAGTCATCGGTGTAACCCATTTTCTTCGATATGAAGTCTTAGCGATGGAGGGTTGTCTCGCCAAATAGTTATACACTTGTGTCATCGGTGTAACATGTGACTTCGATAAGAACTCTCGGCGAAAGTTAGAAGTCTTGCCGACTATTGTTTGGTGCTCGGCATGACTTGAAGACTTTGGTATGAAGTCTTGGCAAACTGCGGGTGTCTTTCCGATGGAAAAGCTAACATCAATATGACCTTTGAACTTTGGTATGATGTCTCATCGAATGGCGATTGTCTCGCCGATGAGAATGTTGAGGTTGATGTGACTTGAAGACTTCGGTGTAATGTCTAGGCAAAGAGCGATAGTCTTGCCGATTGATGAACTCTTCGGAATACCTTGTGATCTTTGGTGTGAGGTCTTGGCGACATGACGAAGTCTTAGCGATAGCTCTATGGACTCGATGTAACCTCTTGGCGATGGGGACAACTCTTGGTGATATCGAATGCTGGCTGTGTTGGCATTGGGGAGACATAGTTAGTGTCTCACCGACATGCCAAAACAGGCTAAACGCCCTTGATCATTTGAAGACTGTCCTACATGGTGTTACCTAGATGTATTATCTTCTATGCAAGAAAGTGGAAACATCTACGATGCTGAGCTGGATGATTCGATAGTTGTGATCCGACAGTTGGAAGAAAACCGTTTCACAGAGGTCGTTGAGAATGAATGCATATATGTATGCATTGGACGTTCTAAAAAAGAGGTGCAGAGAGAGCTGGTAAGAGCCGAAGAGAGAACAAGAGGAGCGATAGAGAAAGGACCGAGTGGCTGGCTGAAAGGCCGAAGCCATGAGGCCAAAGCAAAGGAAGAGAGAGGCAGAGTTATGTTTCTGGAATCTCTCCTGATCATGAATGCCATGGTTGATCTCTCAGGGAGAGTAAGCTACCAGGTTGTATCCAGAATGAACAAGATGTAATCTCTGTAAAGGCTATGAGCCTGAAATTGTATTGTAACTATTTGTTTCTGAATAATACAATGGCTCGATCTTTGAAGAGTGGGGTTTTTTATCTGAAAGGATTTTGCCCATGTAAATCTGTTTGTTTTGGTTTCTGTCTCATCTTTCATGTCTGATGGTTCTTATAGTAGAATCTGTTAATGCATGCTGTTGAATTTACATGTGCTTCTCTCAAAAGGATCAATGTGGGAAATGAACTGTGTCTGTTTCCACTTTAGGACATAGTTGAATGTGTTTTTGAGGCAACCTAATCAAAATTAAAGTTACTGAAGGAACTACTATTCTTGGAGGTTTCTCTGAGATGCACTAAATTTTCCTTACAAATAGTGGCTTTGTCAGCTAGCTGTTTCTACATAATTCCTTTGAGACTAAGATGAATCCTTAGCATGAGGAAAGATAGTGAAAATAAGTTAGAGAAATCTTGGACTAAATTTAAAATGAAACCCAAATTCTTGCAAGTAATGAAAACCCAAAGTATACTAAACCCTTGAGTTACAAGAATGAGAAAAGACATAGAAGGGTTTCTTCATTTTCTCAGAGAATGCAATATAAAGATAAAGCTGTGGCCATGGAAATAAAAAGACGCTTTTGTATTTGAAAAATCAATGAAACCCTTGGCCCTTAGTAAAGTAGAAACCTCAAACTACTTGCAATAGTGGTATTGTAGTTTCCAGAAAAATAAAGACACATAATATTTTAATGGAAAATAAGAGCCACATGAAACCCTTGAGATGGCTGCATAAAGTGAAAGCCTTAGGGTTTGTTTCCTTTTCAAGAAAATGCAAGATTTGAAGCCATGACCTTCATGAATAGAAGCCATCAAGTTAACAGAGGTTGCAAAGAAACAAAAGCTTCACATTTTCTTCAAAAGAGAAGCATTAATTATGAGAGATGCACAGGAAAACAAAACTTATTCATTTTTTCCTTGCATAATATGTTGGAGTTGACAACCCAAGATATTCAATCTGCAACACCAAAGAACCTCCACAAGAGATAGAGAGAAGCAACAATGGAAGATGCTATTCCACCAAAAAAGGATTGCAATATGATACAATATGATCAATGCAATACAATACAATGCTATATGCAATTCTTACAAATATGCTAGAGATACCTTGCTTATAAAGGCAAGGATGAGAGATAGGATAAGACAAGATCATGACAAGTGTCTTAATCCTATCACATGAGATAACTAACTCATAACTACCTAGGAGAGTGGAAATTCTAGATAAGACAACTAATACTTATCTAGATATGACAACTAATATCCTAAGTAAACTTAACATGTGAATTAAGTCCCCTAAGTCCCTAGTAAAGGAATAAACTGGGTACAAGACTTATTCACACCAACACCCCCCCTTAAGTGCAACTTAGGGAGGTACAAACCAATGCAACCATGCAAAAATATGGGTCACAGAAACTAGGCTTGATGAGGTACCCATGTACAAAACAAAAACCTCTCATAAGCGGAGAAAAGGAGAAAAACCCTGTGGGAGAAAACTCCTCTCCAAAAGAGAGAAAGGAAACAAGAAAACTAATGAAGGAAGGAGGACTCCTAAAGACCCCCCAAGGACAACTTCCTTCACCCCAAGCATCGATCGCAACTGAAGATAACGAGGTGATGCCAAAGGTTTAGTGAAGATGTTTGCAACCTGATGATCTATAGGCAAATACTCCAAGCTGAGAACACCATCTTGGATGAGCTACCTGATGAAGTGCATGTGGATCTCAATATGCTTAGTCTGCTGATGCTCCACTAGGTTGCATGAAATATGAATGGCACTCTGATTGTCACACCAAAGAGTAGTGGGCTGAGTGGAAGGGAATCCGAACTCAGTCATCAACTGACGAAGCCACAAAACCTCCTGACTAGCCAACACAACACCTTGATTCTCAGCCTCTATCGATGATAATGCAATAGCTGTCTGCTTCTTGCATGACCATGCAATCAGACTAGAACCAAGGAAAAAAACAAAGCCAGAAGTAGACTTCTGATCATTGACATCACCAGCCCAATCTGAGTCAGTGAAGCCCACAATCTGAGATGCACCTAAAGTGTAGTGAATGCCAAAATGAGTAGTGCCCTGAATGTATCTCAAGATATGCTTGGTGGCCTTCCAATGACTCTCATGAGGCTCCTGTGAGAAGTGAGAGACAATTCCAACCGTAAAGGAAATATCAGGACGACTATGTGTCAAGTACAAAAGACTGCCAACCAACTGCCGATACAAGGTAGGATCAACTGTAGGAGTAGTGCAACTGGAAGACAGTACAACACTTGATTGGAATGGAGTAGGGGCAAGCTTGCAATCAGTCATGCCAAATCTCTGAAGCAAATCAAGAGCATACTTCTGCTGGAAAATGAAGATCCCCTCAGAAGTCTGATGAACCTGAAGACCAAGGAAGTAATGCAAAAGACCAAGGTCGGTCATATCAAATCGCTCCATCAATGCTCGTTGTGTACTCTGAATCATGGAAGTAGAACTCCCTGTGAGAATCAAATCATCCACATAGAGCACAAGTATAAGTAGATCCTCTCCATGTCTCTGTGTATAAACTGTGGGATCGGAATGGCAGCGAGTGTAGCCGGAAGCAAGCAAGAAACTATCCATCTTCTCATACCAAGCCCGAGGGGCTGTTTGAGACCATACAATGAATGTCGAAGCCTGCAAACAAGTGAAGAGTCCTACACAAAACCTGGTGGCTGCTCCATATAGATCTCCTCATGAAGATCCCCATGCAAGAAAGCACTCTTCACATCCATCTGAAACACTGACCATCCCTGAGATGCAGCTATAGCAAGGACAAGGCGAATAGAATCCATCTTGGCAACAGGAGCAAAGGTCTCAGAATAGTCAATCCCTTCAACCTGAGAGAACCCCTTTGCAACAAGACGAGCCTTGTACTTGTCAATGGAACCATCTGCTACATACTTGGTACAATACACCCACTTGCATTGAACCAACTTTCTTCCCTTAGGAAGAGGCACAAGATCCCAAGTATGATTCTTCATCAAAGAAGAATACTCGTCATCCATAGCACTATCCCACTCTGGAATACCTGAAACATCTGAAAACTTCTGAGGATCATCTGAAACTGCATGACTCAAAAGACTAATTCCAGAAGTTTGAGAACGAGTGCGGCGAGTGTCTGTGGGATCACCAGCAAGAGGACTAGCCTCCTCAAGAGTAACTCGAGCCCATCATGGCCTAGTGGGTGAATGAGGAGGAGGTTCATCAAGACCATCATCAAAATATTCCTCAAGTATCAAAACATCATCAACTGAAGAAGATTGAGTAGGTTGTGATGAAGAAGTCAAAGGAGAATCTGGCTGGGTGAAGGTCTCAGAAAACTGAACATCACGTCGAAAATGTACCTCTCGTGTGTCAGGATCAAATAATTTGTATGCCTTCACATCCTCACAATAGCCAACAAATATGTACCGCTGACTCTTCTTCTCCATGGATTTACGCCGACCATTCAGAATGAATGCCCAAGCCTCACTACCGAATACTCTGAAGAAGGATACATTAGGCTTGCGATGAGACCAAGCCTCCTCAAGGGTCATATTGCGCACTGCCTTGTGGGGCATACGATTCTGAATATAGTTGGCACAATTGATAGCTTCGGCCCAAAAGGTGGGAGCCATGGACCTAGACTAAATCATACAATTGACCATTTCCCTGAGAGTCCTATTCTTTCTCTCTGCCACACCATTCTGCTGAGGAGTGTAAGGAACTATGTGCTGATGAAGAATACCATGCGCACTACAAAAATCCTGAAATGCCTGATTGACATACTCCCCCCATTATCTGTGCATATCTGTCGAAGAGAAAAACCTGACTTCTTCTCCACAAATGTTTTGAAGGTCTTGAAGTTGGTGAGGACTTCACTCTTGAGCTTCAGAAAATAGACCCATGTCCGGCGGGAAAAATCATCAATGAATGTTAGCACATACTTGGCCCCTAAAAAAGAAGGAGTTGGGAATGACATGAGATCACTATGGACCAACTCAAGGGGTGTGGTTGCACGTGTAGCTTGACCCTTAGGAAAAGGATCTTGATGTTGCTTGCGAAGAACACATCCTTGACAAACTGCATCAGTGCAAGTGATCTTTGGAAGACCAACCACTAAGTTATGTGCTTTCATTTGTTGAAGATATCTATAATTCAAGTGCCCAAATCTCTCATGCCAAAGCTTGCTCATTGAATCAACATGAGCAACAAAACATGAACCCGATGAAGACTCAAATCCATCAAATCGATACAAATGATTCTCATGATCAACTACCCCTGTAGCAATAACCTTCTCATGATCCTGCAACTGTCTAATAGTCACATTCTATGGAGTAAACTCAACTGACTTCCCATCTCCAGAATGACAAATCTGATATATGGAAAGAAGATTCGCTGAAATATCAGGAACAAGAAGAACATCTTCAATGCACCCATCTAGCATTTGAACGGAGCTTGTCCCCAAAACTGGAATTTGTGAAGAGTTCCCAACTGCAATCTAAGAAGTAGAAGTATGAACTATGGAATTAAGAAGATCACGTGAATTGGTCATGTGATGTGAAGCACTTGAATCAAGAATCCAACTATCTGAAGGTAAATGCATAGCTCGTGCTGAAAGAGCTTGCCCTTTGCCCATGGAAGAAGGCTTAGCCACTAAAATATTGTGCTTCTTCATAGCTTCCTCCAAGGCCTCTAATCTCTTAAAGCAATGAGATGCATCATGCCCAGTTTTGCCACAAAATGAACAAGGATCTCCTTTCTTTTTCTTGGACTTGGAAGAAGAATCTCCAGAGGTAGAAGAAGAAGGAGACTGAGTGGACTTCTGATTGTTCTTCGACTTTGGTTTGGAGGGATTCTCATTACCAGAAAATGATTCTACTTTGGGCTTCTTCTTGTTCTCTCCTTTACCCTTGGATGATTGAGCCATTAGAGTATGATTCTTAGAATTAGGTAAGGCATCCAACTGAATTAACTTGGCCTCCTCCCTAGTAAGACACTCACAAAACAACTCAAATGTGGGCATTTTGTAATCTTTCCCCATTGCATCCATAGTTGAATAGAAAGTAGAAGAAAACACTTGATAAGGGCCCTTTAACTTAGACAGAATCAAGAAGATACATTCATCACTAGATACATCATGTCCACATCCTTTCAACTGTGACAAAATCATCTTGAATTGAGCAAGAAAATCCTGCATTGAAGGAAACGCATCTGGAGAGAGGGATTGTAGTTCTGCTTGAAGTTGCAAGGTTCTGAAATGATTTATTTTACCATACAATTCTTCAAGTTTGTCCCAAACATTCTTAGGTGTTTTGCACTCCGAAATATGAAACAACAAATTATCAGATACATGTAAGCCAATGAGCCCTTTTGCTTCATCCATTTTACATCTATGGACAAACTTTTCATAATCCCTTGTAAATTCAGGTTGTTCTGCATCTAACATTGGCCATAGACCCTTAGATTGTAACAATTGAGTCATTTTTAGCTTCCATGTATGATAATTGTGTGGAGTGAGTGGTTCAATTTGCCTTAGATCCGCCATGAACACCAAAAGGAAAGGACAATGTGGCACTTAAATTGTGCCTTTCACCCCCCCAAAATGTATTAAAACTGATTTTGCAACCCCCCCAACAAATTACAATGAACAAATTTTTGCAAATTTTACAAGTGACAAGCTCAAATCAACCGTTTATAACACACGGTGATTTTTACAATTTTCAGAAAAAAGAGTTTGCAAAGCTGAAAACAGAGGTTACAAACAGATTCCTTGCAATTTTTTGATCAATTTCAAAAAAAGTTTGCCAAATTTTGACTTCGTTTGCAAAAGTTACATCAAGAACAAGCAATAAATGCACTTGTACCTTAAAGCTGAAAAAAATAGCAAAAAATGTCAAAATATGGAAAAATCACCTATACCACTACGAAGTTCGTCGAACCAGCTTTCCGACGATATCTTGTTTACAAAAATCTGACTCCGTGGTGAAAAGTTATGCAAAAATGAAAAAATGCCTATTTTAGGCACTGTGAACACTAAACAGGGGAAAAATTTGAGCCCTCAGGGGCTGGCGGTCAGTCACCCACGTGACTAGGGGCTGGGCTGATGCAAAAATTTCCGGCGGTTAGGAGAAACCGGTGGTTGGTTCGGCTGGCAGTTTCGGGCTTAACCCGCTGTCTGAAGTTTTACCGCCCTCCTGGCGGTTTAAGCACTGGTGGTTAGCGGTTAAACCGCTCGTTGCTGACGGTGGCGGTTAGGGGCTGCTTCTGGCAGTAAATGCTGGCACTGGCGGTTATGGTAGCTGCTGGTGGCTTACAGCCTAGTGCCGGCTTCCGTCAAAGCCGCTGACCCAAAGTCTGCAGACCTAAAAAGTCCGCAGCTTATTAAAAGCCAATAGCGCTTAAATTTTTTTTTTTTAATAAAAATAAACAAACCCGCCAAAAGAAATATGCAGAATTAAAAATTTTATTCTGACGTCAACGCGTACTTGTGTGGGGGGGGGCGTACGACCTCCTATGCTAATTTTTTTTTGCTCCGAAGACAACTTTTGCCGAATATAGGCAAATTATATATCAAAAAAATCAGAAACGGCCACCCGGACGCAATGGAAGACTTATTTTTGGCTCAAAGTGCTCCTATAAAAAGTTGTTCACCAGATCTGAGCTTGAAACCCTTCTTTGCCAAAGTTGCAAATGGTGACAAAATTGAGTGAAACAAAAGCCAGATCTGACTTTTTCGAGCCTCCTGGACGCAATGGGACAGCCTAAAATATTGCCACTATAGCCAAAAGTGCTGCAATCACCAGATCTCACCAAAATGCAAGCATGCAATATAGGATACAAGAACTCAAAAAATGACAATAGAAATTGATGGAAACTCTCTAATAAAGAAATGGAAGGGGCTTGCTAGATTCAAAGCTCTGATACCATGTTGGAGTTGACAACCCAAGATCTTCAATCTGCAACACCAAAGAACCTCCACAAGAGATAGAGAGAAGCAACAATGGAAGATGCTATTCCACCAAACAAGGATTGCAATATGATACAATATGATCAATGCAATACAATACAATGCTATATGCAATTCTTACAAATATGCTAGAGATGCCTTGCTTATAAAGGCAAGGATGAGAGATAGAATAAGACAAGATCATGACAAGTGTCTTAATCCTATCACATGAGACAACTAACTCATAACTACCTAGGAAAGTGGAAATTCTAGATAAGACAACTAATACTTATCTAGATATGACGACTAATATCCTAAGTAAACTTAACATGTGAATTAAGTCCCCTAAGTCCCTAGTAAAGGAATAAACTAGGTACAAGACTTATTCACACCAACATAATAAAGCTTGAAACAAGTTTTCTATACAAAAAAAGAAAAGAAAATGTTTGTTTGCATAGACTAATGCTTACTCAAGCATGATTCCATCATATACCCACGTGTAGATCCTACAGAGGAAAACTCCATAATATCCATGAAAACTTCAACCTAACCATTGGTGGCTCGAGCATAAAACAAAAAGAGTGAAAAATGCAAATGAAGGTGAAATGTGTGTCGAGTCATGGTTTTGGTATTAGGGTTTCAAAACCCTAACTGTGGCCAACTATCACTTAGGTATTTTTTCCATTTGTTTTTAAAATTTCCTTCATAAATTAATACCTTTGCATTATACTCATATGCCAAGTGAATGACTTATGAATTTTGCATTGTCTTCTAAGACATTGACCGAATCGTGCTTTTATTTTTGCATAGGTTGAAACAAAATTTGTAATGTAAAACATTTAGTAAAGTGGTGTGCTATAAACCACTTTATTAGTGTTATGTAAATGCAAAAATAGATAGGAGCATGTGCTTTTAGATTAAGTCAAGGGGGATAGTTGGATATTTATGGTTTATGCCAAGCATATAGGGGAAGTTGGAGGAGGTTATCCAAAAAATGCCAAGAATATAGGGGTTGTTTTGACTTGATTTTGGAGCAAGTTGAGAGCATTTAGGAACAATTTTGGATTCCTTTATGATAGGTGAGGTCATGTTTTGACCTTTTCTTCACTTTGGACTCATTTTGGAGGGAGTTTGGGAGCTATTTTCTAGGCTTTTTAGTTATGCACGACCAAAGGGTTTTGGGTCTTGATTTTGGTGCAATTGATTGGGAAAGGATATAATAAATTCATTATTTTTTGTGAAGTTAGTTCTGATTATTATCTTTTGTCTACTTTGTGACTTTTGGAGGTCCTTGGTAGAAAAAGATAGTTTTTTTGTAACTCATTTACAAACATATATACAACAGTGTAAGTACCTATGATCAATAAAAGAAAGCATTTTCTACCTTCTCAATCTTGTCTATTGTGTGTAGCTAAATGATTGATGTATGTTTTTGTGATTTACATGCAAATCCTTGAATGTATGTCTCATTTTAACACCTCTATACAAAAATGCATGTTTTGTGTAGGTTGTAGGTTGTGTCAGGGTGCCAAACAGTAGTTAGTTGTGATAAAGCCTTCATTTTTCCTTCTAATATTGCAAACACTAAAATTTTCCTATGAAGTATTGATACATGAACATGAAACATGTGTGAGTTGTGTCTTGAAACCAATTGATTTATTGAAATCATTGCCTATGTTATGCAATAGTACATGTTACAATCATTTAGTGCATCACTTTACTTTAGGAGGTAGGTTCATTTTCACGTATCTTTCTTACCCTTTTCCCAACAAGAAGTAGTTTAGGTGAGTACCATAAGAGCCATATTTCTCTGGATGTTCTTTTCTGGTTTAGGTGAACCACAGCCTTAGAAAAGTTCCCATGTTTCTCCAATATGCTAAGTTCTACAACTTAGCAGGGGTGCACTATTAGGAGACAACAATTTTTGGCATGCCTGGTGGGACTATTCGAATCAAAATAGTTTAGAGAATATAGCTTATTGTTGGTTTTGATATGCAACAAGTAATTTTTCAAACCTTGAAGAGGTTGAATTCTACATATTTGGTGACTCTAAAAAAACATTTCTATTGGTTTCAATATGATCAAGTGCTGGTTTATTTAAAATAGTCTGATTTTACTTGTTTTCTTAGCTTTGAAAGAATAATCATGTCAATTTTTCATGGAAATATGTCTTATCATCCATCATTTCATGAAAGTTCTCCCTACCCACCACCTTATCAGTCGTATCAGTCTAATCATGCTACTAGTTTTAGTCCAAATTCCATGACTTCTCAAGGAAACCAGCATGCTCAATAATCTTACCACCCTCCCACCCCTGCTCAACCTTCCTGGAAACCTATCCATGCCTATAATCATTTGCAAGAAGATAATTTTGCTCTTAAACAACATGACTACTCTTTGAATCAGCCTCAAGATGCCAACAACATGAGTATCAAGGATATAGCATTAGACTTGCAGAGGAAATTAGAGGCTATCACAAAAGAATAGGAATATAATATGCAACAAAAAGAGCTTGCTCATCAAGCTCATATTCATCAGAAAGAGGTGGAGGCACAAAGGTATGAACTGGAGTTTCTTGCTAGACAAGTTGCAGCCAAAGAAGAACAAATACAACACTTGCTTGCACAAGTACAGAGGTATGAAATCAAATCAGCCCCTTGCATTCCTAGTTTCAAAATGCCAAATCTTGCTGAGGCCTTTCCTCTCATATCAATCCAAAACCAGGAAGAGGAAAAGGTTTTAAAATCCAAGCCAATTAAAATTCTAGGTTTCAAAAGTTTTTCTTCAAACCAACAGCTGATTCCTAACCAAGAGCAACCCATTGATCAAGATAGCTCACTCACCATGGAGGAGGATAGAGATACAAACCTATTGCAAATAGCTATAGAGAAATACCAATTAGAACATGAGAAGATTGGATAGGAAAAGACCTTTCAAGATGTATCTTTGAATGCTCTAACTTATGATTTTCCTTGTTTTGATGAAGATGGTAAAAATGTTTCAATAGGACAGTAGGGTGAAAAGGTGAAAGTGGATGATGATGAAGAGCAATTCATAGTTTGGAATAATGAGTTACCTTCTTTCATTCAACATGATGAAGAAGGCGTGAGTTCAATCACACCATCAACAGTTTCAAAATAACAAGAAGACATCAAACAATGTGGTGAGTTGCTGATTGATGACAATCAGTATGACAATGGAACCTTGGATCATGAAAAGGAGCATAAAACTAAACCTGCCACCATTTTTCAAGGTATGAGCTTTGATATCTTTGAGCATGTTATGAATGAGAAAGATAATGACGATCTTGATGAAGAGATGTGCATAGATATAATTGAACAAGTTTGTTTAAAGTTGGATGACAAAGAATCAACCCTGTTAGAAGAAAGTGACAACCATGATAAACCAGAACAATAGGTTCACAAGCTTGAACAAGTGCTGAAGCAATAGGAAAATATTCATGTTTTGATTCCTCAAGAAAAATTCCATGAAGAGGACTTGTTTGGAGATATCATTGAGCTATCTTGTCCACAATCAGTTGATGAACCGATACCTTTGAAGCAACAAGTGGAAGAAGGCATCTTTTAGAAAGAGTCACCAAAAATTGAGCATCTAAATCAGCAAAAGGATGGAACAACAATGAATGAGCAAGAAACCATCAATAGGAGTTCAAATTTTGTTCATTCAAGAGGGTTTCCTATCAGTTCTTCAAGAGGATGTCCTATAAGTTCTTAGCAATTGGATTGCTAGTAGTCATTTATCTATTTTATGTGATAAACTCACTTTCTGGTCTATATGGATGCCAACACGCCAGAGAGATGACAACACGGTCAGCACACCATGTTGTCGTCCTAGACCCATGCTGCCATTATTTGGCTGAGTGCTTGTTAGTTTGTCCAAAAAATCCATTTGACCTACTCTTTTAGATTCTAAAACTCTCACTATTGTTCCTTGAGGTAGTTTAGGGTAGTTTGCTCTATGAGGCTCTTTGAATGAAGAGAGATCATGAGCCATGAATCCCCATTCTCTACATTTTGGTGAACCCGACTAGGAATTTATTTACCCCAACTTGGCAAGGTCATAACTTTTGACTCGGTGCTCAGAATTCATAACTGTTTACACCTTTGGAAAGGTCCCCAAGAGGACTAGTTTAGTCCAGAAAATACTATGCCTTCAATAGTTAAATTTTAGGGATTGACACAAGTTTCAACCCCAAATTTTGCTCCGAAGACCTTCAAAAATACAAATTACTAGAACCTAGAAAATATTGAAAAAATCCAAAAATTTGGATTTTTAGTTTTTCTTAGTTCTATCATCTCAAAATGAATTTAATATCTTCTTTTATTAGTTCAGTATCTAATTTTGTTCAAAATGTTAAATATGTTCCATTTCATGCATATGATGGTGACTTGGCTTTACCCATGTCACTCAGTGTCTTTGATCCTTCTCATGATATTCCTCTTGCTTTGAAGGATATCTTGTTGCAAGAAGATGAAATCATTGATACCTTTCTTAACATTACTCTACCTTCTCTTCATTCCAATGCACTCTCTTCTAGAGATGACGCATTCACGAATGATGATTCTCCTATTCCTTCCAATGCACTCTCCTCTAGAGATGTTTCATTTGTGAATGATGAATCTCATCTTTGATTTGGTCCACTCTCTTCTAAAGATGATGCTTTAGCGAGTAATGCATCTCCTTCTACATTTGATCCTCCTTGGATCGATGTTGAGAATATTTCTTCAAATAATTATTCCACTAGTTGTGATGATTCTATAAATGTAATATATGTCTCTGCTACCCCTCAAAAGCCTAAGATACCAGTCATTTACCTAACTCTAGCTAGTCCTTCTCCTAAAAGGATTTGTTCTATTGATGGTATCCTATTTTACAGTGATTCTTCTGATCTTTCTATTTCTCCCTCTTCTAGAGCAGTAGCCCATACTTATGAGAATAGAATGAATGAACAACTGAGTCTTCCTTTATCTCTTGAACCTACAACTAAAGAACCTAGTGATTATGATCTTGTTGAGAAACTCCCTTTTTACTTCAGCTAAGATCTCACTATGTGAATTGCTTCAGTTTGTTCCAATTTATCAAGGTATGCTTTAGGAAGCCTTGCAAAAGATCCTCTTGCCTGCCTGTGCTAGGATGATAGATGTTAATGCGTTGATGGCTTATATTCATGCAAATTCACTAAATATCACGTTCTATCCACAAGACACCCTTGGATATGTAGAAAAAAGTAGATCCTCTAGTGATTATAGTTAATATTAATAATATTAGCATTAGAAATACTCTTGTTGACATTGGTTTGGTACTTAATGTATGTAGCACTGATCTATTGCCTAAGATTATTATTGATTCATCTTCTCTTAATGCTTCTTCTCTTGTCCTTTGTGGGTTCTATAATGTTGGTCGACAAGCGATAGGAATGATAGTCTTGCCTTTGAGGTTGGGACCCATTAGCATACCCACCCTTGTATATGTTATGTCAGAAAAATTAACATATAACCTTCTTCTTGGTAGATCGTGGATTCATGCTATGGGTGCATTCTTGTCTAGCTTGCATAAATCTATTAAGTTCATTTGTAACAATCAAGTAGTCATAGTCAAGGCTGACCCTAAGGCTATGCACTTGTGTGAGATGGAAGCTACCATTCAGGTTTCGATTGTGCCTACTCTTATTCCTTCAGTATCTTCCAATGTGTCGATGTTTACTCCAACAATACCTACTACAAAGGATACTCTTGAGATAGATGTCCCTGGTGAAGATCCTTCTGAAGCAATAAATCTTAAGTCTACTCCTTCTACCTCTTCTGAATAAAAAGCATGTCTTGTTGATGATTGGGATTCTCTAGACTTTTCAAAAAGTGCATCCCTAGATTCAGGTCAAATTCATATTCGCCAATGTAGGGTTTTGTAAAGTCTAGAGAACCCCAATCATCACCAAGACATGCATTTACTTGAGAAGAGTTAGAAGGAGCAGACTTAAGATTTATTTCTTCAGATGGATCTTCACGAGGAACATCTATCTCAAGAGTATCCTTTGTAGTAGGTACTGATGGAGTAAACATTGATACATTGGAAGATACTGAAGGAATAAGAGTAGGCACAACTGAAACCTGATCGATAGCTACCATATCACACAAGTGCATAGCCTCAAGGTCAGCCTTGACTGTGACTACTTGATTGTTACAAATGAACTTAATAGATTTATGCAAGGTAGATGGGATTGTATCTACCAAGAAGAAGTTTATATGGTAATTTTTCTGACATAACATATACAAGGGTGGGTACAATAATGGGTCCCAACCTCAAAGGCAAGACTATCATGCCTAGGGATTTTCGACCAACATTATCAAACCCACAAACGACAACAAAAGAAGCATTAAGAGAAGATGAATCAATAGTAATATTAGGCAATATATCAATGCTACATACATTAAGTGCCAAAGCAACATCAACAAGAGTATGTCTAATGCCGATATTATTTATATTAACTATAATCATTAGAGGATCTACTTGTTTTTGCATATCCGAGGGTAAAAGTTCTTGCAGATAGAACGTGATATTCGGTGAATCTGCATGAATATAAGCCATCAACACATTAACATATTTTGGCCTAGTAGAGGTAGGAAAGAGGATCTTCTGCAAGGCTTCCTAAAGCATACCTTGATAAACTAGAATAGATTGAAGCAAGTCCCACAATGAGATCTTAGCCGGAGTAACACAGAGTTGCTTGAAAAGATTATAATCACTAGGAACTTTAGTTGTAGGTTCAGGAGTTGAAGGAAGACTCGATTGTTCATTCATTATATTCTCATAAGTATGGGCTACCGCTCTATAAGAGGGATCCATATAAAGATCAGAATAATCACTATCAAATGGGATACCGTCAATACAACAAATCCTTTTAGGAGAAGGACTAGTTGGAGTTAGGTAAATGACTAGTATCTTAGGCCTTTGAGGGGAAGTAGAGACATATATTAGATTTACAGAATCATCACAACTAGTGGAATAATTATTTGAAGACATATTCTCAACATTGATGGATGAGGAGGATCAAATGTAGAAGGAGATTCATTACTTGCTAATGCATCATCTCTAGAAGAGAGTGCATCATATCAAAGATGAGATTCATCATTCACAAATGCAACGTCTCTAGAGGAGAGTGCATTGGAAGGAATAGGAGATTCATCATTCATGAATGCATCATCTCTAGAAGAGAGTACATTGGAATGAAGAGAAGGTAGTTTAATGTTAAGAAAGGTATCAATGATTTCATCTTCTTGCAACAAGATATCCTTCAAAGCAAGAGGAATATCATGAGAAGGATCAAAGACACTGAGTGACATGGGTAAATCCAAGTCACCATCACATGCATGAAATGGAACATATTAACATTTTGATCAAAATTAGATACTGAACTAATAAAATAAATTAAATTTATTTTGAGGTGACAAAACTAAGAAAAACCAAAAATCCAAATTTTTGGATTTTTTTGGTATTTTCTAGGTTCTAGTAATTTACATTTTTGGAGGTCTTCAAAATGAAATTTGGGGCCAAAACTTGTGTCAGTCCCTAAAATTTGGCTATTGAAGTCACAATATTTTAGGGAGTAAATTATTCCTCTTGGAGACCTTTCCAACAATGTAGACGGTTCTGAATTGTGAGTACTGAGTCAAAAGTTATGACCCCACCAAGTTGGGGTAAATAAATTCATAGTTTTTTGAAAAATAATGTGGTTCAGGTCAGGTTCACCAAAATGTAGAGAAGAGGGATTTGTGGCCCACGAGTTCTCTTCATTTAGATAGCCTCACGGAGTGAACTGCCCTAAACTACCTCAAGGAACAACAATGGGAGTTTGAAAATCTAAAAGAGCAAGTCACATGGATTTTCTAGAAAAATTTGACAAGTTATACACCAAAGGACAGAAGCACGGGTCTAGGATGACAACACAACGCGTTGGAATCTCTTTGGTGTGTTGACATCTATACGAACTAGAAAGTGAGTTTATCATAGAAAATAGCTAAATGACTGCTAGAAATCCAATTGCTAAGAACTTATAGAATATGATAGAGTAACAAAATGTAATAAAACTGAAATAAAGTGAAATAGACGATAAATAGAATAAGAGATAGAAAGAAAATGCTTACAACCACACAAGTGATGAAGCCTCTAGCAAATGAATGTCTTCAATACCCGCATGCATAAGATCTGGACAAGGTGTTGGGATTGTATGGGGGCTTGCCTCAGTCAAACTCCCGTTTTGGTGTTCCCACCTCCACAAATAGCCAAATAGATAGAGAGAGATAGAAATGGAATGACTGCAAGAGTGATAAAAGCAATCCCTGCTCGAGGAGGAGAGCTCGTATCACAAAATAAGGTTATAAAAGCTATTCCCACTCGAGGAGGAGTACCTGTATCACAAAGTAATGATGCAATAGCTAGGGGATATGGAATATTAAGATGCTCGTAAGCATGGAGTAAGGGAGATAGAGTTGCAAGGCTTACAACCATGCAAGTGATGAAGTCTCCAACAAATGAATGTCTATAATACCTGCATGCGTAAGATTTGGAGAATGTGTTGGGGTTGTATAGGGTTTTTCCTTAGTCAAACCCCCGTTGAAATGTCATAGGATGCTAGCGTGGTGCACAGATGTTTGTGTGGCACACTAGTGTCCAGCCACATCATGCTATAAAACAACACAAATGGGAAAAGCACATGGTTTGACACAAAGTAGACATGCAAGGGTAGCTGCTGAAAAGCGAGCCTTTGAGCATCCTAAGAGGGGAAAAGGCTGATGTAGGGGCTAAAATGAGCCTACACAAGATGCTAAGGGAGTGGACACTAAAGTGGATGTAAGAATGTATATGAAATTGCAAGGGGTGCAATTTTATGACATTACATTTTTCCCCCACTTTAGCAAGCATATGATTCTACACTAATATGCATGCTAAAGGAAATATACTAAACATAAATAACATTATTATACCAAAAGGATATTGTAGAGGAAGCAGAAAAATCTTTAAACAAAGGAAGCATTCCCCCAAGCTAAAGACTTGGAAAAAAAATGTATTAGATAAGAAAAACCTACACCAGATAGCAATGTCAAAACATAAAAGGCTAAAGGATTTGAGTTAGCAAAGTGAAAGAGACCTCGATGTAGAAGGGTGTCTCAGTACTATGCATCGTCCCCAAATTAAAAAACAATAACACATGGAAGAATTCTTAAATGGAGAGAAGAAGGTAAGGATTGATTGCTTCAAGAGAAGAATGCACCCAAAAGTTAGAGAAGCAACCAATGTCGAAGAGAGAAAGAGCATATACTCAGGATGAAGAAGATGCAAATCTTTGATCTAGTATATACAATTTGAGAAAAGAAGAGAGAAATTAAGAGAGAAAAGAATTCAAGAGGGAGAAGCTAGAAAGGAATGAAAATTCCAAGAGAGACCACTCCACAGATACTCTTTCTTGAGGAGTTTCAAACAAAAGGACTCCATATTCTCGTAGAACTATGAAATTGTACAAAGTACATCGAAGGCTCGTAGACCAACAATGGAAAAATCCTGCAGGATGTAAGCATCTTACAGGCCCACAAACTTGCAAGAAGGCAAGCCTCAAGTACTCTCTCATGAAGGAATCCTAGTGTAAGGGGACTCCGTAGAGTCAGATTGGAAAGCGAATTTACACGTGCACCTACAAAGCAACGTATTAATCTACAGATAAAACATGTTATATTGAAAATCCACGTAGGAAAAAAAGCAGTCAGTTACACAAACCATCAAAAAATTGGGAAGGATTTCAAAGGGGTCCCTCGAGAACCCTTCAAAAGAGGAGGGGTCCACTCAAGGGACACACTTTTTGAAAAGCGGGGTCTAGTTAGGCTACCCACAAGCTAGATGCAAATTCATTCATTCAAGAGAAAATATTTCAAATGGGGGTCCCTCGAGAACCCTTCAAAAGAAAAAGGGGGGTCCACTCAAGGGATGCTTCATTTGAAAGATTGAGAGAAGAGAGGGGGTCCTTTAAGAGAGGCACACATCTCCAAAACAAGTTATCACTACCCCCAACATACAGGGGAGGAGAACCATGTGTAGCATAGAAAAATGTATCTTTGGATATTTTCACACTCATTTGAGTCCTTCTTGATGCAGAGTGTGCAGGGAAGACAAGACTTTAATGGAAAGCTTCTCTTAAATACTCTAAGTGGACTCTTCAATTCCACTATTCCTTCATGGAGACAACCCAACCAATCAACAAGGGTTCTCACAACTAGACACAACCAAGGGACTTGAGAATGTTTTGAACACTTTCAACATGACAAAACATGACACATCAACTAGACCCTCATTCATCCATCACCCCAATTCAAGCCTATGCACCCTTGTAGCCCTATTCAATAGGGATAGTCAAAATAAAAACTCCTTAAGAGTAGGAACCAGAAAAAAGGCATTGGTTTTAGAAACCTTACAAGGACCCCTACAATTCCTCAAAACCCCAATACATGATAGCCAAAAGGAAAACCACAATGGACCAATCTTCCATGCCACAAGGAGGCCTAATTTTATTGCATAATGCAAGAACCTGAGTATCTTGGCACACCCCAACACCCCTAAGACACAAAAAATATTCCTACAACATCATAAAAAACATTTCAACATTTTCCAAGCACCCTTATTGCAAAAACACCCAATAACTTGCAAAATTCAGACTTTTGCTTACAATTCTAGGCCTATCACATAGAGATGCCAGGCCTACGACATCAAATAATTCCTTGAAAACTCCATGCCATTCCCTTAAACTTTTTGCATCTTGAAATATATTACAAACCTTTCCATTCCACCAAAAAATAGGCTTTGACCACGAAGGAATGGAGATTTATCACCATTTTAGAGATCAAACCCTGGTTTTTGAGGGTTTTAGACCCACTTTCAGAAAAATGACTATAACTTCCTTATTCCTTGATGAATTTACACCAAATCACCACCAATGAAAGCTACTTCACCCCTCTATCAATCCATATATTTATTATGCCTGCACAATGACATCACAGGTCATACCAAACAAGATAGCAGAGTGAAACACTAGAAAATCAAAGAAACAAAGTTTTGTTTTCATTCAATTCTCCTCAAATTCTTTCAACAACCTTGCCTCAACCCAAAGGAGGAATTTTAAACTTGTTTCAACTCCTTCCAATGTCCCTCAACTAATTTTTGAATTAGGGAACCGTTGGAGGACTAATGACACTTGATTTGGCAAAGTTGATAATCTTATGACAACTTATAACAACTTACATTCAAATTCCTCAATTGACTATATTTCAATACAAATTAATCCTAGACACACCTATCATACTTAAAAACAACAAATTACATCATCCCTACTACTTGGTTGCATTATGGCAACTTTTTCCTTTCTTAAACCTAGATGCACTGAGTTTACAATATTGACATGAGACCTATTACAAACCATTGTAAAAAACCACAAATGGTCCATTGGACCTTATTACATCATGATCACTTTGAAAAATAAAACACGATTTGAGAAAAAACCTCATGGAGGCATGAGAACCCCAAGGTGCCCCTGCACCATACACCCGGGGTGGAAAAGATCTCAAGTACCACCTAAGATCAATTGCTACAGAGAAGTGCCATGATGTTTGATATCATCTTCATTTATCCAATTTGCATCTTCAAGTGGAAGACCCTGCCATTTAACCAGATATTCATTATATACCTTCTTTCTTTTCCTTTTCACCTCCTTAGTGTCCAGGATTGCTTCAAGTTTCAAATGTTTAGATGGTGGAAGGTCCTGCACCCAATCTTCATTAACTTCCACACTTGTTCCTAGATCCAAATATCCCTTAAAGGGGTACAAGTCAGCAACATTAAATATGGGAGAGATAGCCACTCGAGGAGGGAGTGTTATCTCATAGGAATTTTTCCTAAATTTATGAATGATATTGCAAGGGCCTATTTTCTTCATTTGGAGATTTGTATATCTGCCCTTAGGTAACCTTTCTTTCTTAAAATATGCAAAAACCAGATCTCCCACCTTATACTGAACATTTCTCCTTTTCAAATCTGTCCTCTCTTTATATTTTTCCACTCTTCTTGAGACTCTCCTTCACTTGATCATGAATGGATTTCATTGCAATGGAAAAATCCTCTCCTGCACTCCTCTTCTCCATTCCCTTCAAATCTCTCAACTCAAAGATTCCCCTTGGGTTCATTCCATACACCACCTCAAAGGGAGTTTTTCCTATGCTTCTGTTTATGGAGTCATTATAGGCATATTCTGCTTGGGGTAGCACCAAATCCCATTAAAGACCATGCTCTTTTGTTAAGCAACTCAACAAGTTACCAAGTGATCTATTGACCACCTATGTATGCCCATCCATTTGAGGATGGTAGGTAGAACTATATTGAAAATTAGTCCCCAACTTTTGCCATAAGGTCCTCCAAAAATGACCTATGAACTTGGAGTCCCTATTTGATACAATGCTCATAGGAATGCCATGCATTCTCACAACCTCTTTGAAAGACAAACCTACAATGTTAGAAGCATCACTAGTGCACTTGCAAGGAATAAAATGGGCCATTTTTCTGAATCTATCAACCACTACAAACACACTATCAACTTCCCTTTGTGTCTTAGGAAGTCCTAAGACAAAGTCCATACTTATGCTCTCCCTAGGTCTATTTGGGATTGGTAGAGGTTGGTAAAGACCAACATTTGAGGTATTTCCTTTTTCTCTTTGACATATGGCACAAGTTTCCACAAAATTCCTTACATCCACCTACATTCTAGGCCAAAAGTAAAACATCGTAACCTACTCCAAGGTTTTGTCAAGTCTAACATGCCCTCCAAGACTCCCACTATGCTTTTCTTTATGAAATTATCCCTCATAGAGCACTTGGGTATACACAATTGAGCCCCTTTAAGCAATAGACCATCTTGAAAAACATAATCAACATATTCACTGTGAAAATCATCTAAAAATTGAGAGCAAACATCAAAATCATCCTTGAAATATTCATCCTCCTTATACATACCTTTAAGAGCTTCTATGCCCACACTTTGCAATTTAACTTCTTGAACCATCATGACCTTCTACTAAGGGCATCTGCAACTTGATTTGCTTGTCCCTTCTTATGCTTTATGGAGAAAGTGTATGCTTGTAGGTGTTCAACCCACTTCATGTGTCTTTGGTTCAATTTTTCTTGTCCATTCAAGAAAGTAAGTGCATGGTTGTCAGTGAATACTATCAACTCCTTTGGCAACAAGTAGTGCCTCCATTTATTTAAGGCTTGGACCATAGCATACAACTCTAAATCATATGAAGAATATTTTCTCTTTGCCTGATTTAGTTTTTCACTAAAGAATTCAACCGGCCTACCTTCTTGACTTAGGAAAACACCTATTGCTTGACCACTTGCATCACATTCAATTGTAAAAACTTTATTAAAATCAGGAAGAGAAAGGATAGGCTGATGTGATACCTTTCTTTTCAAGTATTCAAACCTTTCATTTGCTTCATTGGTCCATAGGAACTTACTCTTCTTGTCTCCTTTGATTGTATCTATGATAAGTGCACAAATGTGGCTAAAATTCTTGATGAATTTTCTGTAGAAACTTGCAAGGCCATGGAAGCTCCTCACATCACCCACTGACTTAGGTGGTGGCCAATTGAGTATGGCCTCAACCTTTGATGGATCCATTTTCAAACTGCCTTTGGATATGACAAACCTAAGATACAACAATTCTTCCTTCATAAACTCACATTTTTGTAAGTTGGTCAACAAATTTTCTTCATGCATCCTTCTCAAGACCTAGCCAGGATGCTCCAAATGCTCCCTTGTGGTCTTGCTAAAGATAGGAATGCCATCCAAATAAACCACAAAATTTTTTCCAATAAATGGTTTCAATACCTCATTCATTAATCTCATGAAGGTACTGGGGGCATTGGAAAAGCCAAAAGGAATCACCATCCACTCATAAATACCTTAATTAGTCTTGAATGCTATTTTCCATTCATCCCCCTCATGGATCCTAATATGATGATACCCACTTTTCAAGTCAATTTTTGAAATATAGCAAGCCCCTCCTAGAAAATCCATAAGATCCTCCATCCTTGGTATAGGAAACCTATATTTGATGGTTATCCTATTTATGGCTCTTGAATTAGTGCATAACCTCCATTTTCCATCCTTCCTAGGAGCCAACACGGTAGGGACTGCACAAGGGCTCAAACTCTTCCTCACTAGGCCCTTATCCAATAACTCTTGAAGTTGTTTTTCTATTTCTTCATTTTGGGCTAGTGTCATCTTGTAGGCAGCCTTATTAGGAAATGTAGCTCCTGGTATCAAGTCAATATGGTGACTGATATCTCCGATTGGAGGCAGGGAACTAGGAAACTCATCCACCACAATGTCCTTATACTTCTCCAGCAAGGTTTGGACTTCACTAGGAATAGGTTCTCCTTTGTTTGTAGGAAAAATAGACCTGCACTTTGGCTTAACAATCAAGGAAAACCCTAGACCTCCCTCTTCCTTTAAGGTCTTCAAAAAATCTTTCTCTCCCACCACCATGATACTAGACCCAAGTTTCTTATCTATACCCTCATCCAGTAAGGGATTCATGGTGAAAGATTCCCCATCTTTTGTCATCTTGTAAGTGTTTTTCTGCCCATCATGTTGGGATTTCCTATCATATTGCCAAGGGAATCCTAGAATTATGTGGTAGGCATCCATGGGAATAACATCACACAATATTTTATCCTTATACTCTCCAATTTGAAATTCTATCCAACATTGCTCATTGGCAAGCACCTATTGACCTTTGTTCAACCAAGACACCCTATATGGTGTGGGATGAGGAGTCTTTTTCAATTTTAATTTCTCAACCATCTCTAAAAACACTAAGTTATCAGTAGATCCCGAGTCTACAATTACCTTGCATACCTTTCCATGAGATTTACATGTGTTCCAGAACAAGGACTTCCTCTGTGGTGGCTCCTTAGCACTTGGTACCTTAAGAAGTGTCCTCATCATCAAGATTTCTCCAAATTTAGGGTTATCGGGTCTAGAAGGTGAAGTCACACTTTGAGCATCCTCCTCTTGCACAAACTGGTTTCTCCTATCCCCACTATGAGAGCTTGAAGCTTGTTTCTCAGGGCACTGAAGGTCGAGTGTCCAAATTGGTTACAAGAGTAGTATCTTCTAGAGAATGAGTTAGAGCCTCTCCAATTAGATCTACCCCTTCCATTAGATCTCCTACCTCTGAATCCACCTCTTGACTCTTGACCTTGTTCTTCTTTTCCACTTGACTCCTCTTGTTGTCTTTGTGACTGATTTCTACCACCAAAACTACCTCTTCCTTTGAAGTTTTTGCCTCTACCCCTTCCTTGCTGCTCTTGCTTTCTCTTCAACTTCTCCCCTACCTTACATGCCACTTGGAAACACTCTTCCACTATCTTAGGGGTCACTAGGCTCATCTCATCTTGAATTGCAAACCTTAGGCTATTCAAATATCTGACCACTTTCTCCTTCTCATTCTCCACATGGCCACACCTCATACTAAGTTTATGTAACTCCTCAATATAGGTTGCCACGTCCATGTCCTTTTGTTTTAGGTTTTTCAGTTTCCTAAACACTTTCACTTCATGATCTATAGGGATAAATTGTGCCTTCAATCTGCTCATCATTCTTTCCCATGAAGTAATCATGTTCTTACCCTCTTTCACTCTTTCTCCTTGGTGATAATTCCACCAAGTCAAAGCAGCCCCATTCAATTTAGTCTTGGAAAACCTCACCTTCTTGTTTTCTTCCATTTCCTTGAACTCAAAATAATTATTCAAGGCATCCACCCACTCTAGTAGTGCCTCAACATTCATCTTTTCCCCATACATTGGTATGTCCATCTTCACTTCAAAAGATTATGCTTTTATGGTTTTCAAGGCACCAATGAACCTTCTCTCCTCAAGAGGCATCTCATCTTTCAGATGGTCTTCATCTCCATTCTCTACCTCGTCTTCTGAGGTACTCTCTTCCTCAGTAGCCACTCTCTTTTTATCTAAGGCCTCTATCTTCTCTCTCAAGGCCTTCAACTCCCTTGTAACCGCAAACCCACCTTTTGGAGACATTTTCCTTCACACACCTCAACTCCCAATATTTCTTCACAAATTTCACAATCAGACTTGGCTCTGATACCACTCTGATGCAAAGTGTGTAGGGAAGACAAGACTTTAATGGTAAGCTTCTCTCAAATACTCTAAGTGGACTATTCAATTCCACTATTCCTTCATGGAGACAGCCCAACCACTCAACAAGGGTTCTCACAACCAGAAACAACCAAGGGACTTGAGAATGTTTTGAACACTTTCAACATGACACATCAACCAGACTCTACACTTAGAAACCCTCATTCATCCATCGCTCCAATTCAAGCCTATGCACCCTTGTAGCCCTATCCAACAAGGACAATCAAAATAAAAAATTGTTAAGAGTAGGAACCAAACAATAGGAACTACTTTTAGACACCTTACAAGGACCCCTACAAGTCCTCAAAACCCCAAGACATGATAGCCAAAAGGAAAACCACAATGGACTGAACTTCCATGCCACAAGGAGGCCTAATTTGACTACATAATGCAAGAACCTGAGTATCTTGGCACACCCCAACACCCCTAAGCCACAAAAAATATTCCTACAACATCATCAAACACATTTCAACATTTCCCAAGCACCCTTATTGCAAAAACACCCAATAACTTGCAAAATTCAGACTTTTGCTTACAATTCTAGGCCTGTCACATAGAGATGCCAAGCCTAGGGTATCAAATAATTCCTTGAAAAATCCATGCCATTCCCTGAAACTTTTTGCATCATGAAATATATTACAAACCTTGCCATTCCACCAAAAATTAGGTTTTGACCACGAAGGAATGGAGAGTTATCACCATTTTAGAGATCAAACCCTAGTTTTTGAGGGTTTCAGACCCACTTTCAGGACAATGACTATAACTTCCTTATTCCTTGATGAATTTACACAAAATCACCACCAAATGAAATCTACTTCACCCCTCTATCAATCCATATATGTATTGTTTCTATATAGTGATATCACAGGCCGTACCAAACAAGATAGCAGAGTGAAACACTAGAAAATTAGAGAAACAGAGTTTTTTTTTTCATTCAATTCTCCTCAAAATATTTCAACAATCTTTCCTCAAATCAAATGAGTCATTTTAAACTTGTTTCAACTCCTTCCAATGTCCCTCAACTAATTTTTGAATTAGGGAACCGTTGGAGGACTAATGACACTTGATTTGGCAAAGTTGATAATCTTATGACAACTTATAACAACTTACATTCAAATGCCTCAATTGAATCCATTTCAAGAAAAAATAATCCTAGACACACCTATCATACTTAAAAACAACAAATTACATCATCCCTACTACTTGGCCACATCATGGCAACTTTTTCCTTTCTTAAGCCTAGATGCACCAAGTTTATAATATTTACATGAGACCTATTACAAACCATTGAAAAACACCACAAATGGTCCATTGGACCTTATTACATCATGATAACTTTGAAAAAAAAACACAATTTGAGAAAAATCCTCATGGAGGCATGAGAACCCCAAGGTGCCCCTGCACCACTTCTTGTGGATGTTGGCCTAGTTTTTCCTTGATTTAATGTTGTAATGTGGTCAACACATTCACATTAGGTCTTGGACCCTTGTGAATTAATAAGAACTTTATGATGCCTTGCAAAAGTGTTGTGAAGTGTTGTATCACACTTTTCTAGGACCTTATTAATATATTTCACCTAAACAACCTATTTTTATCACTTACCAAGCCTTATTTCAAAGTGTTGTAAAGTGTTGCAACAAACTTTCACACTTTTCTAGGCTTGTCATTAATAATTTGACCCTTTCTTATGCTTTAATTGGACCCAGTTTATGTCTAATAGCCTTAAGTGTATTTTTGAGAATAAACCCGATAAACATCATTTAAAATATTTAATTCTGAAAACCACTTAAAATTCCTTGAGTGGGACCCATTTTCCATTCTGGGACTCATATGCCACTACTAGGGGATGAGTCTCATTTGTCTCAAAAATCAAAATAAATTCAAAATCCTGGCGGGTTTTTATTTTCTAAGACCTAAGGTCAGCCTGTGATGTAGTATCTTTGGGAATTAGGGCATAATTGTGTATAAATATAAGGTTTTTCTATTCATTTCACCCCCATTCATTCATTCATTCCCCCAATTATTTATTCATCATTAATTATCCATCTCAAGTCAAGCAAGCTAGGGTTTTATAATTTTAAGTTTTTAAGATAGTTTTATGAGGCATTCAAGGGTAGATTCTTCATCCATTGTTGTAGCAATTGAAGATCTATCATCATGGAATTTTTTTAATTGCATTACTTCATATTCAAGCTTCACTATCTTATTTTATCATTTTGGTTTATTTACCTAAAATGGGCTTGACCAAGGAAAACCTCTATCCTCTAACAATCAACAAGTTTTCCTCTCTTTAATGTGTGATTGTAGGTTTGCAGATTGAAGAAAAATGCCAAAAATGATAAAATTGTAAATGTTGTCAAAGTTGTCAAGACTCACGAAAACTCAAATCTAGGGAAAAATATCCATCCAATCTACATGAAATCAGTGGGAAGGTGCTTATTTCACCAATCTTCAGAGGCTTGCAAAGTTTTAGTTTGAGATTCCACTCCTGGGACACTTTTCAACAAAATGAGACTCATCCCCCAGTAGTGGCATATGAGTCCCAAAATGGTGAATGAGTCCCACTAGGCCTAAAAAGAATCAATTTTAGAATTTTAGAGATATTTATACTCTTCAACACATTTCTAGGTGCACACCATTTACAAATTTTCCTTTCTATTTGGCTTTATTTGCATTTCTAGGTCATTCTCTAGGTCTTTTTTGCATTTCATAGCGTGTTTTCAAACATATTGCATTTTCTATTTTTTGCTTTAGTAGTTAATCTCTTTTATCAGCTTTTAGCCCTTAGGACAATCCCCTTTTCCAAATTTCAATCTCCTTTACATTGAAATCTCAAGGGATTGTTCTTGAATGAAGTGATTGATCTTTATCTCTCTCCTTTTAAGTGCAAAACCCTAGAGGTGCAAGAGGTGACAAAAATATTTGTTTCATTTTGGTGAACCTACATTTCAAATACCTTCTTTTTTGATTTGGAGTCCATCATCATCCTAGAATTAGCTTGCATTCACTTTGCATTGCATTTTACATTAGTTAATTTGCATTCTAGGGTTTTCAAAATTTCAATTAGTGAAAGTGCATATAGTTTGCATTTTTTGCATCTCAAATCATTGAAAAACATCTAAAAACTACATTTTCATTTAGTATTTAGGTCATACAACATAAAAAGCATCAAAACCAATTGAAAATTTTTGAAAATTTTGAAAAAAAACCCTTACTGGGATTGATTTGCTATTCTAGGCGAATCGGTCCCAATCCAGATTTTTAACTATCTATTACAGCATCAGAAACCTCATTTTTGTGCTTCCTAAGCCTCCTACTACAATATACTATAAGTCTGGAAAGTTTTAGGAATATATTTTTTATATATCTAGGTCAAAAACATCAATTTAGGATAGTCATTTTTCAAAAAATTTTCAATAGCAAACATCATTCGATCTGAAAATGCTCACATTTTTGAAATTTTGCATAACATGGATAAAATTACTTTTCACTTTTGCATACACAATATTTCTATTCATAAAAAATTTCATAAGTTTGATGAAAGTGCTTTTCATTTTGGGATACAAATTGTTTGCATTCTTAAAGCTTTGCATACATTGGATAAAAGTGTTTTGCATCTTTGGATATACATTGTTTACATTGCTAAAACATTGCATGAAATGGTTACAAGTGTTTTTCATTTTTGTTCAAACTATTAGTGTCTTACATATCTAGGAATACTAAGAAAAAGTTCATATCCCCTCCCTATGAGAGTGTTTTAGTGCAAGAGAATACAACCTTGGACATTCCTAACGATCATATTTGTTCTTCTCCTAATATATCTCCTATTGGAAAAGAAGATATTTTGGTGTTAGAAGAACCAATCAATGAGAGTTTTGAGAATCCTAGTTGTTTCTCTCCTCTTACCTCTCTTAGTGGACAAGACATTGATGAACAAGACAACACAACAATAGGTAATCATAACATTTGTTCTTCTACTAGTATCTCTCCTAGTTGTGATGAAGATACTTTGATATTAGACAACACAATAGATGAAGGTCATGAGAATCTTAGTTGTCCCCCTTCACCTAGTGAAATTCTTATTGAGCAAGAAAATTCAACCATTGATCATTCCTCTACTTTCGATGAATTCCTTTTAGAATAACCAACCTTTGAATTTCAAGAACATTTGGCTTGTAGTTCTCCTAACAATTCTACTCCTAGGGAGAATATCATGGTGCAAGAAAATGTGAACATCGACACATATCCTTCAAATGCTAAACCTTCCCTAGGTAAAGATAATAAAGTTACATTAGAATCCCTTTCACTAACAAGTAATGCAAATAAAGACAATATTATTGAGGTTATGATGACACAAGTGGGATCTGCCTCAATTAGCGAGCTTCCTAAGTCACCTCCCACTAGAGAATCACACAAAAAACTAAGATATTTCTTGAAATCCATGATGCAATCTAATCCTAACAATTTTTTGCAGTAGCTAAGTTGTAACTTAGTGACTCAAACATATAGGGGACCACACATCACTCCCACTCCATTACCTTTCCCTCAACATAGTGTGCCTAGTGTTTATGACCTTAAAAAAACTCCTACTAATATATCTGCATGGCAACTTATTCAACTATCACCTACATTCAACTTTCTATTTCAAGAAATGTTTTAAATAAAGTAGGAGGAGATCCAATCTTACATAAAATTGAATAATGTAACACCCTCCTCTCATCCCATGCAAGTCACCCAGTTAGAAATCACATTCCCTAAACATGAATTACCCTCACTTGAGATTCAAAACAAGAATGATCCCTTGATGATAATGGTAATCATTAATGAAACCTTAGTTAGGCACACTCTCATAAAAAAAGGAGCAAAAATTAATGTTTGTAGCATGGACCTCCTAAATTTTTTTGGCATGGACAAAAAGCTCATTCAACTTAATGATGTTCATATCCGTGGCTTTGACAATGTTAATAGGCACCACTAGGGATTATCACATTACCTATTGAGGTCAGACTTGTAGTGTTTCCTACCTCTATACATATCATGCAAGGAACCCTTCCATACAATCTTCTCCTAGGGAGACCATGGATTCATGCTATGAAGGGAGTCACATCTACCCTTCACCGTACAATGAAATTTGAGTACAATAACAAGATATACATGGTTGACATAGATGAACAAAGCTATGAATCAACTGATCACAATATTTCCAACTCCCCTAATACTTTCATTCCTAGATAAAAAATTGAACCTATACACGTTGATGCTAATCCTTCCCCTATAAAAAAACTCTATAGTGATAATTGGGGGTCATTAGATTCTATGCCTCCTTTCAATAAAACTTCCAAAATCTCGCCCTCATGGTCCAAAGAGTCATATACAAATGATTCATTTTTAGACACAAGTTCTAGTAGCAATTGGGGTTTCACACCTTCCTTTAGGGAAGAGTGTGAAATATCACAACCTAAACCAAAACAACCTTATTTTTTCTATGCTCAGCTTGTTTCTACATCAACAACATTAACCTATGATAGTGATGGGGGCTATCTAATTCCCATCCATCATGGGGAGATGACACATAACATTAAAAAGGATTTGTATTCTTGTAAAGAGGCCCATCCTTCTCAGAAGCATCAACCGCTTTCATTTGACTTGGAATATTGTTATGGATACAATGAACACACAAAGAAAATTGACACATCATACTCTTTCAAGAAAGATTTAGGGTTACCTCCCTTCTCTCCATTTTCATCCAAAGCTTTAAACAACAAAATTTAGCATCTCAAGAAGTTTGGTGCTCTTCCTTGTGTTCAAGCACCTAATTCCTCTACCTGATACTTAATTTCATCCTATTCGATTCATCCTTATCCTACACTAAGTAGGGGAAATGGGTTAGATAGCCTTGTCCTCATACGTCACTTGTCGTTGTCTCTTTTAGCTAGTCATTAACCTTTCATGAACATATAAGAGAAAGCTTGGGATGTGGACGACATGTCTTAAGTGGACTCGTAAGTGATGTACTTATTCAAAATGTAGCTCAATTCGGAAACATATGACTTGGCATAGGGATTTCCATGTCGAATCTCATGTCTTTCTTCTTTTTTGCATTTTCATTTGCTACTTTAAAGTAATTGCTCATAGTACGGTGTGTAGCAATTTATTTAAAGTGGGGGCATATGTTGGCATTATTCTTTTGCATTTTTCCTTAAGAACTGCAACCTTCTTACTTCATACGATATATTTTGTTGCTTTGTGGATTACATTGGGTGTATTTTCCTTCATGAGCATGATCTATCTTAGCATATTACATTCCTCTTAGTGTCCTGATGTGACACATTGCATCCCCTAAGTTGCAAATTTTCTATTATTTGATCGGTCCTCTCTTGGACACATTAGACACAATGTTCCCTAAGTTAAAGACCTTGCATGAACTAAGCAAGATTCCTTTGAAAATACGTTGCATGTTGTATTTTTACATTTGTTATATGACCACCTTGCATAACACAACTTGCATGCTTGTGGAGCCATCATGTTTGTTCATGAGCTGCAAGCATATGAAGTTTTTCTTGTCTCGTGAAGCTTGAAAAATAATTTTCTTTTATGGAATTGATGCAATGATAGGGAGGTCCTTCCACTAATCAACACAATTTAGGATGTTTTAATCACTTCTGGAATCTTCAAACCCCTCTCAAGGGTGTACTCCTTTACAACTACCCTACTTTCCTAGTAGTTGTCCAAACCTTGCTTTTTGATCTAACAAACCCACAAACTATGCACCATTTTGAGTACCCATTATGCCCATTCAAAACACATCACAAAATCACATATGGTCACTTTGGATCAACTCCACTAAAACTGAGTTTTTATGCCGAAAAGGGATCCAATTAGCCCACTTTTACAAAGGAACACCCCTTAAAATTTGCTGCCAACACAAAATTGCTCCAAATAGTCTTTGAATAGGTCTCAAAACCTTTGATTCCACAATTCTTTGACTAGAGAAAACTCTTTAAGCCTCCACAACAAGAAACCCTCATTTCATGCCCTTCCAAGGAGGGTTTATTAAAAAACCTTACTCCAGATCTCTAGAAACTCTACCATCACTTCAAACAAGTCTCTTTATGTTTGCACATGCCTAAAACAACTTCATAATCTGCTACCCCCAAAGATTTATCACATTTACCCACTTACCCAATGCTAAAACCTTGCTCCTACACTTAATCCTACACTATTAGTGCCCATATCATCGATCCATAGAAGAAAAAATAGGTGGAATGTGGCACTATATTATATTTTCACCTTCAAAACCCTCTAGTTCAGAAAATCTAATCCGTAGTCAGTAATTTGACTATAATTTCTTTGTTTCTTGATGAAATTTGATCAATCCACCTCTAAATTGAAGCTAACTCTACTTCCCACTGGCTTCAATGGGTTACAAAGAAAAACCAAAACCATACATCCAAGAATAAGGGCCTGAAATGACAAATTTCAAAGAAAATATAGAAAAAATATTTTGGAAACAATGATTATCTATTGATTTCTTCTTCAAAACTTCCAATCCATGTTTACAACAAGATACCAAAATTATATCAACCATTTCCCTCCTAAAACCAACCACTAAAACTAACTTTCAACTCCCATGACCATTGAGATTTCAAGTTTTCACATTAGCAACTTTTTAACATGACAACTTTTACATAATTTGCAATATTTTGCAATTTTATCCCTCTAACCTCCTAGTGACCTCTAATGGACTCAATACATCATAAAATGGTATTATTGACCTTATTATTTGAAAAAAAAGACAAAAACACCTAACATTAGACCTTGACCTTGAACTTGCAAAATTAAGCTACCATGGTGCCCCTACACCAGGCACCTTATTAAAGTTATCAGGAGGTATAACTTTGGTATGGTTGAGTGGGAAGCCCATTCTGAGGCATGACTTTCCCCATAGCCACCTGCATATGTGTGAGTACATAGCAGCTATGAGTGTATGTTTCTCACCATTTTAGGCCTTCTTACCTGGTGGACAACCATGAGTTCCATCACATCAAAGTAAGTATGTGTTTTCTAAACAAAAAACCTTGATCTGATCCATAATAGGATGGATGAATGATTGAAGCTTGATCCGATTCTCACTTTCCTTTCCCCCTTTCATTCTTTACATTGTTTTCATGTGTGCTAATGTTTGGTTTGCCATGGAATCTTGGTCTTGGGGACTTGATCACCCCTCTTGATTGTTGTTATCTCATCTTGTTAGAATGGGTGCATTTGGATCCCTCTTGATGTGCAGGTTTGGATACTTTAGTGTGAGTTTGAAGCAGGTTCATCCTCTCACTAAAGTGGGGGCTGAGTGTAGCATAGAAAAATGTATCATTAGAAATTTTCACGCTCATTTGAGTCCTTCTTGTGGATGTTGGCCTAGTTTTTCCTTGATTTGATGTTGTAATGTGGTTAACACATTCACATTAGGTCTTGGACCCTTGTGAATTAATAAGAACTTTATGATGCCTTGCAAAAGCGTTGTGAAGTGTTGTAACACACTTTCACACTTTTCTAGGACCTTATTAATATATTTCACCTAAACAACCTCTTTTTATCACTTTCTGATCCTTATATCAAAGTGTTGTAACAAAATTTCACACTTTTCTAGGATTTTCATCAATAATTTTAAACTTTCTTATGCTTTAATTGGCCCCATTTTACATCTACAGGCCTTACTTAAGTGTATTTTTGAGAATAAACCCGATAAACATAATTTAAAATATTTAATTTTTGACACCCACTTAAAATGCCTTGAGTGGGACTCATTTTCCATTCTAGGACTAATATGCCACTACTAGGGGATGAGTCCCGTTTGGCTCAAAAATCAAAATAGATTCAAAATTCTGGCAGGTTCTTATTTTCTAAGACCTAAGGTCAGCCTGTGATGTAGTATCCTCAGGAATTAGGGCATAATTGTGTATAAATATAATGTTTTTCTATTCATTTCACCCCCATTCATTCATTCATTCCCCCAATTATTCATTCATCATTCATTATCCATCTCAAGTCAATCAAGCTAGGGTTTTAACATTTTAAGTTATCAAGATAGTTTTCTAAGGTATTCAAGGGCAGATTCTTCATCCATTATTGTAGCAATTCAAGATCTCTCATCATGGCAAGTTTCTAATTACATTACTTCATATTCATGCTTCACTATCTTATTTTATCATTTTGGTTTAATTACCTAAAAGGTATTTGACCAAGGAAAACCCCTATCCTCTAACAATCAACAAGTTTTCCCCTCTTTAATGTGTGATTGTAGGTCTGCAGATTGAAGAAAAATGCCAAAAATTATAAAATTACAAATGTTGTCAAAGTTGTCAAGACTCACAAAAAATTAGATATAGGGAAAAATATTTATCCAATCTACATGAAATCAGTGGGAAGGTTCTTATTTCATCCATCTTCAAAGGCTTGCAAAGTTTTAGTTTGAGATTCCGCTCTTGGGACACTTTTCAACAAAACGAGACTCATCCCCTAGTAGTGGCATATGAGTCCCAAAATGGCGAATGAGTCCCACCAGGCCTACAAAGCAATAATTTCAGAATTTCAGAGATATTTCTAGTCTTCAATACATTTCCAGGTGCACACCATTTATATCTTTTCCTTTCTATTTGGATTTATTTTCATTTCTAGGTCATTCTCTAGGTCTTTTTTCATTTCACAATGTGTTTTCTAAAATATTGCTTTTTCTAAGTTTTGCATTAGTAGTTAATCTCTTTTATTTGCTTTTAGCCTTTAGGACAGTCCCCTTTTCTAGATTTCAATCTCCTTTGCATTGAAATCTCAAGGGATTGTTCTTGAATGAAGTGATTGATCTTTTCTCTCTCCTTTTAGGTGCAAAACCCTAGAGGTGCAAGAGGTGACAAAAATATCCATTTCACCATGCAAGATACTTAGAACATACAGGGTAGAGGTAGACCTCAATAGCAATTTTCATTTGAACAAGAGACAGGTGCATCAGAAAACAAATAATTGATGGCACGTAAATCACAAAGTTGTATTTTATCCTTCAAGGCCTTACATTCACTAGTGGAATGGCCAAGCACTTGATGGTATGCATAGAAAGAATGTTTTTATTTATCATGTTCATGATATTTCTTGTGTGTAGAAGGAGGAATAGTAATTAAGTGGGCTTTTATAAGTTGTAGAAAAATACACTCTTGCTTAGATAAATAATGAGGAGCAGGAAGCAACCTTTTCTCTTGGAGAGAAAAGTTTGACTGCTCAAAGGCACAAAGACAAAAGAAAATGGAGGATGAATCTTTTTAAGAGAACGAGGTTGAGCAAAAACCGCGGTTTTCATTTAGATTGTTCATTCAATCAACCAAGTCCCAAGTTATGCTTATGAGGTGCACATTCTATAGGGACCTAAATTCCTTGTTTGTTACTCCCACAACCTTTACGCCCATAGCCATATTTAGAGACAAACTTAAAGCCAGGGTCGTAATGTGTTTGTAGATATTTAGAAGAAGGAGGATCTTCATAGAGAGCATTATTCTAGAAATGTGGATCACACTCTTCTAAGGGATCACTATCAGCCTTCTTGATAGGACTACCAACATTATCCTCTTTAACAAAGGTGTGATCATTTTCCTTAGAGGGAGGATCAACACTAAGAACATTACAATCATTGCTCACATTATCCCACAATACAAAAGAATAATCATCTTTGATAGTGGGTGTGGATGGTGTTATCGAAAGGTTTGAGTGGATCGGGTCGACTTTATATTCCCTAATGTAGGGTTATGTAAAGTCTATATAACACCAATCATCACTGAGACATGCATTTTCTTGAGAAGAGGTAGAAGGAACAGACTTAAGATTTCTTGCTTCAGAAGGATCTTCACCAAGGACATCTATCTGATCAAGAGTATCCTTTGTAGTGGGTACTGCTAGAGTAAACATCAACACATTGGAAGATACTGAAGGAATAAGAGTAGGCACAACCGAAACCTAGCTGACAATTGCCATCTCACACAGGTGCATAGCCTCAAGGTCAGCCTTGACTATGACTACTTGATTGTTACAAATGAACTTAATATATTTATGCAAGGTAGACATGACTGCACCCATAGCATGAATCCACGATCTACCAAGAAGAAGTTTATATGGTAATTTTTCTAACATAACATATATAAGGGTGGGTAAGGTAATGGGCCCCAACCTCAAAGGAAAGACTATCATTCCTAGGGCTTATTGACCAACATTATTGAACCCATGGACAACAATAGAAGAAGCATTAAGAGAAGATGAATCAATATTAATCTTAAGAAATAGATCAATGTTATATACATTGATCGTTGAACCAAGTTCAATGAGAGTACGTATAATGCCAATATTATTAATATTAACTATAATCATTAGAGGATCTACTTATTTTTGCATATCTGAAGGTGGAATTTCTTGTAGATAGAACGTGATATTTGGTGAATCTGCATGAATACAAGTCATCAACACATTAACATTTATCGGCCTAGTAGAGGAAAGCAAGAGGATCTTTTGCAAGGCTTCCTGAATCATACCTTGATAAACCAAAACAAACTGAAGCAAGTCCAACAATGAGATCTTAGTCGGAGTAACACAGAGTTGCTCGACAATATCATAATCACCAAGTTCTTTAGTTGTAGGTTTAGGAGCTAAAGGAATACTTGGTTGTTTATTCATTCCATTCTCATAAGTGTGGGCTGCCACTCTATAAGAGGGAGCCATAAAAAGATTAGAAGAATCACTATTAAATGGGATACCATCAATAGAACAAATCCTTTTAGGAGAAGGACTAGTTGGAGTTAGGTAAATGACTGGTCTCTTAGGCCTTTGAGGGGCAATAGAGGCATAGATTACATTTATAGAATCATCACAACTAGTGGAATAATTATTTGAAGAAATATTTTCAACATCGATCTAAGGAGGATCAAATATGGAAGGAGATTCATTACTCGCTAACACATCATCTCTAGAAGAGATTGCATCAAAACAAAGATGAGATTCATCATTCACAAATACAACATCTCTAGAGGAGAGTGCATTGGAAGGAATAGGAGATTCATCATTCACGAATGCATCATCTCTAGAAGAGAGTGCATTGGAATGAAGAGAAGGTAGAGTAATGTTAAGAAAGGTATCAATGATTTTGTCTTCTTGCAACAAGATATCCTTCAATGCAAGAGGAATATCATGAGAAGGATCAAAGACACTGAGTGACATGGGTAAAGCCAAGTCACCATCACATGCATGAAATGGAACATCATTAAAATTTGGAAGAAAATTAGATACTAAACTAATAAAGGAAGATATTAAATTCATTTTGAGGTGACAGAACTAAGAAAAACTAAAAATCCATATTTTTGGATTTTTTCGGTATTTTCTAGGTTCTAGTAATTTGCATTTTCAGAGGTCTTCGGAGAAAAATTTTGGGTTGAAACTTGCGTTGGTCCTTAAAATTTGGCTATCAAAGGTAAAATATTTTAGGGACTAAACTAGTCCTCTTGGAGACCTTTCCAATAGTGTAAATGGTTCTAAATTTTGAGCACAGAGTCAAAAGTTATGACCCTACCAAGTTGAGGTAAATAAATTCCTAGTTTTTTGAAAAATAATGTGGTTCACGTCAGGTTCAAAAAATATAGAGAAGGGGGATTCGTGGCTCATGATTTCTCTTCATTCAGAGAGCCTCATAGAGTAAACTACCCTAAACTACCTCAAGGAACAACAACAAGAGTTTCAGAATCTGAAAGAGTAGGTCATAGGAATTTTCTGGACAAATTGACAAGCTCTCAGCCAAAGGACGGTAACACGGGTCTAGGATGACCACGCGATGTGCTGACATCTCTCTGGTGCACTGGTGTCCATACAGACTAGAAAGCATGTTTATCACAAAAAATAGCTAAATGACTGCTAGCAATCCGATTGCTAAGAGCTTATAGAATGCAATAAAGTAACAAAATCTAATAGAACTGAAATAAAGTGACATAGATGATAAAGAGAATAAGAGATAGAAAGGAAATGCTTAGAACCATGCAAGTGATGAAGCCTCCAACAAATGAATGTATTCAATACCTACATGCATAAGATATAGAGAATGTGTTGGGGTTGTATAGGTGTTTTCCTCAGTTAAACTCTTGTTTTGGTGTTCCCACCTCCACAAACAACCAAATAGATAGAGAGAGAAATGGAATGACTACAAGAGTGATAAAAGCAATCCCCGCTCAAGGAGGAGAATCTGTATCATGAAATAAGATGATAAAAGCAATCCACACTCGAGGAGGAGAAACCATATCACAAAGTAATGATGCAATAGCTAGGGGATATGGAATCCCAAGATGCTTGCAAGCATAGAGTAAGGGAGATAGAGTTGCAAGGCTTAAGCAAGCCAAAGAGGGAGAGCAAGAACAAAAGAGAGGGCTACAAGAGCCAAGAGAGCTATAAAGAGTGTTGTGAGAACGTGAGAGATTGAAGCTATTGTATCAAGCTGTATGGAGTTGTGCAAGCAAAATAATAAGAGAAAATGTTAGAGCCAAGGCTATAAAGAAGCTAGAGGAGGAGGCAAAAATAAATTGAAGAGATAGCTTTTAAAGAGAGAAGAGAGGAAAAAAGAAGCTTCTCAAGCAGTTACAAGGAATCCCCAGTTGTTACCACTGACAAAAGCATATGACAAGTGGCAAGCATGCTCAAAAATAACTATTTGAGCGTTGAAACATCGTAGGATGCTAGTGCAATGTGCAGACATTTGTGTTGTGCGCTAGTATCCAGACACATCACACTACAAAACAACACAAATGAGAAAAGCACATGGTTTGATGCAAATAAGACACACAAGGGTAGCTGCTAAAAAGTGAGACTTTGAGCATCCTGAGAGGGGAAAAGGCTGATGTAGGGGCTAAAATGATCCTACACAAGATGCTAAGGGAGTGGAAACTAAAGTAGATGCAAAAATGTATGTGAAATTGCAAGGGGTGCAATTTTACGACATTACACAAAGATCCATAAAAGGAAGAGCCCAAAGTTCATCTTTGAGTAGGCCATTTCCAAACCACTAGTTGTCCTAGAAAATAATCCTTCTACCATTCCCCAATTGCCACCACAACCCCTTAGAAACAATACTTCTAGATTTGACCATAAAATTCCAAACGGTTAAACTAGAAGGGGGAAAATCCACTAGCAAGAAGATCCCTTATACGATCCACTCCTTGAAGATATTTACTTGAAAGAATGTGGGCCTATTCACTATTACAAGAGCTAAGGTTCCAAAACTACTTAGCAAGAAGAGCTAGATTGAATTATCTAATTTTACGAATACCCAAGCCACCCACCTTCTTAGGCCTACAAACATCATCCCTAAACACCAAGTGTAATGTTTTCTTCTCTTCAACCCCAAACCAAAGGAAATTTTTCTAAATAGTTTTAATTCTCCACAAACTTTTGAGGCATCTAAAAGAGAATCAAGGCATAAACCGAGAGATTTTAGAAAGTAGACTTAATCAATTGAACTTTCCCAGGCTCAAAAAAGCCCCTTTCCAACCCGCCAACTTAGAATTAAACTTATCAACTAGACCACACCAAAAAGAGTCAGGAAAAAAATTAGAGCACAATGGGAGGTCCAAATAAGATGATGGTAATTCCCTAATTTGACATTGCAAGATCCACACAATTCTATGCTACCTATGTTTAGGATTATTCATAAAAAGCATAGTACTCTTAAGAAAATTGATCTTATGCTCAGAAGCCACTTCATATTTCTGCAAAATCAATTTGATAACTTTGGCCTCTTTAATGGAAGACTCACCAAGAATGAGTGTGTCATCCATAGACTATTGGTGGGAGCAGATATGATTACTAGAGGAAGGAGAAAGCCTTGATAACTAACCAGTATTAATATACCTCTGAATTAATTTCCCAAGAGACTCAACCATTATGATAAAGAGAAAGGGAGAGATGGGATCTCCCCATCTCAAACCCCTCAAAAAACAAAAAAGAGGAGATAGGGAGCCATTAACAAGAACAAAGAATTTCAAAGTAGACATTAACTGCTTGACCAACATCACCAACTTCTCCCAAAGCCAAAAGCTTTGAAAATATTTAGGAGAAATCCCCAATCAAATCCATCATAAGCTTTAATAAGGTCCAACTTCAAAAGAAAACCCACCTACTTATTACCCTCAAAGAGTGGATATTCTCATGAACAATAAGAATAGAGTGAAGTATTTTCCTTCTAGGCACAAAACCATTTTTCTAAATCAAAATAATTTGAGGTAGAACCTTCTATAATCTAACCACCAACACTTTAGAAAATATATTATAGATGTAATTGCATAAGATTATAGGATGAAACTCATAAAAAGAGGAGGCCCTCAGCTTCTTTGAAACCAAAACTATAAAGGAGGATTTTAACTCTTTTAAAAGATTACAATTGCCAAGGAATTCTTTAGTAGCATTTGTCACATCCTTCACAACAATGTCCCAAAAATTTTTGGAAGAAGAACATAGGGAATCCATCAAGTTTGGTGCCTTATTGCCTTCAAAAGAGAAAACCACACTCTTAATCTCATCATCCAAAGGCATACAAATTAGTGGTCAATTGAGATCATCATAGATGATTTGGGGTATATCCATAAGCAATTCATCTTGACAAGAAGAGTCCAAGACATTTCCATAGACAACAAATCAGAGAAAAAAGAAGAAGCATCCTATAATAAATCCGCATCCTTATCCAACGCCTAATTTTTGACCCTAATAGACTTGATACAGTTGAAGTTACGGTGCTTCAACATAAAGAGATGAAAAAATATATTATTTTTGTCCCCACTTTTCAACCATGTGATTCTAGATCTTTGTTTCCAGAATTCCTCCTTAGCCACAATGTTATGCAACCTAGAAAAAAGAACATTCTCACACTGAATAAGACCATGATCATAGACAGACAATTGAATGGATTTCTGGGCAGTAAGAAGTTCCTCCTTGATAGAAGCTTTATCAACAAAAGTTTGACCAAAAAATTACCTGTTCCACCTTCAGACATTGCATTTAACATTGGCCAACTTCTTAGCAATCATGTACATTGTAGAACCATCAACCCAAATATCTCACCAGGAATGAATTTTATCCTTAAGCTCAGGATGACAAGTCCACATTTTCTCAAACTTGAAGGGAAAATGTTTCCTTCTCCCCAACAGGTCCACTGAAAGGGAAAGAGGAAAGTGATTAGACCCCAACCTATTTAGGGTTGAGAGAGCACAAGAATAAGAAAGAAACAAATCAATTGAAAGAATAGCCTAGTCAAGCTTGACCTAAATTAGAGTGTCACCATCTCTCCAATTAGTCCAAGTATAAGAGGGCCCCTAGAGATCTAGGTCACATAGGGAATTATCATTGATACGGTTCATAAGATCAAACCTACTGTCATCCACAATCTGGGACCCTCCCTTTTTCTTAGTCATGTAAAGGGGTATTGAAATCCCCCATAACCAACTAGTTATTAATAGGTTGTTGAGATTTTAAAAAACTAAGATTTTCCCAAAATTTCTTCTTGGCACGCTTACTATTAGGCACATAAATGTTAGAAAGGGTCCAAGAGAACTTATCTCGAACATTAATGAAGGATTTAGCCACATGATTACAGTCTTCAAATAGATCCAAACCTTGAATCATCTTCAGATTCCAAAAAGTAACAATGAATCCCCTATAGCCTTAGAGAAATACATCCCACAATATTTAAAGAGCCTATTCTTGATAATAAGTTGTTGCATGCAAAGAGAAAGGGAAATAATTAATATAAAAAATATCACATGAGTCAAGATTTAGCTTATTCTATTGCTAAGAATCAGTGGAGATGATGAAGAGAAAGCAAAGTTAAGAAGATGGCATGAATCAACATCTAGCTTACCTTATTGCTCAAATTTATAAAAATAACTCATATAATTAATCACTTGGACTATCATACTTTGTTGTTAGATGATTTAGATAAATTAGGATCACTTGGACTAGTGTGCTCTATTGCTAGGTGATCCAAATGTTTGATAAATTCAAGATCACTTGGAATATCATGCTTTATTTCTAGGTGATCCAAACAATAGTGGCTAATAAATTAATCTCAATAATCAATCATCATTCTCATGCTTGAATTTGTAAAGCATGTTTATTTTATTTTTGCATGAATGAATGCAGATATGTGTGTTTATGCATGTGATTGGAATACATGTTTCCCCTTAAAATATCTATATTTATAATATATGAAGATTTAAGGTAGGTTTAATGGGAACCAAAAAGAGAGGGGGTCCTTAGGAAGGATGTGTTCCCCCAAGATGAGTTTTCTATACCCCCTAGAATGTAGGTGAGGACAAAAATAATGGATTTGGTTTTGTTGTTATAAAAAACAAGAAATTATGGTTGTAATTGAAATTGTACCCCTATATTAGGATAACACAAATGATTTTCACATTATGGGTAAAAAAATAATAGATCAAGAGAGGCGTAAGGACATCATGAGAAAATAGAAAAGATCAAGATAGATGTAGTCTCAATATCATATACTAGAGATGGAAATAATATTGGTAAATTAAATGTGATGATATATGTAAGGAAAAATAACAAAGGTAACCTTAATATTATTATATAAATGGTTCTTATATTAGGAAAAAGGTGATATCAATTCCATAATAGAGGTAGTGTAGAATAGACTATACATAGGTGAACATCTATGTCATGTGTCATATGAAGAAGAGAGGAGAGAATTAGTGAAAAGAATAGTAATGACACCTATTTCAAGAATGTTTTATATTTTTTCTTGCAAGGTTTTAAATTCATTGGTGGAATGGCTAAGCACTTGATTATATGTGTAGACATCTAAATTTGGACACTTACATTTGTCCAAATTTATCCTTTTTCATCTAAACATCCTCTTATTTTCATTAATTAAGTAATATTTCTATTATTTAATTCATATCCTTAAATTCTTCTAAATCCCTAATGTATTTAGTTAATAATTAAATTTCTTACCCTCTATTCCCCTTTTCCTCAAAAGAATTAAATAAATAATACATTTATTTAATCCCTCACATGTGACATCCTCCATCACTTTTCCTTAATCCTAATCCACCTCCTAATCCCATCATTAGGGATGTGCACATGTATAATCCATGATTAAGATGTGTCACATCCTCCAACTTTTGCAAATTGGATCCTAATCTTCATTACTAACTGTCTTCTAATCATTGATTAGCTAGTCTAATTAGCCCCCCTTTAGTCAACTATCCCCATCCCCCAAGGAATTTTTAATTCCTTTTTGTCTTCCCCATGTGAATTTAAAATTCACTTTTATTCCTCCAAAGCTCTCCTCTTCCCCATGTGGATCATTAAGAGGTCAGATCAGTCACATGGGTCAAGAACCTTCCATTAGAAGGACCTTGTCTTATCCACAAGGTACTTCCAATCATGTGAATTTAAAATTCACATTTATTTCTCCAACCACTTCTCTCTTCCTCATGGAGATTTTTGAGGAATTCTAAAATTCCTCATATGTCACTTTCCTCCCATATGGGAACAAGAAATTCCTTTTTAAGGAAATCTTCTCTCACCCCAAGGTACTTGCAGGTACCTCCACCTCATATGTCCCTTTTCCAACTCACTTGTCCTTGTGAAATCTCATCCTCCACATGGAAAGATGTGAGGGCTTGTGAGTCCTCAACTCACCACATCCCTTCATCTTGCCCATGTTGGCAAGATCTCAACCGTCCATTTCTCTAGGGCTTCTTCCCATAAAATAAAAGATTTTCTTTCATTCTCTCATAACTTGCAATCACATTTTCATTCAACAACTTTCAAGCTCTCCAAAATTTAGGGATTCACATAATTTGCATTCTCATTCAAGCTCTAGCTTTCATACTTGCATTCTTGAACCTCAATTGTTGCATGTTTTGAAGCTTTGATCTCTTGCACTTGCATTCATCCAACCCACTACCCACATATCTCATTGCATTCCTCATCTCACATAGATTATTTTGAGTTCATTTTTAATCCATCTTGCCATCAAAGGAGCATACACAACATCAATCATCAAAGGGCCAACCAAGGAGCAACTTGAACAAGGTAAAAATCTACTTGTTTATCTTTATTTTGTTTAAGTTTAACATAGCCATATCTTGAGGTGTTAAGTGTTGTTTTTTGTCTTTTTCCTTCTATTCTGCATCATTTAGATAGGCTAACAACTCTTGATCACAATATGTATATGAAGGAAGACATTCATGAGATAAAGGAGAAAAGAGAGAAGACTCACTATCGACAAGAGAGGAGTCTTCATCAAAAGACATGGCTATTATGCATGAAAAAACACTCATGGGTATGGAAGACATGATAAAGTACAATAAAAATATAAGAAAAATATTTTAGAGAGGTTAGCTGAAGGTTTCCATTTTTCTACTTTGGGACTATGGAATGAGGTTCAAGATAGTAGCCCAATTGTTTTTAAGGAACCAAAAATTTATTTTATTTTTGGGATAAAATGAAAGAATTTTTTTTATTTTGAATTGATAGTAAGGAATAAAAGTGATACTTTTAAAACTATACTACATTAAATGTGAGCTAGGTGGTATAATGAAATTTATAGGAAACTAAAATAAATAATTGACAAACTAAATTTTTAATTATAAATAGTAGAAATAAAAGAAACTATCACCAAAGGAAAAGTTCTGCTACCTAGGATGCTATTGTGATGTGTGAGAATCTACACAATGTGTTTTAGTCCTTATTACACACTATCATCCAAAAAAATTACAAAATTTAATATTTTAATCAAATTTTGAGTGCACCTACATAACATGAAATGAGAATGACAAAATAAATAAACCAGAGGAGACCAAACGATAAAAATAAATAAAATAACCTAACTAGAACAAACGAAATAGTAAAATAATAAGAGAAAGAAAGGGAGAGAAGGATACTTTTATGAGGTTGTTGTATTCTAAAAACCAATAGCTAGAATAATAAAAATGGTTGGGACTACTTGGAGGGTGATCCCACAATACTGGTTTACAATTTTTGGTCAAACTAGACACTGAACTAATTTTTTTAAACTAAATCTTCACTTTCGGGCACCTATAGCTGCTAAACCATGAGGAATTTGAAGATGAGGCAAATTAGTGATTGTGACATTTTGTTTGTCGATTCTAAATATATTTTTTTTAATTTTTTTTTAATTAGATTGCACTTCTTTTTCCATCTCCTTCGAAAACTAGTTTTTAACAATAAACACCATTTTTAAAGAGTGATGTCACTGGCTAACACATAACTTTTTTTCTATGAAGGATAAAATTCTATTTTTTTTTGAATTTAGATTTGTAACTATGATATCTAGTGCATGGAATTGGTTTCATAGCATTTTGTTAAATATTTTTTTCTTAATTAAGTTTCAAATTTGAACCTTTTAAAATTTAGACATGATTCATTGGCTAAAGCATAACTTTTTTGTATATATCGAAATTCAATTTTTTTTGTTGGATCAAGGACATCAATATCTAGTGCATTGATATTTTTCAAAAAAAAATTGATAGTCTGCTAGTTTTCCACATGTACAGAACAGTGAGCTTGATTTTCAGTGAAAAATCTATGTTTAATCAAACTAAAAAATAAAATACATAATAAAACCAAAACATATTAAAATTATATTCGATGGATAGCTCATTTTGAGGACTACCATCATCCAATTGGGTATGTGAATTCTCCTCCATTTTCATCCTCAACTTGAGCTTCGAAGGGAAAATTTTTGCATAAATTTGGTGCAAGAGGGCTAGAAGGGGGAAAAAGGGGGGTTCGAATGAACCCTGGTTCTAGAGAACCCCCCCTTCTATTCACTTTTCCATTGTTTTCATTATTAAAAAATGCAAAAAATTGGGTCTCATCATTTAATAGGGTTCGCTCCAACCAGGGTCCATTCAAACCCCTTTTGGGTCCATTCGAACACCCTAGTTCGTGTGAACCCCTAGAAAGCAAAAAAAAAAATCATAGGAGCATTTTTGCAATTTTCCTTCCTCACTGGAATTGTAAACTAGTCAAATAGAAGATAGAGATTGATTTAGTGCACTTATCCCATGTGCATCTAGGGATAAGAAAAATACATTGAAATAAAGCTATTAATATAAATTCTTAGTTCTACAAGGATTGGTAAACTAGTGCTTGCATGAGATTGGATAAAGTGTGGTGATGGTCACCTTTCACTAGAAATATAGAGGTAAATGATAAATAGATTCTATAATTGTGATATTGCTATCAGGATTCAACCATGTAGTTTTACCTCTGTGAGCATCACCTATATGCAATGAGTGCTAAGTGCACCATTCATTATCATGAGAGATGGGTTCTTGTGAACCACTAGTCATGTAACATGGGTCAATGAGTTTGGCTCGTAAAACTACACGGTTGAATCCTAATAGCAATATCACAATTTGACACACTGTGGAAAAATACCTCATACTTATCAAGATTCTATAATATTATTCAAACAATAATAATAACTAATTGAAATAATATCCCCAGCATAATTTAGAAGAGAGAAGTGGGCACATAACATTTTCAATGAGAATCCAATAATGTATAGCTTTAGCAAGATTCACCAATGGAGGTATGTTCAACCAAGGATATCCAAGAGAGAGTTCCTATTGGAGAGAAATTAAATTTAAAGGTAGGATTTCAAAAGGGTGTATTTGAAGCTATGTGATGAATTTGGATGCAAAAGGCATTTTTTAGACAATTAGGCATTATAGCAAGAGACAACTAGGTGGGAAACTAATATTCAAATTTTTGGATATTTGTGGGATGATAGCACATCATGCAGGTGTTCACACATCATATTGGCATCTTGGATAAATCACTAACAAATTTAACATCATAGGTTACTAAAAGAATTAGAATGCAATAAATAAATTTGGAAATCTAGTGAAGAAAAGGGCTAAGGCTAAGGCTAAATTGATGTCTAAATTATGATAGGGGAATGATCACTAAAGAAAGAACAAATGGTTGAATCTAAATGATTGAATTTGGATGCAAAAGATATTTTTTAGACAACTAGGTGGGAAAATAACATTTAAATTTTTGGATATTTGTGGGATGCTAACATATCATGTAGGTGTCCACACATCACATTGGAATCTAAGAGAAATCACTAAAAGAATAACATCATAGGTTAGTTAAATAATTAGAATGTAATAAAAAAATTGGAAATCTAATGAATAAAAGGGTTAAGGCTAAGGGAAAATTAATCTCTAAATTATGCTAAGGGGATGACCACTAAAGAAAACCCAATTGGTTGAATTTGAATGCAAAATATATTTTTTAGACAACTAGGGATTATAGCAAGAGACAAATAGGTAGAAACCAACATTTAAATTTTTGGATATTTGTGGGATGCTATCACATCATGTAGGTGTTCATATGTCACATTGACATCTTGGAGAAATCACAAAAATAATTAACTTCATAGGTTAGTGAAAGAATTATAATGTAATAAATAAATTTGGAAATCTAGTGAAGAAAAGGGTTAAGGCTAAGGCTAAATTGATCTCTAAATTATGTTAGGGGAATGATCACTAAAGAAAGACCAAATGGTTGAAGTTAAATGATTGAATTTGGATGCAAAAGATATTTTTAGACAACTAGGCATTATAGCAAGAGACAACTAGGCGGGAAAATAACATTTAAATTTTTGGATATTTGTGGGATGCTAGCACATAATGTAGGTGTTCACACATCACACTAGCATCTTGGAGAAATCACTAAAAAAATTAAAATAATAGATTAGCAAAAGAATTAGAATGTAATAAAGAAATTTGGAAATCTAGTGCATAAAATGGTTAAGGCTAAGGCTAAATTGATCTCTAAATTATGCTAGGGAAATAACCACTAAAGAAAGCCCAAATGGTTATTTTGAATGCAAATGATTATTTTTAGACAACTAAGGATTATAGCAAGAGATGACTAGGTGGGAAATGAACATTTAATTTGTTGGATATTTTTGGAATTCTAGCACATCATGTAGGTGTCCACACATCACATTGGCATCTTTGAGAAATCACAAAAAAATAACATCATAGGTTAGTGAAAGAATTATAAAGTAATAAAGAAATTTAGAAATCTACTGAAGAAAATGGTTAAGGCTAAGGCTAAATTGATCTCTAAATTATGCTAGGGGAATGGTCACTAAAGCATGCCCAAATGGTTGAAGCTAACTAGTTGGATTTGGATGCAAAATATTTTTTTTTAGACTACGCATTATGGAAAGAGACAACTAGGTGGGAAACAAACATTTAATTTTTTTGATAGTTTTGGGATGCTAACACACCATGTAGGTGTTCACATGTCACATTGAAATCTTGGGGAAATCACTAACAAATCTAACATCATATGTTAGTGAAAGAATTAGAATGTAATAAAGAAATGTGGAAATCTAGTGAATAAAAGGGCTAAAGCTAAGGCTAAATTGATATCTATATTATGCTAGGGAAATGGTCACTAAAGAAAGCCCAAAAATATAACATGAAATTGCAAGCTATACAATTTTTGACATTACATGTGAAAGTAAAGTAGAGTGTAGAAACAAACTTCCTAATGCAAATCAAATAGGAGAGGGTTGTAAAAAAAAATTTCAAAACCTTTTACACTTATAGTTTCATTTAAGATTGCACATTCATTTAGTTATTTTTAAATTTAAAGCATTAAACCATAAGACAAAATTTATGTGGGAAAAACCTTTCAAGAAAAAACCCACACACCAAAACACAAATCAATTGTATTCCAGTAAAAACTATTACAATACAACTTTCAAAGTCTATGCTCAAGCAAGAGTTAATTCATTGTGATATAATATTCTAGAGTGAAACCAAAAACATAACAATATCTTAGATATTACAATCCTCATCTCATAAATTCACTAAGGCATTAATATGTATTTCACTCATACAAGGGTGTCCAACATTACCTTGGGTTAATCCCATAATCTCTACATGCATGCAAACTGAAATTGACAACATGCACGAGTCCCAATGACCCAAAAACAAACCAGTTCAACATGAAACCATGTGAAAAAATATGCAAGCACATGCAAGGTGTGAAACTCCCAAAAAATAAAGTAACCTCACATGCTAGGCATCCCATAGAGAAAATCAAGTTAACTGCCAAATTAGAACTCATCCTTGATTCCTAGTTACTCTTAGTGATAACTTAGTCTTCGTTTAGTAGTGTTCTCTTCAAGCTTTAGTCAACAATTCAAACCTATGCCACATGGAATCATGATGCTCCTCCTTGATGTTTTCACAATTCTCAATGCTAGAATGAGTGCCCAAGTGACAAGTGTCACTCTTTGTTGCTTCTGCTTTTTTGAGAAAGGAATATGCTTACAAATAGGCCCCACCAAATACTAACTAGAAAAATAGAATGCCACATGTCAACATGGTGCAAATTTTAGAGGTTTTAATGTTTGCATCTTCCCAAATGAGTGCCAATGTGACAAATGTCACATTTGTGTCCTTTTCACCTTGCATATAGGATGGCAACTCTCACCTGGATCCCATAAAGTGCCTTAGCAATTTGGAAACATATATTTTTGCATTTAATAAATAAAATCAACAACATAGGGGTAAATAAATTAATATTTAATCATGGTATTCACTAAGGTTGAGATACCTTAACCCAACATTCTCCCACTTATTGAATACCTTACAAGAGTCTCTGTATCACTACTCAAGCTACAAGTCCCATAGAACTGACACACCATTTGAACTTATTTGTGTTCATTGGCTTCATTAGTGCATCTGCAACATTCACAAAAGTGTCAAGATTGTCCAATTCACCTTTCCATCTTCCACCATATCACAAAAAAAATGAAACTGCACATCAATGTGCTTTGTTCTAACATGGAAAATAGGATTCTTTGCTAAACATATAGCACGCTAGCTGTCACAATAGATAGTAATCTTCCCGACATCAAAACCAATATCCGAACATAGTCTCTTAAGCCAAATGGGCTCTTTACAAGTATGAGTAGCTTCCATGTACTCTGTTTCTGTGGTGGAAAAAGTGACTACAACCTACCTCTTACTCATCCAATGTATAGCACCACCAAACATCATGAAAACATATCCACTGGTGGATATTTTACTAACAATATCACCTACCCAACCAAAATCCACATATCCACAAATTCTCACTAAATCTTGAGGTCTAGTAGGATAACCATGAAAACACATGGAATATTTAGAAGTACCCCACAATTACCTAAACACTCTTTTCACCGCATCCTAGTGCACCCATCTAGGATTAGCCATAAAATGACTAAGGAATCCCAGTACTTGGGTAATGCTTGGCCTCGTATAGACCATAGCATACATCAAGCTTCTAATAACACTTTCATAAGGAACTCTAGTCATGTCCTCCATCTCAGTAGGCTATTTTGGACAATCCTCCATGAAAAGATTTATCTCCTGTACAACTAGAACAACCATTTGTCTATAAATAGTCATGTTGAATCTCTCCAACATAGAGTTCGCATACTTTTTTTGGCTTAACCAAAGCTTTTTGTTATCTCTCTCTCTTTTGATCTCAATCCATAGAATGTACCTCGCTACACCTAGATCTTTCATCTCAAACTGTGCTGACAAATGAGACTTCAAATCTAGAATCATGTTTTTTTTCCATTCCCAAAGAACAATATATAATCCACATATAGAAAAATAATGAGAATCATTATCAATCTTATAATAGAAACAATGGTCAAATTTGGATCTCAAAAATCCCAAGGGCAACACATAAGTGTCAAACTTTTGGTACCACATTCTAGGAGATTGTTTTAGGCCATACAAATTTTCTCAACTTGCACACCATATTCTCTTTACCTTTACAACAAAATTCTCTAGCTATGACATATAAATTTCCTCCTCCAAGTCACCGTGAAGTAAATTTGTTTTCACATCCATTTTCTTGACTTCCAAATCATGAGTTGTTACAAGTGATTACAAGAATTGAATGGATGTCAGCTTAGCTATAGGAGAGAAAATATTCCCATAATCTACTCCCTCCTCTTGGGAATATCCTTTCGTGACCAACCTTGCCTAATGCTTCTCAACACTACCATCAGTACCTATTTTCTTCTTGAACACCCATTTACATCCAATGTATTTTCATTCTTCAAGAAAAGGTACTAGATCCCATGTAGTATTATTCTTTAATGCAACCATCTCTTCATTCCTGGCTTCCATCCAAGAATTTGCATCATGCATATGCATAGCCTCTCTAACAATCCTAGGTTCATCAATGCTAGCAATCAAAGTAAATATACAATTGGAATCCAACATGGAATACCCAAGCAGGTATCATGTTGCTACCTTTCATGTGTAGACCTCCTCAACTACTAAGGTTGAGATTCCTTCTTTCATTTAGAGCTTTGAGAGTTGCTAGAGCTCTCCTCATCATTAGGTCCACCAAGAGTACATAGTTCATCTCTCTTAGGAGTAGGTGGAATTTGAACTACCTCCTTCTGCTTCTCTTCCTTCTTTGGTTGTAAATCAATTGTGTCCAAGGTTTCAACCCATGGAAGATCACACTTATACTATAGAGCACCTTCTTTGCAATTGGATCCCAAAGCTTGTACCCTCTCACATTGACACCATGGTCAATGAAGATACACTTCTCTGCCTTGTTATCCAACTTAGATCTCTTCACACTATGCATATGATAAAATGCCTCATGAACCAAGAATCCGATATTAATCATTGAGGGATTCTTTTCAGAACATACCTCAATGGGTGTATTTTCAAAAAGTGTTGAAGTAGGATATTTTTTAATCAAATAACATGTAGTGATTACATCTTCATCCAAGAACTTTTGTCCAAGGCCAATACCACTCAACATACTCCTAGCCCTCTCCATCAACATTTTTTTCATCCTCTTTGTAACTCCATTTTACCGAGGGGTTTATGGAGTTGTCTTGTGTCTCTCAATCACATGGTCCTTATAGAACCTGTTGAATTCTATGGAACAAAACTCACCACCATTATCCATCTACAAGTACTTAATTTTCCTACCACTCTAGTTTTCAACCAAGGATTTGAATTCCTTAAACTAACTAAAAACTTCAAATTTACTTATGAGGAAGTACATAAATATCCTTCTAGAATATTCATCTATGAATGATATAAAATACATAGATCTAGACAACGAAGGAACATTAACAAGACCAAACACATCAAAATGTAAATAATCCAAAACCCCAGAAGATTTATGAGAACTAGAATAAAATGAAACACAGTGTTGTTTTCCGTATATACAATGTTCACAAAAATTGAACTCAAGTTTACAATCATCGAGGCCTTCAACAAGGCTCTTATTTTTTATGGCTCTAAGACCCTTCTCACCAATATGGCCAAGCCTTTGGTGCCACAACATTTTTTCTCAGTAGGAAGTTTCATTTCCAAAGCATTGGCACCCTTAGGTACCTAGAAAGCATGACCATAAGATGTAGACACCAAAGTCTTCTTTTCTCCTCAATCTAATGGTGAGGATGAAGAATCCAAAGCCCTCTTCTTAGAATTCATGGAAGTACTATTGTACTAAGTTTTGCATGCATCCAACTTATACAAGGTGCCAATCTAAACACCCTTAGCAAGCACCATAGAACCTCTAGTCATCTTGCATCCACCACTCAAGAAAAGAACCTACACTCCCACATCACTCAACTTACTCACTGAAATTAGGTTTTTTTCCAAACTAGGAATATGTAGGACACCATCAATCCCCTTCACTCTACTATCAGGGAATCAGATCTTGACTCTTCCATAGCCAACAATCTTCATGTGAGAGTCATCACCTAGGTACACCTTCCCATCATCATACTCTGTATACTTTGAGAACCAACCTCTATGAAAGGTCATGTGGAAAGAGGTACCTAATTCTATCAACCACACATCTTATGATGTATGCATTGTCGAGGCTACAATAAATGCATCCGCATTATCTTGAGAGGATTCAGAATTATAGGATTTTTTATTTTTTCTTATTTTTCTCCTCTTTGCAATCTTTCTAGAAATGATTGTATTTACCACAGTTCCAACATTTATCCATGTAATTTTTACCATGAGACTTATATCTCCTTAGAGACTTGGACTTAAACGTATTTTCCTTTTTCTTTCATTTATCCTTCAATCTACCACGAACAAACATGGCCTCCTTGGCCATCTCAGAATGTTTTCTCTACATCTCTTTAGACAATAGAGAAGCAACCACATATTCCATCTTGAAAGTGGTTGTTTTACTTCTAGTAGCCATCACCAAGTGGTCCCATAAGTCTAGCAAAGAACATAATATAATCATGCAATAGTCCTCATCATTAATCTTCACAATAACAAAACCTAGTTGAGCAACAAGCATATTGGATGCATTCAAGTGATCAACAATGGATCCCTTTCTCCATCCTTAGAGAATACAATTTTTTTCTTAGGAATAGCTTTTTATCAAGGATTTCACTTGATAAATATCACCAAGATTATTCCAAAGCTCAAATACAATCTTCTTCTCATGGACATTCAGGAGCATAGAATCAACCAAATAGAGTCTTATCAAACCCTTGGCTTTCTGATCCATTAGGTTTCAATCCTCTTGTGAAGTTGTTGGTTTTGTACTAGATATTGAAGCCCATAGATCTCTATCTATGAGCATATCCTCCATTTTGAGTTTCCACAACTCAAAATTGGTGCCATTAAAGTTTCTCCATCTCTATTATTCTAGATTTTCTTTACATTGACTTAAACTTGCAACAAGACTAGCAAAGCTTTCTCTGCAAAAATCTCACTAAAACTAGATCTACACAAAAAAACCTTCAAACCCATCAAGGATAACAAATATATCCAAGATATGATATCAACTGAAAGAAAAAAAAGAGTGAAGAAACAACCTACCTAATGTAAATAAAATAGGATAGGGTTGCAAAACTTTGCTTCAAAACCTTTGACACTTGCAGTTTTATTTAAGATTGCACATTCATATAGTTATTTTCAGATTTAAAGCATTAAACCATAAGAAAAATAATTTATGTGGGAAAACCCTTTTGGGAAAAAATACACTCACTAAAGCATAGATCAATTTATTCTAGTAAAAATCTATTACAATACAAATTTCAGAGTCTATGCTCAAGCAGGTGTTAGTTCACTGTGATACAAGATTCTAGAGTGAAATTGGTAGTGTAACGGTTTCTCAGATATTACAATCCTCATCTCAAAAATGCACTAAGGAAATAATATATATATTTCACTCATACAAGGGCATCCAACATTACCATGTTTCAATCTTATAGTCTCTGCGTGCATGCAAACTAAAATCAATAACATGCATGAGTCCCAAGTAACCCAAAAAGCAACTAGTTTAACATGCTACAACATGCAAACACATGTAAGGAGTGCAACTCTAAAAAATAAAGTAACCTCCCATGTTAGGCATCCCATAGATAAAATCAAGTCAATTTCCAAATTAGAACTCATCCTTGACTCCTAGTCACTCCCAATGACAACCCAGTCTCCATTTAGCAATATTCCCTTCAAGCTTCAATCAACAAGTCAAACCAATGCCACATGACATCATGGCACTCCTTGATTTTTTCACAATGGTCAATGCTAGAATGAGTGCCCAAGTGACAAGTGTCACTCTATGTTGCTTTCACTTTTCCAAGAAAGGAATATGCTCACAAGTGGCCCTCACCAAATTCTAACTAGAAAAATAGAATGCCACATGTCAGCATGGTGCATGTTTTAGAGGTTTTAATGTTTGTCTTTTCCCAAATGAGTGCCCATGTGAAAAATTTCACATTCTCGCCTTTTGCACCTTGCATGTAGGATGCCAACTCTTTTTTGGGTCCCATAAAGTGCTTATCAATTTGGAAACATATATTTATGTATTTAATAAATAAAATCATAAACATAGAGGTAAATAAATTAATATTTAATAATGGGACTCACTAAGGTTGAGACACCTTAACCCAATAACATGTAAATTTGAACCGTAAATTTCTACATTTCAAATCCTATGGACTACCCCATACTAGTTGTGAATTGATCTAGAACATGCTAATGTTGATTTATGTACTTACATGCATTTGTTCAATCATTTGAGAATCATGTTAGAGATCATCTAGGAGTTATGTAAGGACTTGTCATTGAGCATTTATAAGATTATTCTACCAAAGTATATGAGAACACATCATCCTCGGTTGATTGCACACTTGAATTTTGTCTTTAATCCTTCAATTAGATTTGTAAAGACAGTATATCAGTGGTTTGCTTGAGGAGAACTTAACCCATACAATTAATAAATTCCCCAACTTGGTGCTATTAAATATTGTAGACTCGTAAATTGTCACCCTTGACAATTTCACACTTGATTTTTCTCTGTCCTATGTGCATGGACCTAATTATACATGTAATTTACTAAATTAAGCATTCCACTGTCCATTTTAACACTTATCAAGAAATAAAATTTGTATCTTACCTAAATAGACATTTGATATTTTTCTCCTAGCACTTTGGATCCAGAAAATTGAGGGATATGGATGAGGACATCCTTGCACCCTAATCCCCCTAATGTGGCCCCAAAAATTCAAAGTGTTGGCAGTAGTTATTTAATTTTTGAAATTCAAATTTTGATTTTTGACCAATGAGATTTAATTTTTAGGAAATTATATCAATTACATATAAAGACCTAGTCATTTCATCATTTGAGAAGGAAGTGAAAAGAAGTGAGCAATAATTGGAAGCAAGATCATTATCAAGCAATTATTATCAAGTTAGGAGCATTCAAGAGCAAGATTATTGCAACATTTCATCATCAAAAATTCATGTCAAGTTTTATGTGAGTTTGTTCATGTTTATGCATACATTTTTTTGTGAGGACTAAAACCTGTAGGTCTTCAAAGCAATCCAAGCAAAATTGCAATCAAGCCTTGAGGATATGTGCATGAATTTAGTCCTTCAAGTAAATTAGATTTGAGTAGTGAGTTGTAGCAAGTTGGTGATTCATCATTCATTTATCATTTATCCTCTATCCTTCAAAAGGATAATCTCTCTATCATCAATTTTGTCATTGTGGAGGTGGAAACACCAACACAGGGTTTAACTGAGGTAAGCCCCTATATGACACAACCCTTCCTCTCTTTTTGAATGTGTAGGTTGTAGATATAAAGGAGATTGGAGGAATATTGAAGACCATTTTATCATTGTTGCATTCAAACCCTACAACTTGACAAGATACAAAAACTATAATATCTCGGTAACAGACAAAGATCTGACAACACGATCCGAAAGGAAGAAGCTACATACTAGGGACCTGAGGATTGCAAAATAATATTTCAGTTTTAGATACCTAGACTAGGGAATCCTTGCACCCTATTCCACCAAAAAATAGATCAAATTTGGACCACATGTGCACAATACTTTTCTCTTTTCAAATCTAGTATTAGAATTTGGTTTTATAGTTTTGTTGTTATAGACATATTACATTTTCATATTAAGTTTCATAGTTTAATTAAGTAAAAAAAAACCAGTTGATTCGAATCAATTTCTAAGTCATTAAAGGATTAGATTCAAGGCTGATTGGCTCACCTTCAAGGTTAGAAGTCAATGTAATTTCCTTGTCGATTTGCATCCTAATGTTATGTGAAAAAGGATTGATGTTAGTGATCTATGCATTAGACCTAGGATCCCTTTTTCAATAAAACATTTTGGTGAAGCTGACATATCTTACACTTGCATTTTTTCTAATTTTTCATTGCATAAATGTGAAAATTAAATTTAAAACTTATATTGTTTGAAAATCTTGGTGATAATTTGCATTTATGTTAAAAAAACTATCTATTTTAATTAGTTTTTCATCATAAAAAATTGAAAACAAATTGGAAAAAATTGCAAAATAATTTAGATATGTTTTTTTGTGTTTAGGGCTTAGATCTAAATTATTTTCATTGAGAACATTAATTGCAAAATTATTTTACCATTTTTGCATATATATTTTGGTGAAAAATATTGAAAACATGACAAAATTGCATAATATTTTCATTCGAAACGATCAAAAAACATTTCTTTTCTATATTTTAAAAAAAAATCAGTCAATTAGAACATTTAATGTTCTAAAAATTATCGTTTTAACATATTCAATTTCTCTAAAAAAAATCCAAAATTGTGTGCATGTATGTGATTCATATAGCAACATCAAGTTTTGGTGCATTTCCAAAAATATGTTGACTTTCAAACTTGAACCTTTGGGACATTGAACCCTCAGACACTCTTAATAATTTACAGATTTTAAATTTTGCAAAATCCCTATCTAGACTAGGGCGCCCTTGCGCCCTAGTCCATCCATTTTAGCTTGAAATTTAGGGTGCACATCCCTAACAAAATCTTATAGAATCTAATAATGTTAATATTCATGGCTTTGATAATGTCAGTAAGCAACCATTAGGGATGATCACACTACCCATTAAGGTAGGACCGATGGTTTTTCCTACTCTTGTCTATATCATGTCAATACCTTTTTTATACAATATTCTCCTAGGTGGACCACAGATTCATGCCATGAAGGGAGTCCCATCTACTCTTCACCATGAGATGAAGTATGAAAATAATAACAAGATATACATGGTTAAATTAGATGAAAAAAGTTGCAATCACAAGTCAAAGCTGATCATAACACTTACAACTCTCTTAATACTTTGATTCCAACTTCAAAGGTAGAACCTATACATATTGAACATAATCGTGATTATATTCCATTTGTAAAAAAATATTAGATGATGATTGGGGGTCATTATATTTTACATTGTTTTAAAGGAGAGTCTAAAATCTTGCCATCAAAGTCCAAAGAGTCAAATACAAATTATGATCATGATATTGCTTCATCTTCAAATGTATTTTTTGGTGATGATTGGGATTAATTAGATTTCATGCCATCCTTTATGGGAGTGTAGATAGGGGAAATTTAGGGAAATAATGCATGAATCAATGATAGAAACCACAAAACTACCTAATTCAAGTCATGACCCTAATCTAACAATGAAGCACAAATGACAATAGAAATCCAAATAATGAAGCAATAAACCTCAATTCCTATGCCATAATTGAATAACCTCCATTGCTATTCTTCGTTTTTCTTTGTTTTTTCTCAGATTTGTAGTATGCAAGATATTTGATAAGCTTGATATTGATGCAAGATAGCTAGATCTCAAGATAGAAAAACTTCAAAGATTGTGGTTAACCTTAAAATGAATTGAAAGCTTGCTTTTATAGAAATCCCAATTCAAATGAAGGGTGAGATTTAAAAGATGATGTATGACAATTAATGGATGAGATTAATTGAGAAGAAAAGATATAAGGATGGGAAGGATGGACCAAAACTCAAGAAATTAGTTGAGATTTAGGGATTGGCTAAGAAAATAAATCAAATAATGATAACAATTATTTAATTTAGGAGAGGGAAAATTAATAATTAAATTAATAATTATTTAATTATAGAAGAAAGGTGGAGTGTGAAATATTAAATAATTGAAAATAATTATTTAATAAAGGAAGGAAAATGATAAATTAAATAATTAAAAATAATTATTTAATTATGGAGATAAGAAAATGATAAATAATTATGGAGGGAAAAGGGACATTGGTGATGCAATTTAAATAAATTGATATTTATTTAAATTAATCAAAAGAGGAATAAAGATAAAATGAACTAATAAATAATTGAAAATTATTTAATTAATAGAAGGATATGAACTTAGGAAATAATTAAATAATTAAAATTGTTTAATTATGTATGGATGAAGGTGAATTAGTGATAAAAGGTTGCTTGTAGGCTCGAGACATTTTTTAGTGTCTACATTTTGCCCCTCTTTGATATAATCGATTTGGAGCATCATGTCAAAGAATAATAATAAAATAGCTCAAGATGTGCCCCAATGTACCTCAATGGATGATAAATAGGATTGTGCCCCCTTAGAAAAATTGACAAATTTTTGAAAAAATTCTAGAAAATTTGGCAAATTTATCGATAAGCTAATTGGATAGGCGCAAATGCATTGGTGATGAAAAACTAGACTCAAAAGTTGATCTAGGGCTAGATATTTGCATTCAGAGGAAAAATTTGATGTAGGCAACTATGAAGGTGGGGCCCTATTAGGTCAAATTAGGGTATAAATATACCCTAGGGGGTGAAAATAGGTCATTTGTGCACTTTTGGTTTAGAGATCTAAGAGCTCTAGTTTGAGGTTTGTTGCAAAGCTATTGTCAAAATGTTGCTTGTAATAGTCATTGCACACAGAGGATACCGGGTATGAACATCCAAGTGGGAAGAGGGCTTGAGCGAGATGGTATGTATCTAATCCTTGCTTCATGATTTTGTCATTTTTAGGTAGATTTTAGGGCTCAAAAAGGGCAAATAGATGCGATGCAATTTCTACACCACAATTGTTATCGCATTTGCTACAACTGTGGCACTTTGCACTGCAACTACAAAGTGTGACACAATCATTTTATGGCAACACATAGCTATGATTCATGCATAACTTACTCGCAAGTGTTTTTAGTATTGCAAATATTTTGATGCGACACAAATGTAGGATGTGGTGCAGGGGCACCAAATCAACTCATGTAAATATGGTCACTTGATATATTTTAGGGTGTTTTGAGTCTTATGTTATGAAATAAGGTCATAATAGACCATTTGAAATGTAACTAGAGTCATTTGGGGTCAATTTTGCAAATATTGTAAAATCTTGCAAAAGTTGTCATGGGCAAAATGCAAAAATGCAAAAAAATGGAAGCCCAACGGTCAAGTAGCTCAAAAGGTAGTTTGGGTTGGTTGTGTTAGTTGATTTTGGGTGTGTAAGGTTTAAATCCAAGGTTTATTGGTCGAAGATAGGTTCTGGTGTTCATTTTTGGTTGAAAGCAAGAAGAAAACCTTCAAATTTTCTGTGTTTTTCTGGTAAATTATTGTTACATACCTTTGTATGGTTTCGTACTAAGGAATATTGATCTAAGGAGAATTGAATTTGGTAGAGTTATGAATTAACTACATTTTGGTTGTGATTTGGGTGGTCTTCATCCAGTTTGAAATATTTGGTGAGTATTTTTCTGAGAATGGTCTAAGATACCTTGTTTTAAGGGTTTGAGTGCATAAAATGGAAATTTAAGCCATTCCACCTGGTGAAACATGTGATAACCTAGTGGAATGGCATAATTAGGCATAGGTTGTGTGTTTGTGTGTTTTTTAGGGGCAAGGAAGATAGTTTTTTGAATTTGCAATGATGCCCTAGTTGATTCCATGCATGTTTTAAGCCAAGAATGAGGCTAAGAGTTGAAGTTTGATTAAAAGGTTTTGGTAAAGAGTGTAAGTTGGTTTAGGAAGCATGTGAAGACCCTATTTGGTGAGTTTGAATTTTTGATTTGTAGAGTGGAGGCTGAGAGTATTGAGTTTCAATAAATCATCCTTGAATAAGCATAAATAGGCCTAAATAAGGGTTTGGGGTTTTGGTGAATTAGAAGGTGGTTTAGTTCAAAAAAATTGTTGATTCAGACCATTTGTGGTTTATGAAGAACATTGGAATAGAGATTTGTGGTTGAGAGGGTGTTGTGTTGGTACTTACTTTGTAAAACAAGGCCAATTGTGGCCATTTCCAGAGTAGCATTCCATTTTAGGGATTGATGATCCAAAACAAGTGTATGCACAAATTTGATATGTCAAAGTAGATGGTGGAGATGGTGGCAGTGGATGAGGGGATAAAGGTAGAGGTGATATGGGTAGAGGTGACAAAGGTAGAGGAGGAGATGACAGGGGTTGGTGAGGCCGAGTAGGTTTTCCACCATGAGCACCATAGAGGGTGCCCTAGTGGATGCCACCTATTCAAGAGAAGGGAGAGGGAGAGAATTGCATAGCTCAGATTGAGGTGGAGTCTGAGGAGGCAGAGGAAAAGGAGGAGGCAGCTAGGGATGTCGCTATTGGGGAGGAGGGAATATATGATATCCCCATTAGAGAGGTTATTATGGATGTTATTGAGGAGGAGGCTAAGGATGTAGGGCAAGGTACCCAGGTGCATATACAGGTATTGTAGGAATAGGTCTAGATGCTTCAGGCTTAGGTAGTGTAGATACCATCCTTACAAGGATAGGTATAGATAATCATGCCCGAGAGGGATATGGTTGTGATCAGGGCACAAAGGGCTGACCAACGGTCCATTGAATTCATAGCTACTATGAGTGGGTTTGAAATGGATCTAGTTTAGAAATTATATTAGGCATGGATGGCAACTGATTATTATAGGAGACTCTATGAGGATGCAATGCCTACATCACAAAGGGCTTCGAGCGCACTCTCAAAGAACACATAGTAGTAGGGGTGTCTCACAATGTCAGAGATAATCTCCTTATGATAGACCATTAGGATCACAGTAGAGAGAGGAAAGATAGCCACCATCAGGACCATCAAGTGATGAGGGTAGCATAGGCTAGGCATGTTTTTCATATGTTTTAGACACTTATATTTTTTATTGAGCTTGCGAGCTCCATTTTTGACATACAACATGATATTGTATTGTGATACATCATTTTTTGATATATATGTGAGATACATGATTTTAGCAATGATTATATGATTTGTATGATTCTATGTGCATGCTTCTCTATGTGATGGATATATGATGTTTCCTATATGATATGGATGTATGATTTATTATTATACATGCACATGATTCTATTTTATGGTTATGTATGGAGATTGATAGTCATGAGTCTCCTCCTTCACTTGATTTATCATGTTTCTTAGTTGAGTTTGACCATGATTATGTTGTGACTTATTCAAGCTTGGAGATTCCTCATCAGTTTTTAGAGGCATACATGTTGAGCGTTCATTCTTCCTCCTTTTAGTTGGACATGGAGTGGCTTCTTCTTTAGCTTATGGATTTGTTTCTTCCTAAGGTAAGAAGTGTTGCTTGTAGACATTGGATCATCTTTTGTTTTCAGGCATTTTTCATTGGCGTTGGAGCTTCTTCATTGTGGGGGAGATATCTTGTCTCTCTTTTACCCTCTTGTGGTGGGTTTATTGATTGTATATACATGATGGATGTAGTCCTTGGGGGGTATCATTGAGTCCTCCATAAATCATTTTTTTTTGTTTTGTCTTTCTCTATTTTGGAGAGGAGTTTTGTCCCACTGGGTTTTCTCCTTTTCTCCGGTTGTGAGAGATTGATTGTTTGCATTTGCATTTGTAAATGGGTACCTAACATGGCCTAGTAGTCAGGACCCATAGTCATCTTCATAGTTTGCATAGTTTGCATAATAATCTTCTCCCTAAGTTGCACTTAAGGGGGGGTGTTTGTGTGAATAAATTTCTTGTACCTAGCTAATTCACTCACTAGGTAATTAGGGGACATATTCATATGTTAAGTTTACTTAGGATATAAGATTCTTTCTAGAATTCTTAGTTGGCTTTTCTAGAAATTATCTTATCTAGCTAGTAATGCTTGATTCCTAGTTTGTTAGTTTGTTAGTTGTCTCATGTAATAGGATTAAGACACTTGTCATGATCTTGTCTAATCCTACATCTCTACCTTTCCTTTATAAGTAAGGTATCTCATGTAATTGAAGAATATTCAACCATTATTCAATCTTGCATTGTTGAAGCATTTTTTCTTGCTATTCTCTCTCTCTTGTGGAAGTTTTTTTGGTCCAGCAACTGTTCCTGGGGGTGTTGGGGAGTCACCATTTACTCCCACACATGTTATGATTGACTTGATATATATATGTGATCTATATGTTTATCACATTCTTTTATGTCATATTTATATGGATGATGATTCTACATGATACAATGCTATGCATGATTTATTTTCTAATGCAATACAGATGACCTAATATGTGTATGATAATGATACCTATGATATGCTAACATGATTGTGTATGTAGGGTTCAATAATGCTAATGCATTTATTTTTGTGTGTCACAACACACCATCAAGATGAATGTCAGGATGAAAAAATGGGATGTTAGTGTGGAAAGAAGAGTGATGAGCAGAATGGAAGAAAAATGAAATGGATGAATAGGGGCTTCTATCTTAAATTCTTGGTAATGAATGATCAATCTTTTATTTTATTGCATAATTATCATCATAGAACTTATTATGGCAATGGATGACGAACACTAAGATATGACATAGACCAAGGTGTAACTTGTTATCCCTTGGAAAGAAAACACACAACAAACAAGGAGTGCCATGACTCAGACTAGTAACCATAGAACCTTATCAGAATATGTGAGGAAGTAACCACAAAACATGTTGGTCTTGATGAAAGAAAGTGTTAGATTATCTTTGCCTTGCATAAGATGTTTTGATTATGCCAAATGGAACCTCAATCACACACAAGAAACATAGTTTCCATAGTCATATTGCCAAGACAAACCAAAAATAGAAATCAAAGAGAAAGAGATCATGGTCCATCATCACTCCTCTAAATAATTTTAGGATATCCTCGAGGTGCATAGTAACATGACCATAAATAAGTCAATAAAAATATAAGAAAAACTAGATCAATATATTCAACAACCATTTAGATATTTTGCCAAATTATATGATCAGGTTCTGGATAATGAGAGAGTCGGGTTTCAGGAAAGTAAGAATTTCATATAAGACTGGGTATCTCGACGATACAACATCTTGTTTAAGACTAAGGATTGATGGATAAAGTATGGTTTTAGAAATGACACATGTCGTATAAGACCAGGGATCCCAATGATTCAACATTCTATCTAAGATTGTTTAATAGTTGATGAGGATTGTTGATGTTTGATTGATAGCTACCTGTGATTAGGTAACCAATTAGTTTGTATTGGAGACTATTTGGATAGTTTGTCTATTGTTTCAAAATTTGTTAAACTTGGTTCTCTTGTTTTATGATTTATTGTTTGTGTCTACTCAAAGTGTCAACCTGAAAAAGAGATAATTTATTATGAGATGATGATTGTGATGGGTGAAGACCTTGTTATGAAAAAACCCTAAGGGACTAACCTAATGCCTCAAGGGTTCATCGATGATGGCCTTGCCTATGTAAAGCGTAGAGACAACATAGTTCGATCGATGTTGACCATGGATAGATTGTTATTAAAACATGGATACAGATGGACTGACAACTTGTGATGAGAAAACCTAGGTGACTAACCTAAGCCTTGGGGCCCATCGATGATGGACTTGCCTACATGAAGTCATAGAGGAAATGTAGTTTGACTACTATATTGACTCTAACATAGACTCGATGACTAACACTATTTTTGGAGTTTTGATATTTTTTGATTTCTTTTTTGGATTTTCTAATATTTTGATTTTTTTAGAATTTGTAATGTTTTTATTTTTTTGGATTTTCTAATGTTTTGATTTTTTGGATTTTATAATGTTTTGAATTTTTTGGATTTTCTAATGTTCTAATTTTTTAAAGATTTTATAATGTTTTGAAATGTTGATACCATGTCTAGGATCCACTATAAACCTAAGTTAAGGATTTTCCCCTAGTTAGGTATAGGACCAAATTATTATGGATGAGATTGGATGGGTGAAATTTATTATGGATGGGTATGGGAAGCGTAAGTGCTAAACATCAACATTATCAGGCCATGAGAAGGATGACTAAGCTTTATCATGGATGTGGATTTTTATTATGGAATGGGATTGTGCAAAGGATTATGGTGGGGATGAAAAATTAAATATAATGATACTAGATGATAGAGCAAAGACTGACTACACATGGCGCTTGTTTACTAGGTTTTCACCACGGTACTTATCCAAAGTGCCATAGAAGTGGTTTTCACTATTGGATGATTGTTTTGCTTTTTTGATTTATTTTTATGTATTTTTCTTGATTTTTGATGGGATTCTCTAAAATCTAGGTATAATATTTGTGAAGGTGCATGCTATTGATAGGATTTGGTAGTGGTTCACCTCTAGGAGTAGCAAGTTGATAAGCATCAAACCCATATGTTGTAGTTATGATGTAAGGACCCAACCAATTAGGCTCAAAATTTCTAGGCTTCTCTTGATCCATTTCATTATTTAGATTCTCTCTCAAGGCCAAGTCACCAATGTTAAAATGCCTAACTCGGACTATTTTGTTGTAGGTACAATTGAGACAATTCTAATATGCTTGTAGGTGGACCAATGTATTTTGTCTCTTCTCATCTAATAACTCTAGCTCATGCAAATGGGATAAGCGATATTCCTCATCATCAATGAATTGTTGCATAGATACTCTTAGGGATGGTAACTCAACCTCAATGGGAAGAATGAATTCAAATCCGAAGATGAGGGTATATGGAGTGGCTCCTATAGGGGTGTGAATGTTAGTGTGATAGGCCCATAAGGCTAGATTACGTTGGATATGTCAGTCATGGCTAGCATCATTGATAATATTCTTTAGGATTTTTAGGATAGTTTTATTAGATGCCTCAACTTGATTGTTATCTTAAGGGTATTATGGAGTGGTGAAGTGGTGATGGATATGAAATCTCTCACACAGTTCACGAACATCCTAATTTTTGAAAGGATGACCATTATCTATAATGATAGATTAGGGAACACCATATTGGCATATGATATAATTAAAGATGAACTTGGATAATTTATTACCGGTGATGTAGGTCATTGGAATGGCTTCGATCCATTTTGTGAAGTACTTAGTTCCAGTAAGAATGAATTTATGACCATTGGTGGAGGTAGGGTGGATTTTGACCATGAGGTTGAGTCCTCACTAAGAGAATGGACATGATGATGTAATTGGATGAAGCTCCTAGGTAGGTGCATGCACAAGATCTCCATGTATTTGAATTGTAGACATTTCTTAACAAAGTGGTAGGAATCACATTCCATAGTATTCACATAATATTTTTGGCTAAGGTAGGACCAGTAGAGTGAGCTCTGCATATACCATCATGTACCTTGTGTAAATTTGTTTGTGCTTTGTTTGAATTGATACATCTAAGGAGGGTGCTATCAAGGTTGCAATGATAAAGGGTATCACTGATGATGACATATTTAGAAGCTTGTTAGATAAAAGTCTTACATTGTTTAGAGGACAAGTCAGGAGGGATAATTTGGCCATGCAGGTAATTATAAAATTCTTTGTACCATGGAGAATCAGGACCAACAATTTCACACATGAGGTCAAATTTTGGGGCATCAAATGCAGGGATCAATAGTTATTCCACCAAGAACTCATATTGTGCCACATTGTTGGGTATATCCAAGAGAGATCCAATGGTAGCCATTGCATTAGCTACTTTGTTTTGAATTCTTGGAATTTTCTCAAAGATAATGACATTGAAATACTTCTTGAAACTATTAACCATTATCTCGTAGGGTGTGATATTTTCATCCATTATGTCATAGTCATCATTAACCTAACATATAACTAGTAAGGAATCACCATACACTTGGAGATTCTTGATTTTCCATTTGATATCCATTCGGAGTCTTGTTAGTAATGCTTCATATTCAACCATGTTATTGAAGTAGGGAAATGCTATTCTGTATGACTTAGATATTGATTCCCCTCATGGTTTGATGAAGAGGATACCTGCTCCTAAACCATGATTTGTGTAAGATCTATCAAAATATAGCTTCCATGTGGTAGATGTCTCTATTGTAAAGATAGGTTCATCTAGGAAATTAGACACTAAAGGATGATCCACTTTTGTTGGAGCATCTCCAAGTTGATCAGCTATCACTTGTCCTTTCACTGCCTTATGATCAACATATTCTTTATAATATTCACTCATAATCATTACCCATTTTTCTAGTCGACCTATTAGAGTTGCTTTTCTAAATAGGTACTTCAAGGGATCTATCTTTGCTACCAATTTTATATGATCAACATCTAGTGTCAAATATTTTGAGTGGAAAATACCATCGCAAGGCATGCTCATTCAATGGAACTATAATTAAACTCATACCCCACATGTTTATGAATGATTTAGTAGATGGCTTGTTCTTTTCCTTCTTCGTCATTCTATGCTAACAA